>CAEFZP010000449.1:0-356937 GCA_903064625.1 Mallotus villosus | reverse complement strand
AGGAATGAGATACGAGACAAGAGAAGAGACAGAGACTATTGCTCCGCGAACAAGTGCCCTCCCCATCCCTAGCCCTCTCCACCGCCGTCAAACTCCCACTCCCTCCCCCGCTCCCTCTACTGCATACACACACACAACTGCTGGCCAACATCAACACCAAAACCACCAGCCTCAAGAATCCTGACGAGTCGCAGAGGCGACAATCACAGTGGTGATCGGCAGCACGCCCACCCCACTGTACTGTAGAGATGTGTGTGTGTGTGTGTGCGTGGTGTGTGCTAATGCCCAGATCTCCTTTAAACACACAGTTTGTTCCCACTCTGTGTTTTACCATGGGCGAGTCGACTTCTTGCGTGTGTATTATTTGTGCGAGTGCGTGTTTGGTGTTTTATTTGTGCGTGCCTGTGTGTGTGTGGTGGTGTGTGGGTGTGTGTGTGTGTGGTGTGTGTGGTGTGTACGTGGTGTGTGGATGGATGTACGGTGTGTTCTTCGCTAACAATGCAGCAGATGCAATGTCTGTCATTAGGGGTAGAGGGGCCTTCCAAAACCAAGGCCTGACAGTTCTCTCTCTCTCTCTCTCTCTCTCTCTCTCTCTCTCTCTCTCTCTCTCTTCCAAAACCAAGGCCTGACAGTTGTAATTGGCTCCCTGGTTTGGACCATAGAGAGGATGTGTGTAATGATGGGTACACAGTGAATATGCCTCACGTCCACTCTCTAATGGCCTCGTTGGGGATCCGCCAGCCCACCTGCCTGTGCTGCCTACCTACAGCTTTTTGTCTTGGGATTCAATAAGTGGAGCAATACTCTTTGAACACAGGAAGTTTAGTGTTTAGAGGTTTAACACACACTGGATGTAACTGTTTAAAGGGAGTGAGCGGTCATTTGCTGGTTTCATTTTACGAGGTTTTGGGCTGTTTTAAGGTGATTTGTTCGGTGGGTTTTGCCTTGCTTCAAGGCAGTAGTTAGCAGAGGGACCGCTTGGCTCTTAGTCCTCTGTTGATGAGCTCTTATGTTGACTGTAGCCATGGCTGTCTGCCTTCAGGTTCCTGGAGATAGAATCCAGAGATTCTATCCTACGTGCAGTTAGATACATCTCAGATTATCTGCTGATTTACTATGGAAGCAAATCAGTGACATTGTGTTTTTAATTTGAATACTTAATACAAAAAAATGGTCTCTAAGTTTTTTGCCTCGAATATTCTGGCTCAGATTTTGCCTGATGTCTTTTTTTCATGTCTGGGTTAGTCAAAGCAAAAAAATTGGGCTAAATGTTATCGGATCAAATTTTTGGGGCAATGTTTTTTGATTGAAATGATATATTTATAAATGAAATATACATTATATATATCATTCGAAAGAGGTAAATTAAAAACATACACATTCGGTGCTGTTTACATTTCAAGATTACAATATACATGCGTTTTGAAAATCATGTCACTGATTGCTTCCATAATTTACATACTTTCTGAATGACCTAACAGACTCTCACCCACTAGCTAATAGCTGCAGTGAAGGACCTCTTCACTGTCCCTCTCTAAAATAAACTCAATAGGGATAGCTTACCTAAGTACATCACATAGATGGGAAATGCTCAGAACAAAATGTGTTGTTCGGTGACAGACAGAGTGACAAGGACGTGTGTTGCATCATGCTAATATTGGCCTGTTTTAGCGGTGGATGGTACATCAATGATTCATATCTCATATCACTTCCTCTTCACAGAGCTGAATGAACTGAATGCTTTTTCCAAACATGAACAGGCAATGTATCAGGACAAGCATTCAGGAGTGAATATGTTAGTGTACTTCTCCAGTATGCTAGTGAGGAAGTGGTGAAATGTTACTAGCTAGTGAGGGACTGGTGAACATGTTAGTTTACTACACGGGTACTGTACACTAGGAAGGTTTCAGACAGAATATGAAGTAGAGATATGAAGTAGAGAGAACTGGGTCTGACAGAGTCGGGGTTTAGTGTTTCAGGGTTATTGCTCGTGATTTCATCATCACAAAAGTTTACTGTATGAGTTCAATGCGGCATGCGATGATTGGCCAAAGTTCAGCTGAAACGCTGTCATTTCAATATGAAAATACTTGTTCCTGTTTGGTAGGTGTTGGCTATATGCAGTGCTGTTTCCATCCGAGCTCTGCCTTTGGTTTTAAAGTTTGTTCATGGACACACACACACACACACACACACATATACACACACACACATATACACAGTGTGTATTTTAAGGCCAGGCTGCTAATTAAACACCTTCATGTGCCCAGCTCCCCTCATTAGGAATCACATTGTTTGTTCTTGTTACAACCTGCCACTTTCCACTTACTTTTATACTGTACACGCACACACACAGAGATCCTCTCACACATACACTTTGAAGCGTACCACACATCGCTCACACACACACACACCACACGATGAATGGAAAACAAATATATCCTTTAACTCTGCACTTTTTTCATTATTCAACATACACTTTCTGCTGGCCTTGCAAAAGTGCCTCGAACCATTTACACTGTGGAGCGGCAACTTTGTTTAGTGATCCAGGGAAAAGCTATCCATCCCACGCCCCAATGGAGATGACCAGTAAGAGGTTTTTCTCTGCATTTTAATTGTAAGCCGTTCCTAGCCGTTCTTGACGTCTGTTTTTAAATAGATGTGTGACTTCTGTTATTGGAGACTCAGGAGCAGAGAAGGAGCTGGTCTCTCCCCTCAAGGCAGCAGAGCTGAGGAGGACTGGGTGGAGGAGTGAGGAGAGAAAGAGGAGTATGAGAGAGTTGATCACTGGGCCTGCACATCCAGAAGTGTTGTGGAAGGGTCACATTAGCTGTGTTGATGATGATGATGATGATGGTGATGAGGATGATGAGGATGATGATGATGAGGACAGTAAAGTCACAAGGGTGATGGTGATGAAGATTATGATGATGAGGATGACAGACTGTCTGAGCAATGCAGTAAGTTCTCACTCCATTACTCTGCACTTTAAAGAGAATGAGAATAGCTCCAGCTGATCTGAAAGGATTGAAAGGAATTCACGTCATCGATTGTCTCCCACCACCTCTGCTTCGCGTCAGACATCCATCGCATGCCTCCACATAACCTTGTTGCTGCCGAACAGCTTGATGGCTGTAACGGTAAACATCCAGAACCACAGGCAGGCTGCCAGCCATTCTATCAGGAGTGAGCGAGCGATGAGTCGATGCGCAGTAGCTGATAAGTCGCGAGAGAGAGAGAGAGAGCGAGGAGCGAGCTAGAGATCGAGAGACGCGAGAGAGGGGCAGTATGGAGGCTGAGAGAGCGATCGAGAGAGCTACGAGTCTATGACGCTCGCGCTAGTCTATCTCTCTACACACCAGCAAGGTGTCGACTATCTCGCTCTTATCTGCTCTCTCTCGCTCTATCTCTCTCTCTATCTCTCTCTCTCTCTCTCTCTCTCTCTCTCTCTCTCTACTCTCCACACAGCCAATGTGTCTGACTGATCAGAAACGTACATCCATCGCAACATGGACGCTCATTCGCTTCGCCACCCTCCCCCCCCATCCCCCCGGTCGACCCCTCCTCTTACCCCGCCAGCCAACTTTCTAGAGCCCCATATCAGTCCCTCCTCTGTTTTCTCTTTCTTAGTTCCCCCCAACCTGACAGTGCCCCGGGGCAAGTCGCCCCTGGTGGCCCGGGAAGGGGACACAGTGGAGCTGGAGTGCCTTGTTTCAGGGAAGCCCAAGCCCATCATTCTGTGGTCTCGGGCGGACAAGGAGGTGCCCATGGCGGACGGCAGCATGCTGTCGGAGAGCTACGACGGCGTGCTGCGGATCCTGAACGTGTCCAGGGAGAGTGAGCGGATCGTTACCGCTGCCAGACCAGCCAGTACAACGGCTTCAACGTCAAGCCAGGGAGGCGCTGGTGGAGCTCATCGTGCGAGTGTGAGTACAGGACGTGGTGTGTGTGTGTGGTTGTGTGCGTGGTTGTGTGTGAGGTTTTGCATTTGTGATTGTGTAGTTGTGTGTGTGTGGTGTGTGTTTGTGCCTGTGTGGTTGTGTGTGGTTGTGTGGTGGTTGTGTATGTGCTGTGTGCATGTGTGTGGTTGTGTGTGGTTGTGTATGTGCCTGTGTGGTTGTGTGTGCATGTGTGTGGTTGTGTGTGGTTGTGTATGTGCCTGTGTGGTTGTGTTGTGTGTGTGTGTTTATGTTGTACTTGAATAGTGCACTGTGAGAATAGAATGTGTGCAAGTGTGTGTTATTATTTGACTAATTCAAATTGTACAATTTGAGTATAGAATGTGGGGGTGCATTTAAAGACCATTGTGTGTGTGTGTGTGCACGTATGTTATTGTGCGTTATGAATAGTACAGTCTATAGAATGTTGTGTATGTGCGCGTGTGTGCACGTGCATGCATGCCTACAAACCAAATAAGTTTGGCATTTCTCTCTCAGAAGACGGGAGTGTGTGAGCTGCTCTCTGTGGCAGAGCATGTGAGGAGGAGAGAGAGCATGTGAGGAGGAGAGAGAGCATGTGAGGGGGAGAGAGAGCATGTGAGGCTGAGAGATTATCAGTCTGCTGCACACCTCCAGTGGATCTCTCCCTATCTCTCTCCCTCCACACCTCCAGTGTCTCTCTCCCTATCTCTCTCCCTCCACACCTCCAGTGTCTCTCTCCCTATCTCTCTCCCTCCACACCCATCCAGCTCTCCTTTGAAGGGGAGAGTTTCCAATGAGCTCCATCCCCCTGGTGGCTCTGTCAGGTCTGGGGGACACACAGGACACGTCGCTCCCCCCCCACCTGGCGCCCTGGGAGAGGGGAAGACAGCTGAGTGATAGCTAAGCTAACAGAGGCACAAAATGACACGCTAGCCAACCCCATTGATTAGGGCTTGTGTGCGGGGCGGGGGGAGGGCGGAGGGTGGTGAAAGGGGGGAGGGAGAGTGGTCCATTTCCCCGGGATCCAACCGTCAGCCTTTCCCATTCAAACACCCCCCCGCCTCCTTAGGATGTGACATTCAGAGACTGCTTAGAGACTAATAAGCAGATGTTGATGTATTCAACCAGTATTCATTTTCTATGCATTTATGTTGGGTTTGAATAGAATATTTAAATCAAAGAGGGGGCGAATCAAAGTGATGTCACTCCATTCCAGGAATGGAGTTATTTTCCGGGGAGAAAATACTCAGGAAAGAGAATGAGAGAGAAATTAAAGTGATCCGTGCATGGCACTCTCTGAATGCATGTCGTTCTCTGGCAAGTGATTATAGGAAATTGGAAACTTAGTCAGTGAAGAGTTGGATCTGTTCTCCATTAATTCAGATGGGTCCTTTGTCATCAGCGCTTTTAAGTTTTCCACGGCTCAAGAACCATTGTTATGTTTTTAAGCAGCCCAGTTAATTAGCTGAGCTGCATATTTCTGCAGAACAACTCACAGATCTATTCCCTAATCCAAAACTATCCCAAACTGATCACTGATCACTGGGACTGTTTCATTTTAGGATTCACTGTGAAATACAGTCCTCCTTTTCCCTCCCTGATGCCTCTTAGGTACCCTGGGTGAGAGATCCACCATGTTCAGGCCATCTCAACCACAAGGAAATGAATAAGATAATATAAGGGAAATATGAGTCTGTCTGTTCTGTGTAGCTTGTGTCTTCAGCAAGGCCGTCACGTCTGGACTAAGCTCTTAAAGACCCTGTGAGGATGATTGAGGCAGTTCTGATGTGCACAGAACACTAACTGTGCTGAATTCCTCCCAAATTGATTGTGATTACACGACAATGACAGCTCACAGCAAATGTTGAGGGATTCTCCGTGCTCCAGTGCCGATGTCAAACAGTAAACAAAGGAATTATTCCTGCAAAGCTGATAATTCTGATTAAAATAATACAGAGCAGCGATTGGGTGTTGCGTAGCAGAGGATGGCACTGGTGAACAAGGTTGATGTGTCATCAGAATCCCTTCGATGCCCGCTTGCTTGGTACAGCATCCACTGCATGATTGTACTCTAGTGAATGAACATTTAAAGAATTGATGATACAGGAGGTTATCAGCCCCCCCTCCCCCCTCTCTGTCCTGTTCAGAGGGGTAAAGATAAAGTGGATACTCTTTGTCTTCTGCACCCCCACCACCACCCCCCCCCACCCCCGCCCAAGAGTGCATTAGTGTTCCACCACAGCAGCGATATAGTTCACAATGATCCAGTTTGCTATTGGAAAGCATCAGGAACACTCTCATTCCACATCCCATTTGTCTGAGGGGCTGCACCAATTAGATCTGGGAAAAAAGGCAAACAAGGATAACAAGCAAGCTCTAACTCAAAGGCTGTCCAGAAGCTTTTTAGCGACCTTCTACAATCAATCGTATTAATGAAAATATCTGTTAGGCTTTCCAGCATGCGTGGAGGCCATCGTACTGCTGCCTTCATCAGAAAACATTGCAGATGATGAAACAAAGATGAACTGAACACAATGAATTATGTAAGAAAAACGCTAAGACTGAAAAAGATTTGAGAAGGAGATTCACCAATAACATACAAATACCCACAACCAAATTGTGTGTTTTGTTTTCTCTTGAAAAGAAGAGGAGCCACGGCAGAAGAGGAGTGTGCAGTTTTTGGAAAAAAAAAAATTGAAAGATAGGGAAAAATGGATGGAAGGAAAATGTGAAGGGAAATATGAAAAATAAAGGGACGCTGAGAGGGGAGTGGGGGGGGGTGGGGGGGTGTGAATGGGGTAAATTAGCTCGCCGCAGCAGACACGACCAAAAAAATAACAGGAGGGGGAGACACGACATTAAAAGGTTTTTGGGGGTGGAAAGTGGGGTTGGTGGTTTTTCAAAAAAAAATACATGAAGGAAATATTACCAGAACAAGCAAAAAGCAATTTAAGCTTTGGAAGCCAAAGCAAAATGTGTTGACGGATAGGATAAATAATATTCACCATGAATTGAGGGAATGAAACACCAAACATTCCGATGTATGAAATGAAGTTGACTTCTCAGGAATAGGGTTTCGGAAAAAGAGGGTTTGTGGGGAGCCCGGGGGGGTGGAGGTAATAACTAAAAATATATAATCCATGAGGTAACTGCACGAGTTTAGTAAGTAGTAGTTATAAGGGAGTAACGACAGACTGTATATACCACAGTCTGGGAAAGACAGGGCAAGGCAACATCAAAAGACAGGCAAGGCACTGCCAAATTACCTGCAGGCATAGCTTTAGTGTGTTGTCAAGAGGCTCGACAGGTGGGTGGGCGTGAGGTTGGGCTGGAGGTAGTGAAGCGATGTCGGCGGTAAAGGGTTTGGTTGTCTGTTGAGTGTTGGTTTTTTTATTTGTTTTTTTTGTCTTTTTTGATTTTAATGATTGCCCCAGTTAAGTTCCCAGTTAAATCCAGGATTAGGAAAACACGGTGTTCTTGGGAGAAGAAGAAAAAAAAAACCACAACTTATTTAATGATGGTTCATCTTGAGCAAGAGACCCCCTCCACCCCCCCCCCTCCATAATTATAAAACAAAAGAAAACATCAGTAAAACAAAGAAAAGAAAGAAAAAAAAGAAACAACAAGAGTAAAATAAAGAAAAAAAGAAAAAAAAAGGAATAAAAGAAAAACAGAAAAAAAGAAAAAATAAACCGAAAACACACGACAACACAGACAAACCACAGAAACAACAGACAAAAATAAAACAAGAAAAAACGGAAACACACAAACACCGAAAACAAAAGAAAACATAGAACAAACCGAAAAAAAAACAAAGTAAAAAGCCACAAGAAAAAAATCAAACCACTACCCTCTGCACACAGCCAACACCCTAAACAACTTAAACCCTCAACAACTCAACCACCTCCACCCCTCCCACACCCCACAACCATCACCCCCTACACCCCTCCACCCCTCCACCCCTTCACCCCTCAACCCCTCCACCCCTCCACCCCTTCACCCCTCCACCCCTCCACCCCTTCACCCCTCCACCCCTTCACCCTCCACCCCTCCACCCCTCCACCCCTCCACCCCCGCCTTGAATGAATAAACAACATAATTTCCGCCCCCCCTGTTTTACTGCTGACCCCAAGATGGAATAATAATAATAATAAATTGTATTGCACTCTATATTTAAAGCAATCTCCGAGTGTTACAAAGCATATAGTAATACAAATAAAAAAGAATCATAAATAAAAAGAAGTTTAATAATACAAATACAATAAAAAAATCGATGTCAATAAATAATTAAAAGCAAAACCTATAAAACACATTTAGGGAAAAGCTTTTTTTAAAAGATATGTTTTGGTCAGCTTCCATCACATACTGGTTCTGTACCCTGTCCTGTCACCATGGAGACAGGGCCAGTTGTGAGGTGTGATGAGTGACACTGAGAGAGGCCACACAGACAGCTAGGAGAGGTGGCCAGGCCATACAGAAGGAACCGATAAGGGACCATTCGATCTATTCTTTAAAAAGAAAACTGTCAAAGTCCCCAGTCTTGTTGTCTCTCTAACTCTTGGGTGCAGTAGGTTCTGCTTCTGCTGACTGAATTGTTTTTTTTTGTGGTCTGGTGTCACTCACCAGCTTTCTACTCCTAGATGCAGGGTGCAGAACAGAATGAATGGAGGTTTAAAATGTGCACCGCTGATAAATCAATCATTCTGACACTCGCTATTCATCTCTTAGTGTGTTAACTTGATCCAGTGCTTTCCACTGGAACAGAAACAGCAAATTCTGAAGGAGTTGGGCAGCTACTTTATGACTAAATCTCAGAGGAAATTCTACTTTTAGAAAAATCATTAACGCTTGGTCAGAGGAAATGTGCATCTCACTAGCTAGTGGGCTGTAACCATGGCGAAAGGTCCTCTCTCGTTCAGCACCTCATGGTCTCGTCCTGTCCTCCTGCCATTGTTCACTTGTGTGTCCCTCTGTCTCCTCTCCTCCACCCCTCCTTCATCTCTCCGCACACCCGCCTTCATCTGTCCTCCACCCCTCCTTCATCTTCTCCTCACCACCCCTCCTTCATCTTCCTCCACCCCTCCTTCATCTTCTCCTCCACCCCTCCTTCATCTTCTCCGCCACCCTTCCTTCATCTCTCCTCCACCCCTCCTTCACTCATATCTCCTCCACCCCTCCTTCATCTTCTCCACCCTTCATTTTCCTCCACCCTCCTTCATCTCTCCTCCACCCCTCCTTCATCTCTCCTCCACCCCTCCTTCCTCTCTACGCCGCTCGCTGGCCTGTTTCCCTCCGTGTGGGTGCTAGCCAAACCCTTCTGAGATGCCTTCCCTGTCTGCATCTCCAGGCCACAGCGTGAGCCAGACGCCTTTGGTGGCGAGCCATGCGCAAAGCCGCATTTAGTAACTCGATCAGGGGGCCGAGGTACAGTCCTCTGAAGCAAAGAGCATTAGAGGCGTGAAGGAACCGCTCTGGCGAGTCAACAGCTTTGATATGTAAAAACCTGCATCTGTCTGCCGGCCGTGGCCAAGCTGGGAGGGGGGGGGGATCTGGAGACGTCTGCTCGGGAAAATCATTCCTTCTAATAGAAACACAGAAGGCCAAATCCCCAGCTGTGAAGCTCTGGTGTTGTTAGTAACACTGGCTCCAAGTGGCCCTGAGTGGAACGGGAGGAGAAGGAGGAGTGGAAGGAAGAGTGAGGGAGGAGGGAGGGATGGAAGAGTGAGGAAGGAGGGAGGGATGGAGAGTGAGGAAGGAGGGAGGGAGGGAGAGTGAGGAGGAGGGGAGGGATGGAGAGTGAGGAAGGAGGAGAGGATGGAGAGTGAGGAAGCAGGGAGGGATGGAGAGTGAGGAGGGAGGAGGGAGGGATGGGAGAGTGGAGTAAGGAGGGAGGGATGGAGAGTGAGGAAGGAGGGAGGGAGGGATGGAGAGTGAGGAAGGAGGGAGGGAGGGATGGAGAGTGAGGAAGGAGGGAGGGATGGAAGAGTGAGGAAGGAGGGAGGGAAGGAGGTGAGGAGGAGGGAGGGAGGGATGGAAGAGTGAGGAAGGAGGGAGGGAAGGAGAGTGAGGAGGAGGGAGGGATGGAAGAGTGAGGAAGGAGGAGGGATGGAGAGTGAGGAAGGGAGGGAGGGATGGAGAGGAGGAAGGAGGGAGGGATGGAGAGTGAGGAAGGAGGGAGGGATGGAGAGTGAGGAAGGAGGGAGGGATGGAAGAGTGAGGAAGGAGGGAGGAAGGAGTGAGGGAGGAGGGAGGGATGGAAGAGTGAGGGAAGGAGGGAGGGATGGAGAGTGAGGAGGAGGGAGGAGGGATGGAGAGTGAGGAAGGAAGGAGGGATGGAGAGTGAGGAAGGAGGAGGGAGGGATGGAGAGTGAGGAAGGAGGGAGGGATGGAAGAGTGAGGAAGGAGGGAGGAAGGAGTGAGGAGTGAGGGAGGGAGGAGGAGGGATGGACAGAGTGAGGAAGGAGGGAGGGATGGAGAGTGAGGAAGGAGGGAGGGATGGAGAGTGAGGAAGGAGGGAGGGATGGAGAGTGAGGAAGGAGGAGGAGGGATGACGAGTGAGGGAGGAAGGATGGGATGTTGCGTGAGGAAGGCGGGAGGGAGGGATGGAGAGTGAGGAGGAAGGCGGATGGGAGTGAGGAAGTGAGGCGAGGGATGGAGAGGAGTGAGGAAGGAGGGAGAGGAGGGGATGGATGGAGAGTGAGGAAGGAGGGAGGGATGGAGAGTGAGGAAGGGGAGGGAGGAGGGATGGAGAGTGAGGAAGGAGGGAGGGATGGAAGAGTGAGGAAGGAGGGAGGAAGGAGTGAGGGAGGAGGGGGGAGGGAGGGAGAGAGAGTGAGGAAGGAGGGAGGGATGGAGAGTGAGGAAGGAGGGAGGGATGGAGAGTGAGGAAGGAAGGAGGGATGGAGAGTGAGGAAGGAGGGAGGGATGGAGAGTGAGGAAGGAGGGAGGAAGGAGTGAGGGAGGAGGGAGGGATGGAAGAGTGAGGAGGAAGGAGGGCGGGATGGAGAGTGAGGAAGGAGGAGAGGGATGGAGAGTGTCCCCGGCAGGACTAGACCCCATCTGGGGTGCGTGTCCCGCTGGCTGCTGGACCTGCTCTGCCCTGGGAGCCCAGCTCTGCTGCTTGGAGCCTCTCTCCCAGACACGCCTCGCTCACAGGCAGCCAGAGCCTCGCTAACTGACACGCATCAAACAGACCCGCCAGGCTGTTGTCTGGGAGAAAAAGAGCAAGTAATGGATGGAATTATATGATTATTGTTTTAATTAATTTCCCTTTCTGCGCCAATAAAGACTGCGTGCCTAGCCCCCGGGGGCCCACTCTAACGTGAATCGCATTATCGCCCCACCCGAACCAATGCGGGCGAATTAATCTTCCTACATTACAGCGAGGACTAAATTCGGGGCGGATATTTTAATAACCCATTTTCATAGAACAATATTGAATTGATCAGCCGCGTCGAACGACGCGCCAAAGGTCAGCGAACGTGTCGGTTGTAAACAGGGCTCAGCGGTGGGCTGCCGAGGGTAATTTATAGCCCAGCCAACGACTGAGGTAAATCCATTAGTTACATCCAGTGGCTCTACGAAGCCAGCACTCTCGCCCCAAAAGTGTACATTGATTAGCATTAATTGTATACTTTGCCGTTCATAAATTATGATAAAAGTTTAATAACAATATGCTAATTACGATGCTGCTCCTCGTTCGTATTTGGGGTCGTCGCGGAGTGAGCGTTGATGCATAGCAAAGCTAGTCTGCAACTCTGCATTATTCATCACTGAGCCTCATTATGAGTTAAACCCAGCTTATAATTTACTATTCAACAGTTTTCAGCCAACGTCATTCCTCATGTCAGAAGTAAATTCTGAAAGCAGCCTTGTTGTGCAGAAGTTGCTCCGACACAAGAACGGTTGGGCTCCCTGTGTTTCAAAGACGGTTAGATGTTCCTCCCACTCCGGTCCGCTGAGCAGGGTAGGGGAAACTGGGAGGGGGGAGCAACACGTGACAGGCCTCTGGTGCCTGGGCCCTTAGAGCTAGAATAGAGAGGAATAGACCAAATAAATCTGTTCTTCCAAGGAGGTGTGAAGCCCTAATGTCACACCAGCAGAGCACTGAGCCATGAGGGGAAACAGCCACGGGGTGAGGGATGGAAGGAGAGAGGCGAGGGAGGGAGAGGAGGATGGGAGAGAGGGAGAGAGAAAGAAGAGAGAGGAGAGGAGAGGGAGGGAAAGGGGGAGAGAGAAGGGAAAGATGGAGAGGGGGGGGAGAGATGGAGAGGGGGCGGGAGGGAGAGATGGAGGGAGATGGAGAGAGGGGGGGGAGGGAGAGGCGGGGTGGGGGGGGAGAGATGGAGAGAGGGGGGGAGGGGAGAGAGGCTGGGGGGGAGAGATGAGAGGAGAGAGGGGGGGGAGGGAGAGATGGAGCGAGGGTGGGAGGGGAGAAATGGAGAGAGGGTGGGGAGAGAGAGAGATAGAGAGAGGGGGGGAGGGAGAGATGGAGAGAGAGGGGGGGAGGAGAGAGATGGAGAGAGGGGGGGAGGAAGATGGGGGGGAGGAGGAGGATGGAGAGAGGGTGGGGGGAGAGATGGAGAGAGGGTGGGAGGAGAGGAGAGAGGAGAGGGAGAGAGGGGGGGGAGGGAGAGATGGAGCGAGGGGTGGGAGGGAGAAGATGGAGAGAGGGGGGGAGAGAGAGATAGAGATAGAGAGAGGGGGGGGAGGGAAATGGGGGGGAGGGAGAGAGATGGAGAGAGGGGGGAGGAGAGATGGAGAGAGGGGGGGAGGGAGAGGAGGAGGGGGGGGGAGGGAGAGATGGAGAGAGGGGGGGAGGGAGAGATGGAGAGAGGGGGGGAGGAGGAGGAGAGAGGGAGAGATAGAGAGAGGGGGGGAGGGAGATGGAGAGGGGGTGGAGGGAGAGATGGAGAGAGAACCCGAACCAGTCACACAATGGAATGTTGTAAGCCTGGTAATACAGCGCATGGTTGACCACATGATCTTGCTGACATTCCGTGGGTGTTTCTCGTCTGTATGTGTACGCATAATGTGTTCTGAGACATGCAAGAAGGCGCTTTGTCTTTCGTTAGTATCATCAGTGATTCTATTACGTCCAATGTCGTTTTCTTCTGATTGAAGCCTTTATGAACCAGAGAACACAGCCTCCTCTTTAGTGTTGTTCTCCTCCTCGTGACTGTCACGTTATCCACCAGCGTGTGCTGATGGATCACATCCTCCAGCCTCAGTTGTTCCCTGAACCTCTGACACGCAGCAACCCGGCGTCATAACCGCCCTCTCTGCCTCGCTGAGCAGGCTGCACTGTGCTCAGGGAATATCTCACGGCACACGAGCCCCCCTGTCACACGGGCCGGGGGGGGAGGGAGGGAGGGGGGGGAGGCTCCTTTAGAGCTCCTCTGAAGCGGGGGTGGTGGCGGCGCCTTTAAAACGTCGCCGCGTTGCATAAGAAGCTGTTTCCTCGCGCGTCGTGTCGTCTTGGCGTTAGTCGTCTGCTGCGAGTGAAACTGCACTTAGCGCAATCCGGTCGAGTGCCACACAGAGAGGCCACGGCGCGGGCCGTGATGTTTGAGCCCAGGGAAAGCCTGCAATTTTAATGTAATAAGTAACGATTCACACTCCTCCTTAAGAGGCAGAGAGAGGAGGCGATTTCCCGGGTAAGAGCACAGCCCTGGTTACAGCCCTGGTTCGTCTGAGGTAGGCAGTGTTTGCGGGTTCCATTGAGCCCAGATGAAAGGTGTTTTCTCTACGCTGGCGTGCACATCACCAAGACGACAAGATGCTCCTTCATCTGAAGACACTCGCTTTCTCTCAACCCCCCCCACCCCCCGCTCACCTGGGACCGCTGACTTCCGGGTCTTTCTGAAGGGGAAGGGAGTGAGGGCTATATCTGATCTCCACCCAGCGCCAGCGAGCCAACGAGTCATCTTAGAGTTTGTAATTAGTTGTGTAAAGTATGATTAGAGCAGTAGCTGTAGCTGTTGGCTGAGGCCTTGAGGGCACGACAGCAAACCGTTCCTGTGGATTAGAATCTTCATCTCAGCACGGGAGATTTGAAGCACGCCCTTGCTCTTCCTGGCCCAGGGCCTCCTCTCAGTCCTCCTCCAGCACTGCAGCCTCCTGCCCCCGCCTAGCATATGCTAATTCCAGGCAATTAAGAGGCTTGTGTGTTATTCAGATTCCCCCTCTAAGCGCTTGCTGTTGTTTTAAAACCCCTGCTGTGACTTCTGTCAAGCATCTGTACGGGATTGTCAAAATCGAGCATCATTAAGAGAGCAGGTTATTCATAGCCACGTGCTTTCTCTCGCACGCACGCACGCACACACGCACGCACACACACGCACACACACATACATACATGCAAATCAGAGATCAGTGTCAACCCGAGACCCTTGGTGGAGATTACCAGGTGAATAATTCACTAAGAGGTCGTCTGTGCAAGAAGAGACAGAGTAGGCAGATTCTTAAATAGCTTATTAATTTTCCAGTTTTGAGATGCACTTCATCATCCATTGGCCAGTTATCTGTGGTGCGTGACAGACTCTCTTTTACGCTTTGCTGTGGTTTTCAACTAATGATTGTCCTCACACTTGCTTATGATAACCATGATCATGTTTTACATTCAGCCTGGAAAATCCAGAAATTGTAGAAAAAGTCCCCGCTCTATGCCACTCTCTCTCTCTCTCTCCTCTCTCTCTCTCTCTCTCCTCTCTCTCTCTCGTCTCTCTCTCTCACCTTCCTCTGTTATCTAAAGACCTCCAAAGTCGAAATCAATGTCTCTCCCTCTCAGACCCTACCCAGTCTGAATCTGTCCCCTCCTCCCTCGTCCCCTCCCTCCCTCCCTCCGTCCGTCCGTCCGTCCGTCCCTCCCTCCCGTCCCTCCCTCCGTCCGTCCCTCCGTCCCTCCCTCCGTCCGTCCCTCCCTCCGTCCCTCCCCCTCTCCCTCTGCCTGCAGACCCTCCCTCGGTGGAGCCCGTGTCTCTGGAGGTGCGTCAGGGTCTGAGCCGGCCCGTGGTGCTGACCTGCAGGGTCCTGAGGGCCCACCCGTCCAGGGTGCTCCGCTCGAGTGGCGCCTGGGGAACCGCCTGCTCAACGCCGGACACTTTGTGGACCAGCGGGACGAGTCTGAGCACACCATCCGCAGCCTGAACCGAGACGGCTGGGGCGTGTACACCTGTGATGTCATCAACGAGGCCGGGGCGGGCCGCTGCACCTTCACCGTCACAGGTGAGCGGACGGGGCGGGGGGTGGGGGTGGGGGTGGAGGTTTGGGGCATCTGAGGCACGTGAGCTGAGGTGACAGGCTGGAAGGGGGGAGGAGCTTAGTGCTGATGCTGTTGGGGCCTGGAAGGGGGAGGAGCTATGTGCTGCTGCTGTCGGGGCCTGGAAGGGGGAGGAGCTATGTGCTGATGCTGTCGGAGCCTGGAAGGGGGCTGCTGTACTGGACGGCAAACACATTCGTCCTCAGAGCCAAGTTTGGGCCTCATCAGGGCCCTTTTGGACCTCAGAAGGGCCTTATTATGTTCATTGGTTTAGAAGGTAGGGTATAGCTTAGTGGTTGGAGCGCTTGACTACAGAGCTCTACGGATCAAATCCCCCTGTGCTGTATGTCGCTTTGAATATAGCCTTCTGCTAAATGAAATGAACCAAAACCAAATGATGCCAGAATATGACAATAACAAATACAAATAAAAGTGGCTTCTACAAAACTGAGGGGCTCATAGAGAGACAATCGTGTATCTGAGCTTTCAGGGAAAAAATCACTGTCCCATCTCCCTCCTGCTCAAATGCGATACTTTCTTCAGTTTTCGTTTAACTGCTGTGTTAATGATGAGTGTTCACTATTAAGATATTCCTAATTTTAATGAGTTACAGTGGCTTTTAAGTGCTTTTAAAGGCATCGCTTTATTTTATCATCATCACCACTGTGTGGCACCCACCTTAATGATGTATGGCAGCCATTTTGTTCCAGAACACTCACCACACATCTGTTCAACATTCTCTCTGTAGAGAATTTTATGCAAAATGAGTTTTCCAATCCCCTGTACAGTAATTAAAGTTTTCAGGGTGGGTTTTCTGATGGGTAAATGATGTCTGCAGAAATTGAAAACTGTCTGTCAGATGGTGTGTGGTGTGTGTATAACTACCTAGTGTGTGCAAGGGCGTGCATGTGTGTGTGTGTGTGGCGGTGGTAATTGATTGAAAAGAAGTGAGACAGACACCGTACACAGATTGTCAATTTGAATATGAGGCGTCTGCTATAAGATCCCTGTCTATCTCCACGTCTATCTCCACTGAATTTAACTGATGCGCAGATTACAAATGACAGCTCCCAGATTGACTCAGGTCCTTGGGATAATACCTACTCATTCTGCTCCGACATGTATTTCTTTAGACAAGGCAGGTGTATGAGGCACATATTTATTTTGACATAAGACTTGCTATTATGCAGGAAACTCTAAAAATACGCAGAGAAAGCGGGCATTGTATGTGTCAGGGTGTGTTTCGCCCATGTTTCTTTGATTCAGGTTTGTGAATGTGTGGTTAGATACAGTCTGTGAGTGTGTGGTTATATACAGGTCTGGGAGTGTGTGGTTATATACAGGTTGTGAGTGTGTGTGAGTGTGTGGTTATATACAGGTCTGTGAGTGTGTGGTTATATGCAGGTCTGTGAGTGTGTGTGAGTGTGTGGTTATATACAGGTCTGTGAGTGTGTGTGAGTGTGTGGTTATATACAGGTCTGTGAGTGTGTGTGAGTGTGTGGTTAGATACAGGTCTGTGAGTGTGTGTGAGTGTGTGGTTATATACAGGTCTGTGAGTGTGTGAGTGTGTGGTATATACAGGTCTGTGAGTGTGTGTGTGTGAGTGTGTGGTTATATACAGGTCTGTGAGTGAGTGGTTGTGAGTGTGTGTGAGTGTGTGGTTATATACAGGTCTGTGAGTGTGTGTGAGTGTGTGGTTATAACAGGTCTGTGAGTGTGTGTGAGTGTGTGGTATATACAGGTTGTGAGTGTGTGGTTATATACAGGTCTGTGAGTGTGTGTGGTTATATACAGGTCTGTGAGTGTGTGGTTATATACGGGTCTGTGAGTGTGTGGTTATATACAGGTCTGTGAGTGTGGGGCTGGTGGAACAGCAGGGAACTGGCTCTGTCTTTGTGCTCCAGACCCATTACAGAGCGGCCACACAGAGCGGCCATAGGGCCTGAGGAGCATTTGTCCCTTTGATCCTCTGCCACTTAAGCCACTGTCCCCTGATGCTGTCAATTCCACTGTGTCTTATCTTTTCTTCTCTCTTTCTCCACCTCTTCAATCCCTCTTTCAATCTGTTTCTGTCGCTAACCCCTCATCACTTTATCTCTCTCTCTATCTCTCTCTCCACCCTTCTTCATCTTCTTTTTTTGTAGTTGTTGTTGTTCTCTCTCCCCTCCCCTCCCCACCTCCACTCTCCTCCCCTCCCCTAAGCCCCCCCTCCCCTCCCCTCCTCCCCTCCGCATGTGGAGAGATGGGCCGTGTCTCGTGTGAGTTGTGTATCAGGTCTCCCCTGGGAAACAGGTGGAGCAGGGAGGAAGCAGATCATCCCCTCCAGGCATTTGCTTTTCTCTGCAGGGCCCAGCCTCGTGTGCCATCGCTCACCCTCCCTCCCTCCATCCCTCCCTCCCTCCATCCTTCCCTCCTAGTGCTCCAGATTCTCACCATCTGGACGTGGTGGCTGCCAAAGGTATGAGGCTCTGTTAGCCACCCCCTGGGACCAGGAGCAAGGCGCAGAAAATCCACTTTGGTTCCTCCGATTATCCGTGAAATCCAATGTACCCTGTCCCTCCTTCTACTCCCCTCCCCGCCCACATCCTTTAAGACGAGCCCTGTCCCACACATGTCCTGGAAGTCTACAGTGAACATGGTGAGATTGACATGATGTTGAGACTAATAAACTGCTGCCAGGAGTTTGCAGCAGTGTGAGGCATTAGAGAGAGAGTGTGATGGGATGTTTAGCAGATGCACTGACCTAGATAGACGTCACCCAGTGAACACGGTCCATAGGCCAGCATCAGCCTGCTCCATCCGTACCGCTCTCATTCACATGAGGCTGTAATCCGAAGATATACAGAACCCAAATGTTTTTAGGAGTTTCGGTTGAGGCTGTTTTCCTGCCTTGGTTTCATCTCAGTCCCTTTACAGAGAAAGAGGAGGGGCGAAGTGTGATGTAGTGCATGGAGACAAGGCATGGAGAGAGAGAGAGAGAGAGAGGAAGAGCGAGGAGAGAGAGAGAGAGAGAGGAGGAGGCAGAGAGAGAGAGCGGAGAGAGAGAGGAGAGAGAGAGAGAGAGAGAGAGGAGCGGGAGGAGAGAGAGAGAGAGAGAGAGAGCAGGGGGGGTGTAAAAATGTATCAGTCAAAGATTTGGCCAAATGCCACCAAGCTCGATTAAACCTAGAGTCTCAGTCATCGTGCCCCAGGGCAACTGCACACAGAGACACACACACACACACACATACACACACACATGCACACACACACACATATATACACACACACATGGACACACAGACACAGAGCACTCCAAAGCTGGGCAACAGACCATGCTTAGGGGCACACTCACATTGTAATTTCAAGAGCCATGACAAGCAGGGGCAGTGTGTGTGTGTGTGTGTGTGTGTCTGATACTGGTGGGTGTGTGTGAGACTGTGTGTGTGTGTGTGTGTATGTGTGTGTGTGTGTGTGTGTGACTGGGTGTCTGTGACTGTGTATGTGTGTGTGTGTGTGTGACTGGGTGTCTGTGACTGTGTATGTGTGTGTGTGTGACTGGGTGTCTGTGACTGTGTGTGTGTGTGTGTGTGTGCATGCGACCAGCGAGGGGGACATCTGCACGGGCAGAGGGTTTCTGAGGTGGTCAGGGTTGCCAGGGTGGCAACGTCTCAGAGGGTTTAATCTCTACCTCTGAGCCCTGGCTCTGTCAGGATGTGATGCCCCCTTCAGCTTCTCCAGGATATTATAGAGAGAGGAGAGGAGAGGAGAGGGGAGGGGGAGGGGAGGAGAGGAGGGGAGGAGGGGAGGGGAGGGGAGGGGAGGGGAGGGGAGGGGAGGGGAGAGGAGAGGAGAGGAGAGGAGAGGAGAGGAGAGGAGAGGAGGAGAGGAGAGGAGAGGAGAGGAGAGGAGAGGAGAGGAGAGGAGAGGAGAGGGAGGGAGAGGAGAGGAGAGGAGAGGAGAGGAGAGGAGAGGAGAGGAGAGGAGAGGAGAGGAGAGGAGAGGAGAGGAAGAAAGAGGAAAATAGGAGAAGAAGGGAGTAGAAGAGGGTAAAGGAGAAGAGAGAGGGGAGGATTGAAATGGCGGCATTTCGCCGTCTATAGCACTGGTCTGTTGGGATAGCAAAGGTCTCTATCCCTTACCCTGGGGTCATGGACACATCCAGTAAGGTGGAGTTCAAACTGTGACTCTGCGCTGATCGCTCTCGCTGATATAACCACCTTAATGGGTGATAAACCCTCTCTGGTAGAATGCCGAAGGATCTTCCACCGTCTGTGTGACAGTGATGGACCGTCAGCGATGAGTGACATTAGCGTGTTGGGCGCCAACCAGAACCACACGAACAGTGTTATCTGAGATGTGAAAGCAGTCAGCCTTAAAGGACAAAGAAGCCGTTCACCCGACAGGCTAACAAGACTCTGATAAAGGCTGGAAACGTGCCTGTAATCCAACGCAGCCCTGGCATTATCACTGTAGAAGAATAGATCTTGCCCACACTTAATACATGCCCTCTGATGCTGTGTTTCTGTGCGACGCACAAAAGCTTGACTGGAACATTGTCATTTTCTCCCGTCTAGACATGTTTGTCAGACAAAGAGGTGTTCTACTGGGGGAGTGAGTTCTAGACTCATGAGAGGAGGGAGAATCTGTATGCTGTTCTTTGAGCGACTTTGCTCTTTGAACAAGTCTTTAAGCTGAGTCTGGGGTACGGTTAAGCTGGTGGAACGCAGATTTCTCATTGGTTACTGCCAGGACGGGCATTGTGTTATTTCACTCTAAAGCAAAATTAGTTCTCAGTTGTTGGAAGTTGGCAATGGATTGTATTTATTGCCAGGTTCTGAGCTGGCTTGGATGTGGGGATTCTCAGTATGGAATAAGACCGTATATAGAGAGTGTTGCTCCAAATCCAATTGTTGATTTAAAGATCATTTTTTTTCCTGAACATCAAACAATATCTCTCTTTGGTTCCACATCCGAAGGAGAAATTGCGATCGTGTTATTACAGCCGTCCCCCTCTTCACGTCCTACAGTATCTGCCCATGTGGTAGAAGATGTCTCCACCCATGTTATGGGAACCTGCTGAAATGCTCTTTTCCATGTTGATACTTTAGACGGTTATAGCAGCATGAATACTGCATGCTTAACATCAAAAGGCAAGGCTGTGTATGTATTGATACCAGCTCAGCCTCCTTCCCCACAAGCTTTTTAGTCAACTAGAGTGAAACGAGATACGAGGCTCGACTTGTATGAACTGATTCGGTACTCAATTAACTATGTTTGATGTCTCCCACACAAAGATGCTGTAATATCTTCAAGTAGCTGTGTCAGATGTGGTGCTTGATACTGGCCGGAGGATCGCTAAGCAACATCTCACTATGGGCTTTTTTCCCCTCGCTAATCGCATCTAATGATGAAACCACGCTGATTGTGTGTAATCACGCGTGTGTGTGTGCGTGCGTGCGTGTGTGTGTCAGTGATGTATTTGATAGATTTAAAATAGCTGAATTGTGAATTGTCTGCTTTGATTGACCTTGGCTCCTGTTTTCCTTGTTGCTCAGGTGTGGTTATGATTCAGCACACTCAGAGAAGCAGCAGTGGGAGATGGAAATATGCTGTTTTCCTCTTGTGGAAATACATGAATACATGTATGAATCTCATATCTGCCTAAAGATCGAAACTGACAGAAATTACATTACATGAATATAAAAGGAATGTCCTTTCTGTATTGTTTTCCTGGGGTGGATTCAAAGTCACACGGTCAGTAAAGCCGATAAACACTGAGAAATTCCGTTTTAGTTTTCCTTTTCAATATGCTGTAATACGACTGGGATCAACAGCCTAGATTTTAACCTCTTTACTTTGTTCTTCAGTGAACACTATTAACTTTAAAGATAACTGAGATGTTGTTATGGCTCAGTCCCCCCTCTGTGTGAAAGCAAAACTCTGCAAGTGGTTAGAATCACAGAATGCATCTGGGAATCTTATGACCTCTGGAAATCATACCACCAAAAAATGAAATTCTTCTTTCTGCTTTAAGGGACATGATGAATAGCTGGTTCCAAATGCATTACCATGCTACCTGGATACCCATAAGGTTCATGACAATGATAAAAAAAGAAAAAACGTTCCCCCAAAACACTGGTCCATTACAAGCCCATTAGGTTTGCTTCCACTCCTTCTTTGAATGATTTTATCATGTTGATAAACGACTCTGCCTTCTTTCCAGGATTAAAATATTGTATTTTGAACAGCTTGATCCATGTATAGGCTCGTGATCTGGAGTCTCTTGTCCAAACAAATGCAAAGCATCATTAACCTGATTTATGGTGTAAAATATCGGAATAAATTCTCTCTGAAATGGAATTTGACTCATTATCACAGGTGATTATGAGAATTGATTGAGGAAACAGTTGATCTTGAGTTCCTCTATACATCACACACATTTCTGTTTCATTTGATGGGTGCACATCACTCACATCCACGAAGGCTTTATCGATTATGTTAAACCAGGCAGCTGATTGGTTTAGCAAATCTGCTTGTTGTTTCTCGGCCGTTTCACTTTTCTCACGTCCGTTCACCTCTCCGATCCATTGCTGTCCCGCTCTGCTGGGGCAGGCCAATCATAAACACAGTTAAAACACAACCAAGGAGCCTCCTGTGCTCCAGGAGGGGTGCATGTCGGTCGGTCGGTCGAGCCAAAAGAAGTCAGTGATCAGTCTGAAGTTGAGTGATTCACTACAGTGAATAGTAGTACTGTGGTTGAGAGAGAGGGTGGGGAAAACACCACTTCCCAAGTGCAGCACGTGCATGTGTCGACTCAAGCAGAGAAGCCACTAACCCCTATCTAAGCGATTCAGACTATGAAAGACAGAAAAACATCCTTGGTTGGTTTAACTTCAAGCTATTCTCACATTGTGCCGGCAGTGAAGTTTGACAACCTTCCACTTTCCATTCCATAAAGTGCAAGAACCGTTACGTGTTCCGTAATGGAATGTTCTGTTGTGTTCTCCCAGGGAAGGCCTTCCCTCCAGAGTTCTACTATGACACGTACATCCCGCTGTGGCAGAACAGGCCCCAGAGTGTACGGCTTCAAGCTGCAGTGGTCCCAGATGAACCCTGGAGCTGTGGATCCCATCATAGCTTACAGGCTGGGCATACGCCAGGTAAGACACAAGTTCAAGCTATTGACGATGAAATGCTTGATTTTCAGGCTTTCCCAACAGTACAGACAAGTAGACCAGAGAATACAATGCAACCTGAAGTATGTAAACACTGTATGTATCAAGTATAAAGAAATGGATGATTAAAATAACGAAACAATATCAAACAAAATTCTTCTTAAACTTCTGTGATGTCTTAAGTTAGTCTTGTGATGTTCCAGGAAGAAACAACACCACCGTTTCCCAGCTGGTCTCTCTCTGTGTCTCTCTCTGTGTGTCTAACTATAAATCGTGTCTCTCACCAGCTATTCCATTCTGTCAGATTAAGTCTACGTTGTTTCACTTTTGTGGATCACTTTGTGACCCAGTGTGTCTTGTCAGGGGTTCATATCTGGCCTTTAAGGATGACAGAGTGGATAAGAGAACAGAAGAACAGGAGCCTGTCAGAGGCTCAGTGCTGTGGACTTCTGACATCGCCTCTGTGCTGTTCTTCCTGAATGACTCCATAGTAAGGAGAAGCCCCACTGAGGGAGAGAGAGAGGGGCGAGAGAGAGAGAGGGAGAGGAGAGAGCGACGGTGCGAGGGGACGAGAGAGAGGGAGAGGGAGATGGAGAGAGGGGGAGAGAGAGGGAGGGAGTGGGAGGGAGGGAGGGACGGGACGCGGAGGGAGCGGAGGGACGGGGAGGGAGGGAGGGAGAGAGGGAGGGAGGGGAGGGAGAGGGAGAGGGAGAGGGAGAGGGGAGAGGGAGAGAGGGAGAGGGAGAGGGAGAGGGAGAGGGAGAGGGAGAGGGAGAGGGAGAGGGAGGGAGAGAGAGAGAGGGAGGAGAGAGAGAGGGAGAGAGAGAGAGAGGAGAGAGAGGAGAGAGAGAGAAAGAAAGAGGAGAGGAGGAAGAGAGAGGAAGAAGAGAGAGAGGAGAGAGAGAAGGAAGAGAGAGAGAGGGAAGCGAGGAGCAGCAGTCATGTCTGTGTTTACCTGCTCCAGGAGTCCTCTCTAAGATTACAGTCTGTCTTTAGTGATTGATGACTAGGCTGTATTCACGGATGTCAATCTCTCTATTGTTTCCCGTCATCCATCTATTTTAGTCTGTGTCTCTCTCTATCTCTCTCTCACTCTCTATCTCCCCATTACGTACACTCATTACGTATGCATGCACACACAAACATGCTCCCTCTACCTCTCTAAGAGGTAAAACAAATCACTTTGGGGGTTTTCAACTGCTGCAATTTCACTACCTAAGATAACGTTGTGAAGGTAGACCAGCGGTTATCACCTCTGCAGGTGTTTGCAGTCGCCTAACAACGTGTTCTGCTGTTTGTGTATTCCAGTTTGTACACCCATTAAAAGGCGCCAAAGGCGACTAACAAATTAGAGATGTACGGAACTTTATTCTCGTGCTGTTTCAGTACAATGTGAGTCTCTCCTCTGAACAGTGCTGGAGGGGATTCCAGAAAGTAGGTTATGCAACATAACCGGGTAAGTTAACCCACCAGCTGATTCACAATGTTGCAGCAACCTGCTGGCAATGTTGCTACAATGCTGGGGTGTCAGCTGGGGAGTTAACTTACCCGGGTATGTCACATGACCTGCTTTCTGGAATACGCCCCCGCTGTGTAAAGCTCCTGTTTGGATTCCTCCAGTGTTTTACCTCAGTAGTGTGTTGGTTTCTAATGCTCATTGCTTCTCAACATATGTGATACTACTTTCAATGCAAAACACTAGCTTCAAGATGACCAGCAAACTATGTGACAAGGCCGATATCTGGTTGGCTGGCTGGCTGGCTGGCTGGCTGACTGGCTGGCTTGCTGACTGGCTAGTGACCAAATTGAACATGTGAAGATTTATCACAATAATGACCATTTCTTTGTAAGGTCATTTACAGTATTAGGTTGTTCTGTTTAGTTTATTTGTATCGCAGTATGGGTTGTATTTATACCCTATAGCACAATCTCTGTCCGGATTTACTGTACATTCCTATCCGGCATGGGAAATATTTCCTTAAAATCAGTACTGTAAGTCTTCCTCTACTGTTATATTCTTTCGAATGAATAATGCAATTTCATACTTGTTTCCTACAACACCCTTAAGGAATTGTGAACGAAAAGATCCTAAACCCTTCTTGTTTTTGTATTGGAATGATTTTCCTGTCACCAATCTGGGCTGGTCTGTTTAGTTATAAATGATGTTGTGCTCACACAATTTCTCCGCAGCAGGATCCACAGCCTATAGTTGTTCTTGCCAGGTTGTCTGTTTGAGAAGGTGCCAGGGAGTTTAAACAGTATACTCTATACCCACGACTATTCAACTGGTCTCTCCCACAATTTCACAGATTAATTCTGCATCGGTGCTGAAATGGGCCCACAGAAATTCAGCAATCACATTAACGTTTTAATCTTTTCCTGCCATTGTCTACGAACAAGGCTCCAGCCCCGGCCCCTCCCGCTTGGCTTTCCTAGCACACCTGCCCAGCACAAACACACAATTGAGTTTCGCCTGAATATTTTTCCCGTTCTGTTGTTCCCTCTTGATATCTCAAGAGTCTGAGGCCATTACACTGTTTGTCTGAGGCTCGCCCGGGCTCTCTGTCGAGGGCTAAGGTGGGCTCTCCTGAGTACCACGAGCCACAGGCCCTATCTAGAACATTTATGTGGAAGGTGAGTCCCTTTTTCATGTTCCCGTCCACCCAGGAATGATTGAATCTCGACCCCTTTTTTCTAGTCTTTGTGATGAACGGTACGATTTCATCCCTCTTGGCGAGATGGTGATGGGGCCATGAATGAGTAAGGAGCGAGGGAAAGGGGAAAGAAAGAAAGAGAGGGTGATGATGATGATGAGGAGGAGGAGAGGTCCCCTTTCGTAAATAAATAAACGGCTGGATACTCGGGGCAAGCTTTCCGGCGGGGTGCGGGTGGGAGTACGGTGATGTGGGTAATGAAAGCACTGACACATAGACGGCTGCACTCCGTCTATTTATAGAGAGGAGCAGCTTCAAGCCTGTCTCTCCCCTCCCCCCTTCCACCCCCACCCCCCCGTCCCACCCCTCCATTCCCTGAGAATCATTATCATTTCCCTCCGCAGCTGCCTTTGAATTAATACTGAGGGCTGCTGGGCTTCGTGGCTTCATAATGGATGGTTCTCTGTACTCGTCCAGGGCCGTGAGAGACAGTTCCCGCAGTCCGCCAGGAGGACGGAGGCCCTAGTTGAAAGGCGTGCAGGGGCGAGAATCACAAAGCGCAAATCACCTTGGCCGTCACAGGCCCGATAGACAGGCCTTTCTCCTGCCCTCTTCGCCCCCAATACAGTAGGTGGAGCGAGGATGTGAAGGCTTGACTGGCCTGTCTGCACACTAGACAGTACAGAGCAGAGCAGCCCCTCACTACCTACAGCCGAGCCTTCATCCTTTACCACAGCTGAGGATTCAGCCTCCGTGTCTACATGCAGTGCCGTCATGCCCTCCCCTCTAACTGCAGCCTTCTCTTCCTTGTCCTGATCGCTCCCTCCCCCCCTCCTCCTCCTCTTCCTCGTTCTCCTCCTCATTCATTTGATATGTCAGTCAGTGGTAGATCAGTGTGCAGGGTTCGAGGCAGGCAGATCAATAGAGGCAGACTAATTACATGCAGGCAATCTGGATCAGACTCCGCTACTGTATCTACTTTGATTATTTCTACGTTTCCCATGGATCTGGCCCTCCCGCTTTGATCAGTCCTTCTGGTTTCATTTTAACATCTCCAATAAAAAGAAACTCTATGAAGTGTTGCTGCAATCAAGTGAAATTAGATGTTTTATGTACAGTTATATGTCATTCTCTCTCTTTGCCATGTCTATTCTCAACCCCTCTCTCTTTCTCTCTCTATCTCTCTCTCTGTCTCTCGCTCGCTCAGAGGAAGTAGATGAGAATTGAAAGAGACTGAAAGGTAATGAGATGTAAACAGAAAGGATAATTGAGTAGAGTGGCAGGGATTCAATGAACAATTATGGGGAGAACAACACAAACTCCAAAAGCCTCACAGAGATGCATTGTTTCAAATCACGTTTACTGTAGAATATAAAAGCGACGCCTAATGAACAATTAAAATAGATTTAATTAACAATTTAAAGACAATTTCCTTCTTGATGTGAAAAACATGGAATTATCCGCTTGTGTGTGCTCCCGACATGAAATGAGGCAGTATGTGTGTGTGTGTGTGCAGTGCCAAGATTGGTGTTTAAGGCCTCCATCTGCCCCAGACTGTAGACACACACACACACACACACCACACACACACACACACACACACACACACACTGACTGATTCCCCTCCAGAACCTTCCAATTCATGCCAATTAGTGGAGGTGCCTTTTGTACTGCAGAGTGGAAATTAAAAGGAAAGGTAGGACCAAGTGTTGCATCCTGTGTACAATTATCAATAACAGACAAAAGCCTCTCTATTTACCTGTGAACTTGCCGTAATGAGAACTCTTATTTTGTAATTACAGGACACCCACACTCTGGATAATTACTTAATTGACACTGGCCTCGCACGTGCACTCACTGACTGCGCGTTGCTGGCATCACATCAATCCTCTCTTTACATACAGATCTCACTCTTCGCCTCTCCCAACCCTCTCTCGATGTCTCTCGTTCCTTCTCTCTCCTCTCTCTCTCTCCCGTCGCACTCTCTCCGTTCTCTCTCACCCTCTCTCTCTTTCACTGGTGCCACACCTTGACACACACATGGTTTCTAATTTTGCTCAAGAGGCTGTTGTGTTTCCTGTTAGCAGGACTTCTTCTCTCGTTGTGTTTCCTGTTAGCAGGACTTCTTCTCTTGCTGTGTTTCCTGTTAGCAGGACTTCTTCTCTTGCTGTGTTTCCTGTTAGCAGGACTTCTTTCTCTTGCTGTGTTTCCTGTTAGCAGGACTTCTTCTCTTGCTGTGTTTTCTGTTAGCAGGACTTGTTCTCTTGTTGTGTTTCCTGTTAGCAGGACTTCTTCTCTCGTTGTGTTTCCTGTTAGCAGGACTTGTTCTCTCGTTGTGTTTCCTGTTAGCAGGACTTCTTCTCTCGTTGTGTTTCCTGTTAGCAGGACTTCTTCTCTCGTTGTGTTTCCTGTTGGCAGGACTTCTTCTCTTGTTGTGTTTCCTGTTAGCAGGACTTCTTCTCTCCCTCCGACTCTCAGTATTCCATGCTGCTGTGTCTTTGTGTTCCTCATTCAAAGACATGCTGCATTGTACAACTAGACATAATGAGCATGAATCCTTTTGTGTGTATTCTTTAACTTACCCAAGGGCAGGTGGATGGCAGAGTAAGAGATGAGATGAAGAATTCTCTTTCAGAGTTGGAGCTTCTGTTGAGGCCTGGCTTGGTAGGAAACTCGCTGGCGTCTGATTAAGGTGGAAGATCAAAGAATGAGATGCTGATTAGAGAGTTACTGTAAAGGACGTTCTGTCCTGTGGATTATTGAAGAAGAGAACACGTCCTTAAAAGCAGAGTTGGGGAAACTTGGTTTCATTTCGACAACAACACCACAGGTAGCCACGTATCCTAATCTCTTTATAGTCAACCACCTAATTCTGATTATTACCAGCAAAAGAAAAGGAAAACATTGATATGAGTTACTAATTACCACAAAAAAACACTGGTTATTATTAAGTCGGAACCCTATCTTTCGTAAACACTTCTTGAATTTCCATCCTTATGAAAAAAGTGGATTGAAGCGAACGACTTCTAACCAGGGCATGCCTGTGACCCCTGTGACCCCTGTGACCTCTGTGACCTCTGTGACCTCTGAACCCTCCAGACAGGGCTGCAGCGCTGGTGGGAGCAGGAGATCCCTGTGGAGGGGCCCATCGCCAGCGGGGAGCTCATCACCCACAACCTGACGGAGCTGATCAAGCCAGAGGCCTACGAGGTGCGCCTCACCCCCATCACTCGCTTCGGAGAGGGCGACGCCACCATCCGCATCGTCACCTACAGCGGTGAGGAACCCCCCCGCCCTTACGCCTCGCCACATGGCGCCTGTCGACCGTTAAAAAATGGGAGTCATTGAAACGCAGCCAATGTCTGTGAAATATGTAAGGCTCGAAATAACCTGCGAATGTGAATGTATTGTGATGTGGGAAATGTGGCTGTGGTGTTGGAAGGCTAAGTACTTTGCGAGGCGGTGATCCCCCCCCCACTATGGATCCTGCACTGTGACAGGATGAGCCCCTCTGGTGAGCACCTGGAGACCACTACTAAACAGCTAATTAAACATCAACCATAATTATACATCTGGTGTGGTACTGCCAAACTGAACCCGTGCCAAACGTAGCTAGCTCTTCTCCCCTCGTACCACGGTTGACGTAAAAAAGCCCAGCGTCGAGGGATTCGAGGAATGATTAAGTGGTTTTCTAACCTGTCACCTTCCCATATCGCGGGGATAAACCCGTTCTAATGACGACAGACAGGAGGGTCGTCTCGTATGCACAGAGGTCAGCTGTTTCCCCGTGAAGATGTTGTTTCATTTGGTTGATTAAGACATTGACTGTCTGTCCCTGTGACGGTTCCCGAGCCTCATGGGCTGTATTGATCTGACGGGGACCATTCCGATGTGGACAGAGAGCTCACCCAGAGGAAACGGCTAGGCTCGAGCAAACCCTGAGGAAGAAGGATTAGGCATTATGTCGTTTACAACTGGAGTGCTAATTCAGTCGAGTAGATGTACTGTACTGTACTTGAGCACTCTCTGGAAAAATCACCTCCACTATCTTACGTTTTCATGCAATTTGCACTATACACTGTTCTGATAGACATGATATGTAATATAAATTGATTTGTGAATCTCTCTCTGGTTATCTGAGAAATGATTGAGAAGCTGGTAGACTGACTAGCGTGTTGCTGTCACGCTTTCTGTGTTCGCTGCTGAGATGTGCTGCAGTTGTGAATTATTCAGTTTTACTGCAGCCCATCAGGAGTGGGAGAGAGATAAGAGGAGGTGAGAGAGATGGGAGGAGGAGAGAGAGGGGGAAGAGAGAGGGGAGTGGGAGAGTGAGGTAGGGGGAGATGGAGGAAGGGAGGGCAGGAGATGGATAGAGAGGGAGGGAGAGCGGGATAGGACGACACGGAGAGAGAGGGAGATACAGGGAAAGAAAACAAACGTAGAATCCAAATGCCCACATTTGTGTGTGCGTGCTTGCGTGTGCGTGTACACGAGTATCTACGTGGCTTCGATTATTCTCTGAAACAAGTCTTGTGCATGCTATACCTTGAGAATTTCTCACACGAGCTTCTTAGACAGGAATATCAAATACAAAGTGTCACGGTTATCGACTTCCTCTTTCTCTGCCTCGCTTGCATATCCTCCTCGAGATCATCACTTGAGATCACATTTGTAGTACTTGTACTGGGAGGTTTTTGTTGTTTATTATTGACCGAGTCTCAAATACAACATATTTGACTATGGGACGTTGCAGAGCTTATTGGCTATTCTGAGTGCAAGTGACCTTAGTCTTCACCATGTGACAGGATAAACAATCATCCCGACGAGCACTTGAGAACGCCACGGAGAACACGGCGGCAGCTTGGCTGTGTTGTGGAGGAATAAGAAAGTGCTTAGTGTCCCGAGCTGGTGGATGAAAAATGACGGTGTCACCCCGCTCCTACAGACACACTCTCAGATTCTGCTGCAGTGACAAAGTCAGCATCTGTTTGCTGCTCCAAAATTCACTCTCCACCCCCACCCCCCCCACCCCCCCGCCCCCTCCCCGCCCTTCCCAGCCCCTCCGAAAACACAGAACGTGATGTGTGGGAGGAGGAACTAGCTGTCACCTACACAGCACTGACAAGTACCTCTTTCTCTCTCTCTCCCTCCCTCTATCTCTCTATCTATCTCCCTCCCTACCACTCCCCGCCCTCCCTCCCACCCTCCATTTCTCAATCTATCAATCTCCCTCCCTACCTATCTCTCTCTCCCTCCCTCTCTATCTCCCTCCCGCTCTCTCCTTATCTATATCTATATATTTCCCTACCTATCTCTCCCTCTCTCTCCCCATCACCACACTAGATCAGACAGTAAATCCAGCCTGGTACTTTCTAGTGATCTCTGTGATCTGTGCCCAGGTGCCGTGGTTACTGAGCCAGATGTGGGATGCCTCGCTCTGTCCGGTCCGAGCCGCCAGCCGCGGTGTGTGTCCCCCTGCAGTTTAAACCACTGCAGAGCTCAGCCACGCAGAAGGCCAGGAGTCCACAGAGACACGAGGAGCGCGCGCCAATTTGTTCTTTCTCCTCTCGCACACACGCACCGATGCGAGAGACAAGCTGGAAACGCACAGCGGATCAGTGTGTGGGTGTGTGTTTTGGCTGAGTGTGTGTGTGTCTGTGTTTGTGTGTGTGTTGTGTGTGTGTGCAGTGGTACCATTGCAGCTACGGTAAGAGGAAAGAATTGGGACTGGACGAGACGGAGATGAGAAGTCGGTCTCGGCTGTCTCTCCAAGTGACAACACAAGGCTGGGTTTGGTGCTCTCTGATTACTACAATTGCTGTTCGTAGCCGTGAACCCGTCACAGGATTTTCTCCCAACCGACCGTCTCCGACCCTCCCCCTCCCCCCTCCTCCCCCCTCCTCCCCCCTCCAGGCGTGATTGAGGGGATTGTTAGAGAGCGTGGCACGCAGGCTGGGTTAGAGGGAGCTCCAGGGTGGTGTTTGGTTGTGTCTGGGGACCTTGGCGCACTGCTGCCATTGAGTTGTCTGCTTTGTATTTGGGCAGTGCACCAGCGGGGAGGGAACCCTGCCAGGATGAAGTCACTGTCTGGGCCTCGTTCGGCCCTGCGAGGACGAGCGTCCTTTTGGCGGTCAATGAGCTCACATTTTTATTTCGGTCCCAGTTGCAGAGGGACGACGTAGGGTTGACGCATGCAGCTGGGGCATGTTCATCTGCTGTGCTGCACACAGAGATGCACAGCCATGTCACAACACACACACACTCACACACAGAGACACACACACACACACAGAGAGGCCTGGAAAGGGAACATCATGTTCCATCCAGGCTTTATATAGCTTAATGTCGAGTGTTCATGTTTACAGATGATTTAAATTAAGTTTTAGATTTTTTTTGCGGTCGTTTTCCACCAGAGTGATGAGCAACGAGGACAATGGAGGGTTCTTGTAAGATCCCTCTTAGTTATCTTGAGCACTCTTCACACCCATGTTTTAAAGCTGGCTATTGGCCAGCCTTTCCAGTACGGACTTGGTCCAAAACCAAAGTAAATATAAAGTATTTTCATCAAATTCTGGCACAGGAACTAGCTTTTCTTCCATACCTGATTGTGTTTACAGAAAGCTCAGCCAATGATGTGCGAAGTCTCATTTAGAACATTTCATTTCCCTGACTAAACCTTTACAATCAGCCCTACATTATTCTCTGCATGATGTAGCAATTTTCCCCTTCAATTTAAAACCTTCTAGTTGTTTATTCAATCTTTTCATATTCAAAATACAGTTGCAAAGATTGATCTGTTTGTACCTGTTCTTGTGTAGCCCACGTGCTTGCACACGAGTTGTGTGTGTGTATGTGTGTGTGTGTGTGTGTGTGTCAGTGCGGCAGTGGGGAGTACGTCTGGCCTCTGGCCCGGCTCCCTGCACAGCTTGATTTCATCAGAGCAGAGAGAGATATGAGCGAGGCCGACACCGGGGCTGTGGGAGTCAGGAGGATGTAGAGGCTGCAGGTAAAATAACAGTCAAACGAAACATATTTTCATAACCAAGGTCTTCAAAAGAGGAGCGAGAGGGAAGAGAGTGAGCAATAGATGGGGGAATGGGGGAGAGGAGAACGAAGGAAAGAAAGAGGGAGAGAGAAGAGGAAAAGTCAGCGAGTGTTCACGGGAGAATAATAGAATAAAATTCCGTTGGAAACGCAGCATCCATTTTTCAAGCCCGAGGCTATAGCATGTCATTTAAAACAATTCTCCAAAGCTGCCTGCTTGATTTCCTCTATCTGTGTGGACTCCCCTGCTGCAGAGCACTGCTGCTCTGTGGAGCTGTGTGTTTGGATTTGAAATTCAATCCCCACAAAAATATCTTACACAGAGGAAAATGGAAGGAGAATGCCTATAGCCATCTCTTTCTACCTCCCATTGTGGACAAACTGTATTATCCTGTATTAGCCTTACAGGCAGAACCTTTATGGAATGGGGTCTAACAATGATGCAGATATTGCAGACTTGTGTTAGCCCCATAAAGAGAGTGTTGCTAGGTCTAATAAACTCTCAGGACAGTTTCCTTTGTAGAAATAAAACTGTTTATATGAGCATGCTTCTTTATTAAGGGACACAAACTCCCCTCTCCTCTCCCCCTCTTTCCTCCCCTCCCCTCTCCTTCTCTCTCCTCTCCCCTCTTTCCTCCCCTCCTCCTCTCCTCTCTCTCCTCTCCCCCTCTTTCCTCCCTCCCCCCTCCTTCCTCTCCTCTCCCCCTCTTTCCTCCCCTCTCCCTCTCCTCTCTCCTCTTCTCCTCTCCTCCCCCTCTTTCCTCCCCTCCCCTCTCCTTCTCTCTCCTCTCCCCCTCTCTCTCTCCCTCTTCCTCTCCTCTCCTCCCTCCCTCTCCTCTCCTCTCCCCCTCTTTCCTCTTCTCCTCCCCTCTCCTTCTCTCTCCTCTCCCCCTCTTTCCTCTGCCTCCCCTCTCCTCTCCCTCTCTCTCCCGCCTCTTTCCTCCCCTCCCCTCTCCTCTCTCCTTCCTCTCCCCTCTCTTTCCTCCCTCTCCCCCCCTCTCCTTCTCTCTCCTCTCCCCCTCTTTCCTCTCCTCCCCTCTCCTCTCCTCTCCTCTCCCTCCTCCTTTCCTCCCCTCCCCTCTCCTTCTCTCTCCTCTCTCCCCCTCTTTCCTCTCCCTTCCTCCTCTCCTCTCCCCTCTCCTCTCCTCTCCTCCCCTCTTTCCTCCCCTCTCTTTCCTCCCCTCTCCTCTCCTCTCCTCTCACCCTCTTTCCTCCCCTCTCCTTCCACTCCTCTCCTTCTCTTCTCCTCCTCCTCCCACTCTTTCCTCCCCTTTCCTCCCCTCCCCTCTCTCTCTCTCTCCCTCCCCCTCTTTCCTCCCCGTCCTCTCCTTCTCCTCTCCTCTCCCTCCCCCTGTCCTCCCCTCTCCTTCTCTCTCCTCCCCTCTCCTCTCTCTCTCTCTCCCCTCTCCTCCCCTCTCCTCCCCTCCCCCTCTCCGTCTCTCTTCCCTCTCCTCTCCTCCCCTCTCCTTTTCTCTTTTCCAAGACAGAACTAAACAACACGATAATTAAGCCCCATAATAACAATGATAAATAGCTGTATATTCTGTTCATTTCTTCTGCATTCACTCAAGCTTTACATGATGCCCTGTGTTATAACGGGCCATCCCTTCAGTTCCTAACCATTCTTTTTAACACATGTTCTTCCTTTGTGGGAATGATTTGTTATTTCTCGATTTAATCGAGTGGATTAAAATCAATTTTCTTCCATGAGTTTCAGCCTTTCATAAATCACCCGGCAGTAGCGTAGTTTTGTGGTTAAGCTGATGTATCACATCTATTCAGCCGGACGTGAATCGATCAGTAAAAAGCCCATGCATCTTCCTGACAGTTTAAATTGTATTTACTCACGCAAAAAAATATACAAAAGTCAAGTGCAGACTAACTGGCTTCAAAAGAAAACAAATAGCATTTGATACCCTTACCCTTTCTCTGGGTGTCCTTGGTAGTCGGCTATATTATCAAAGGAAAGTGAATCAAACAGGAGGCAGAACGTACAGGTAACATGGTGGTATTGTCATTGATTACTGTAATCCTTACTTAATTGAACATACAGGTTTATCTACAGCGAAAGAGTCAGAGAGGAGTCATATGTATGCAGTACATACAGTACATACAGTACATACATACAGTACATAGAGTACTTACATACATACAGTACATACAGTACATACAGTGCATACATACATACATACATACATAGATGAGTAGACAGATAGAGATACAGAAATGTTCATTACAGTAATGAGATGTGAAGATCAAGGCAGCACAGACCGTTCACTCTCTCTCTCTCTCCGTCTCTCTCTCTCTCTCTCTGTCACTCTCTCTCTCCTTCACTCTCTCTCCTCACTCTCTCTCTCCTGCTCTCTCCTTCACTCTCTCTCTCCTTCTCACTCTCCTCTCTCTCTCTCTCCTTCACTCTCTCTCTCCTTCACTCTCTCTCTCTCCTTCCCTCTCTCTCCTCTCTCCTTCACTCGCTCTCTCTCTCCTTCACTCTCTCTCTCCTTCACTCTCTCTCCTCCTCTCTCTCCTCACTCTCTCTCCTTCTCTCTCGCATCCTCTCTCTCTCTCCTTCACTCTCTCTCATCGTCCTTCCTCTCTCTCTCTTCACATCTCTCCTCCTTCTCCTCTCCGTCCTCTCCTTCACCCTCTCTCTCCTTCACTCTCTCTCTCTCTCTCTCCTCTCTCTCTCTCTCTCTCCTTCACTTTCTCTCTCCTTCACTCTCCTCTCTCTCTCCTTCACTCTCTCTCTCCTTCACTCTCTTCTTCTCTCTCTCTTCCTCACTCTCTCTCTTTTCTTTAATTGAGTTGTGTTGTCTTCTTGCTGGGAGCTGGTCACCTTGAATAAGGACATCAGCTAAGCAACTAAATGGCAATATGATAATGATAAGCTGGTGAGCTTCTAAGCTCATTACAGTGGTGGGCTATTCTTAGAAAGCCCTCATCTTCTTCTACAGTTTACAGTACTGTACTTCATGGGATAGGAGGTCCACATGCACTCTGGTTATCTCTTGTACTTAAACTCCCCTCGCCTCTTCTTAAATGGTAATAATGTTCTAAATACCAGTGAATAACTCCTTGGTTTGTGATTATATCCAAAGCGTTGCGTCCACATACTGCACTGAAGGACACAGTTAAGCCAGTCCCTCTTCTGAATTATTTGTGTTCTGTCGTTGCCAATGGTGTGTGTGTGCTTTGTGACTCCAGACCTCTTGATAGTAGACAATTCACTAACCAACCTCTCACCATGAATCAGCAGACAGTTAGATCAATGATGAGTATTGCTGTGTTTACTAATGGCTCTTTCTCTCCCCCTCTCCTCTCTCTCTCTCTCTCCCTCCCTCCCTCTCTCTCTCTGCTACTTGTTTTCCACAGCTCCCATCAACCCCCACCTGAGTAAGTACTGCTTTATGTTAGTCAAACACCTCACTTATTACGACTTGACAGATTAGCTTTAGCTGCTGTCAGAGCTCAACTGTGGAGAACAGCAGGACACCCTGAACAAAGAGCTGCAGATCCCTCTGTAGCTGCAGATCCTTCCTGTCAAACCATCCTGTACAGGAAGTGAGGGGCTGAGCAGGCTAGATCTGGAGAATGTCGCGTGTGGGGGGCGGGCGTGTGGGGGGCGTGCGTGTGGGGGGTGGTGCGTGTGTGTGGGGGGCGTGCGTGTGGGGGTGTGCGTGTGGGGGGCGTGTGTGTGGGGGGGTGTGCGTGTGGGGGGGCGTGTGTGTGGGGGGGGCGTGCGTGTGGTGTGGGTGTGCTGTGTGTGTGGGGGGTGTGCGTGTGGGGGGGTGTGCGTGTGGGGGTGGCGTGCGTGTGGGGGGTGTGCGTGTGGTGTGTGGGGTGTGCGTGTGGGGGGTGCTGTGCTTTGTGTGTGGGGGGTGTGCGTGTGGGGGGGTGTGCGTGTGGGGGGGGTGTGCGTGTGGGGGGGTGTGCGTGTGGGGGGGCGTGCGTGTGGGGGGGCGTGTGGGGGGCGTGGGCGGCGATTCAGCTTTGTATGCGTTACATGTACATTATGTATTTCCAGTGTTTAAATCTCTCAGATGGTGTTCTGTTTATTGTACATTAAGAACATCCTTACTCGATTGCTCATAATAGAAAGTGTAGTAGTGCTCAATTCCCCAATTCCAGAACCCACACATTATGTAGCGTAAAGTTTGTTGTTTTGACACTCCCGCATCAACATTTATCACCAACATCATTATCAAATCCCAACAGTAAACAACTGCTTTACCTGCTCGCCTACTTATCCTTCCTTCTCACCCTCCTCTTCTCTCCTCATCTCATCTCCTCACCCCTCCTCTTCTCACCCTCCTCTTCTCCCCTCCTCCTCCCTCTCTTCTCATCTCATCTCCCCTCACCCCTCCTCATTTCACTTCTCCTCTCTCTCCTCATCCTCCTCTCTCACTCCTTCTCTCCTCTCATTCTCTCTCCTCTCTCCTCTCCCTCTTCTCCCTCCTCATCCCTCCTCTTCTCTCCTCCTCATCCCTCCTCTTCTCTCCTCCTCATCTCATCTCCTCACCCCTCCTCATATTCACTTCTCCTCCTCCCTTCTCCTCTTCTCTCCTCCTCATCCCTCCTCTTCTCTCCTCATCTCATCTTCTCACCCCATCCTCATATTCACTTCTCCTCTCTCCCTCCTCATCCCTCTCTCCCTCCTCTTCTCTCCTCTCTCTCTCCCCCCCTCCTCCATCCTTCTCCTCTTCCTCTCCTCCTCTCTCATCCTCTCATCCCTCCTCTTCTCTCCTATCTCATCTCCTCACCCCTCCTCTATCCTTCTCCTCTTCCTTCTCCTCTCTCCTCCCCTCCTCATCCCTCCTCTTCTCTCCTCCTCATCTCATCTCCTCACCCATCCTCATATTCACTTCTCCTCTTCCCTTCCTCTCTCCCCTCTCATCCCTCCTCTCCCTCCTCATCCCTCCTCTTCCTCCTCCTCATCTCATCTCCTCACCCCTCCTATTTCCTTCTCCTCTTCCTTCTCCTCTTCTCTCCTCCCATCTCATCTCCTCACCCCTCCTCATATTCACTTCTCCTCTTCCCTTCTCCTCTTCTCCCCTCCTCATCCCTCCTCATCCCTCCTCTTCTCTCCTCCTCATCTCATCTCCTCACCCCTCCTCATATTCACTTCTCCTCCTCCCTTCTCCTCTTCTCCCCTCCTCATCCCTCCTCATCCCTCCTCTTCTCTCCTCCTCATCTCATCTCTCTCACCCCTCCTCATATTCACTTCTCCTCCTCCCTTCTCCTCTTCTCCCCTCCCACTGGATGGGGTGGAAGGTGGAAGCAGCTTAGCTCACAGTGGACTGGCATTAAGAGACTAGCCTCCGTTTAGATGTCCAGGCCTGGGGAGAAAAGAGTCTGCTGCTCCTAGCTCTCTCTCTCTCTCTCTTTTTCTCTCCTCGCCCTCTCTCTCCTTCTCACTCCTCGCTCTCTCTCTCCTTCTCTCTCGCTCTCCTTCTCTCCTTCTCTCCCTCTCGCTCTCTCTCTCCTTCTCTCCTTCTCGCTCTCTCTCCTTCTCTCCCTCTTTCCTTCTCTGCCTCTCGCTCTCTCTCCCTCTCGCTCTCTCTCTCTCTCCCTCTCACTCTCTCTCGCTCTCCTTCTCTCGCTCTCTCTCCTTCTCGCTCTCTCTCCCTCTCTCTCTCTCCCTCTCGCTCTCTCTCCCTCTCGCTCTCTCTCTCCCTCTCTCTCCCTGCCCGTCTCTTAACCAGGGTTCCCTCCTCCTTCCATCCTCCCGCGCTCCTCCCCAGCCTCTCTCCATTACCTAAGTAAAACAGTCAGATAGCGCGTCTTGCAAGGTCGCCACTCCAAACGGCTCCCAGCTACATTTTAATAAATCAATGAATATTTATCACGAGGCCAGCCACATCCTGAATCTAAATGCTGCTTTTCTTACCGACTCTATGAGGCTGGCAGTGTGAAAACCCGCTTTGACTACTCCTAATGCCCTCTGGTTCTGTAGTGAGAACACATGTACCATAGGCCTTTGTCATGAAGGTCAGATGCCTGGAGCAGGGCAGGAACACTTCCAGGAAGTGTTTGCATCCATCAGTTGAGACCTTCCCATATGCAGCATGCCATTGCCATGCCAACCACAGCCCTTAAGGCCAACAATGGGTAACCTCTGGCTGCTTTATTAATGGCTGTGCTTTCATTAATAAACACTTGTACTCAGGTAAAAGGACAGTACACAGCGCCATGGCACGGTCATCTATTGTAGAGTTACAAACCCAGGATCTTATCTTTAGATAAGTAGAACTACCTTCACATACAGGGAATGCAAAGGATCCAATAGGTCATGGTCAATTAAGACAAATAACTAAGAAATATTTTTCTCTTTTTGTTTGTCTCTCTGTGTCTCTCGCTCTCTGTCATTCTCTCTGTCTCTCTCTCTCTCTCCTTCTTTATGTCTCTCTCTCTCTCTGTCTCTCTCTCTCTCTCTCTCTCTGTCTCTCTGTCTCTCTCTCTCTCTCTGTCCTTCTATGTCTCTCTCTCTCTCTGTCCTCTCTGTCTCTCTCTCTCTCTCTGTCCTTCTCTATGTCTCTCTCTCTCCATATCTTCTCCCTCACCTCCTCAGGAGAGTTCCACTGTAGCTTCGAGGAGGAGCCTATCTGCATGTTCACGCAGGACAAGAACGACGATTTTGATTGGTTGAGGCACAGCGCCGCCACCCGTGACACCAAGTACACGCCCAACACGGGGCCCAGCGGCGACCGCAGCGGCTCCAAGCAGGGTGAGGAGATCGGGGGGGTTTTGTCCAACTTTTCATGAAGCGAGATTTTACCATGAGTGATGCGCACAGGGTTGCACAATAGGTTAGTCGATACCAGAGGAAAGCTACTTCACATTACAGTATACCCTGTCGGATAATGTCACCTTCAACATTGATTTTATTGGTGTCCATGTTTGGCTATCTGTGTGACTGAGTACCAGAGAGAGAGAGAGAGAAAGAGAGAGAGAGAGAGAGCGAGAGAGAGAGAGAGTGAGAGAGAGAACAAGAGAGAGAGAGAGAAAGAGAGAGAGCGCCTTGGTGTTCAATATTCAAAAGGATGAAAAAGAACAAAGCAGGATTGTTGGATTGACTGTACTTTGGCGTCTACATGAAACACCATCTGACACCATCTGACTGTTCCTATTAAATATTGTAACTAATGAAAACGTTGTCAATGCAAACACAGATTTTATTTTGTCAAGTATCTCAGGCTGATCTTATAGTTTGACACAGGAGTTTTATGGATGAAGGCTTTGACAATAATTGTAAGTTATTGTATAAATTGTAAAATTGTAAGTGTTGATAGAAAGAATGAGTGCGTTTTCAGGAGGAATGTTGTGGAGAGTTGGAGTGTACTGTGCCCTAGAGCCACTCAGTCAATCCTAGCATGCGGAGCAATCAAGGACAGCCAAGCAGGGAACAGAAACACACCAGTCTCCATGGTTACTGTGTCTGCCTTGCGATGGTCATACACATCACAATCTCTACACAGCCTCACTTCTACCGAGCCATGTTGCTCGAGAGACTAGCTGGCAGAAGACAGTCCCGAGGGAGATATCACTGATCCGGGCTCGTCCAGGAGTGGGGCCGTGTTTGGAGCTGCTGGTGTAGTACATAAAGCAGGGCTTTTAATCACTTTCATGATATGAAACCGTCCAGCAGATATTGTCCAGCCCAGTACTCTTCGGGGGTTATAATGACCAGATGTAAATCTATTAAAATTCATAATCTTTGGCTTTTTGGGAGGCTTGGAGCTGGCAGGTTGGAAGTGTTAAAGTCATATCCAGTAGCAGCCTTCACTTGCAGGTAGGGAGGAGCTGGGTTTGACGTGTAGTAGAGAAGCTGTCAGTAGAAGGTTAGTCTCAGCACGGCGTCCGTGAAGGTGTCAGAGTAGGGAAGTGTTAACGCCACATATTGTCAGTTCCCCTCATACCCCCATGGTTACTGTTCTTAGACTGAGGAGAGGGTGGAGGGGGGGGTGGTGTGAGGTGGTGGGGTGGAGGAGGGGGGTGGAGGGGGGGGGTGGGTGTGAGGTGGTGGGGTGAGGGTGGAGGGGGGGGTGGTGTGAGGTGGTGGGGTGAGGAGGGGCTGGAGGGGGGGGGTGGTGTGAGGTGGTGGGGTGAGGAGGGGGTGGAGGGGGGGGGTGGTGTGAGGTGGTGGGGTGAGGAGAGGGTGGAGGGGGGGGTGGTGTGAGGTGGTGGGGTGAGGAGGGGGTGGAGGGGGGGGTGGTGTGAGGTGGTGGGGGAAGGCTTGTCTCAGCTCCATCCATCTCCCGCTGGTTAGTGTTCTTAGACTGAGGAGAGGGTGGAGGGGGGGGTGGTGTGAGGTGGTGGGGGTGAGGAGGGGGGTGGAGGGGGGGGGTGGTGTGAGGTGGTGGGGTGGAGGGGTGGAGGGGGGGTGGGAGTGGAGGGTGGTGGGGGTGTGAGGAGGGGGTGGAGGGGGGGTGGTGTGAGGTGGTGGGGTGAGGAGGGGGTGGAGGGGGGGTGGTGTGAGGTGGTGGGGTGAGGAGGGGGTGGAGGGGGGGGTGGGTGGTGGTGAGAGGGTGGGTGGGGTGTGAGGAGGGGGTGGGAGGGGGGGGTGGTGTGAGGTGGCGAGGGAAGACTTGTCTCAGCTCCATCCATCTCCCGCTGGTTAGTGTTCTTAGACTGAGGAGAGGGTGGAGGGGGGGGTGGTGTGAGGTGGTGGGGTGAGGAGGGGGTGGAGGGGGGGGGTGGTGTGAGGTGGTGGGGTGAGGAGGGGGTGGAGGGGGGGGTGGTGTGAGGTGTGGCGAGGGAAGGCTTGTCTCTCCGGACCATTTTCTCTATTTTGAGGAGACTGTTTCAGAGTATAAAGGCCTGCGTGTGCTTGCCTGGGTTTGGGCGGTGATGTGTCTGGTATCTGTAGTTGAGTCATGCCCAACAACATCCAGCAATCACCCAGCAGCACTCCTTGGCTTCTGAAGATTACCTGGCAAAAGCTCTCTCTCAGTTTTAGATGGGCAGACACCCTCTGTTCAATCTCTCTCCTTGGGCCAAAATGATTGTGCAGTCTCTCCGACTGTCTCTCCGTCTGCACCGGGAGAGGAGGCAGGTGCCAGGTTAAGCATGCAGGGAAGGCTAACATTGTTTGGACGCGGCGTCTTGACGCTGTTAGAAGATGCTCCCACTGAGCACATCTTACTGGCAGCATCTGCTCTCAGGTGTGGTGCTGCGAGTTGGATAACCTTTTCAGTGTGCGTATGTATGTGTGTGTGTGTGTGTGCGTGTGCGTGTGCACTGCGTGTGTGCGCCTGCGTGTGTGTGTGCGTGCTTTGCTGTGCGTGCTGGTCTTGACGGTGTGTGCTCCTCCAGGTTTCTACATGTACATCGAAACGTCTCGTCCTCGTAAGGAGGGCGACCAGGCGCGGCTGGTGAGCCCTTTCTTCAACGTCGCTCCCAAGAACCCCTACGGCATCAACAACCCCCCAGCCTACTGCTTCAGCTTCTTCTACCACATGTACGGGAAACACATCGGTAAGACGCCTCTGGACCCGTCTGAGCTTTCACAGGTGCTGTGCTTTTAGTTGGCAAATTATCTCCAATAGCGGTGTGTGTGTGTGTTTGTGAGTGTTTGTGAGTGAGTGTGTGTGAGTGTTTGTGAGTGTGTGTGAGAGAGTTTGTGCGTGCATGCGTGTCTCCCACCTGGGCTTCCGCGCATCTTATTCAACGTTGAGGAGACAGTGGTTCTGGATGTTTCCCTCTGCTCGTCTCCACTGATAATAGTGTGTGGTGTTACTGAGCTCTTCCATTACCTCGTCTTTGTCTGCTGGAGTCACAGAGGAAGGAAGAGGGCTGTGAAGAGCTCTGAAGTGCTTCCCCATCGCTGTCTCAAACCACTGTTGTTGAAACAATAACACCAAGCACAAAGGAAAGAGGCCATGAGGGAGCCAGAGAGCTATCGCCACGTCAGACAAAGAGCCCAAACTGAGCCACGCTAGCTGGAGAGGCTAGCCAGGGCTGAGCCACGCTAGCTGGAGAGGCTAACCAGGGCTGAGCCACGCTAGCTGGAGAGGCTAGCCAGGGCTGAGCCACGCTAGCTGGAGAGGCTAGCCAGGGCTGAGCCACGCTAGCTGGAGAGGCTAGCAAGAGCTGAGCCACGCTAGCTGGAGAGGCTAGCCAGGGCTGAGCCACGCTAGCTGGAGAGGCTAGCCAGGGCTGAGCCACGCTAGCTGGAGAGGCTAGCCAGGGCTGAGCCACTCTAGCTTAGCCCACCCTGGTGGCGTGTGGAAGTGGCCAGGTGGGGGGGTTGAACCAAACATCTGGAGAGGGGGCGGTGGAGTGGTCAGGGAGGGAGAGAGGAAGGGAGGGGGTGTTGGGTCGGTGGAGGGCGGCTCAGTGGGGGCACAAGAGACCCTCCAGCCCCCCTGCTGAGGTTGAGTAGGCCGTGACATTTCCAATTTGCTCAGATTGATCACCAGCCAACCTCCTCTCTCTACCAGCCCTCCCCTCGGTGGTGCCCCAGCCCATGCCCGGACCGGGGCGTGTTATGATGAATGGGCTAAATGTCAAGGACTGGAGGAGACACACAGATAGAGCAGAAAGATGCTCTGCTTAGCATCCCAGCAGCCTGGCTCTGGAAGGAGGAGCGCTGCAGTTTGGGAATGCTGCTTTGGAATGTTGGGAAAAACAGAAGCAAGTCATCGTTAGAACTGGATTTTCCCACTCACTGCTTTATCCATTGAACATGAAGCAAGACACAGTTAACACGTTTATTAACCTTCCTCGAAAATGAAGGACCTGCAAGTAGAAAGGTTGCAGTGTGTTTTACAGTCCCCAGCCTTGCTGCCACAGTACAGAGCTGTAGAGAGTTCTCACACAGACAAGGCAGAGACAGACAGACTATTCAACCAGATATATTGCGGTTGTTACTGCGAGTGTCTCCTGGTGCGGGCGAAGGACTGAGGTTAGGTGAGTCATCACCGAGTTGTGTGTCTCTGTGGTTCTAAAGGCCGGACTCGCTCAATAAGGAGGCTTCAACCTCTCTGGCTCGGAGAGAACCTTCGATTTAGCTAGCGGGGGCTACCTGCCACAAGGTCACAACTAATTACTGAGACTCACTTCAAAGTTTGCCTTTCGGTGCTAGTGTCACGTTTGTTTACAGGATTAAGTCCCCGAGCGCACACGGACGCACACCAACAGTGAAACACAAACACACCACACACACACACACCACACACACACACACACAATGATGAATTTGTGTTATGTGTGGTTCTTAGGGGGTTGGAGGATTGGAGGCGTTCAGAAGGCCGATGCTGTATTGGTTCTGGAGCCCTCAATCCTCCCTTCTTCCAGCGCTGAATAGGAAGTGTCCACTCATATAGAGGATTAAACTGTTTATCCCCTTAGGGTTCATTCACCGAGAAATTGAATATTTTAAGTTCCAATATGTGCTTCCTTTTCGCATCTCAGAGGGAGATTCTTTTCAAGCAGATGCTGATGTTAAACCCTTTCTTAGTTGTTTTGGCAAGTGCATCTGCACTCGCAGCGGTGACGGCGTCTCTTCTAGAACTCTCCGTGGAACACACGGCAGAGAGGTGACGCTGACATAACCGCCTCCCGGTTCTGGGAGTTCAAAGACGGCGGCAGGCCGCCAGCTCTGGAACATTCCTCCTCCGTTGTGTGAGACGCACTCCAGTGAGAGATGAAGCCCGGGGTCAGGTGCTGAACGGCGGAGGGAGCTCATCTCATCTCGTCCTGCAGATTGTGCTGTCGTGTCTGGGGTCGTGTGCTGAGGAAGGAGCCGACACAGGGACGTGTGGCTTCTCTCGCTGTCTCACACTTCACTCTCTCACTGTGTCTATCTTTTTCTCTCCGTGTGTCATACACACACTCACACACACGTTCTTCCATCGTGGCCTGTGCTGTAATGAGGCACCTTGCTGCGCCTGGAATGCATCAAAGCAGTCCCACTATATCAGTCCCTCCTCCGTCTCCTGGACCACTAGGCAATGTGGTCCCTCTCTCTCCCTATCTCCCTCTCTCGCATCCCTACCCTCCTCATCTCTCTCGGTCCTCATCACCACTCCCTCTCTCTCCCCCTCCTTCTCTCGCTCTCTCTCCCTCCCTCCCTCTCTCCTTCCCTCCCTCTTCCTCTCCCTCCCTCCTCCTCTCTCTCCGTCCTCTCCCTCTCTCTCCCCCTCCCTCTATCGCTCTCCCTTCCTCTCTCTCTCCCTCCCTCTCTCCTTCCCTCCCTCCCTCTTCCTCTCTCTCCCTCTCCTCCATCTCTGTCTGTGATTCCCTCCTGGTCCTCTGAGCAGCAGGGCTGCAGAGAGTCAGGGGGGCTGCTGAGAGTCAGGGGGGCTTAGCGGTGGGAGGCGGCGTGGCGCTGGCATGCTACTAACAGACATATGTCCCTCACTGCACACCAAGAGTAATTCACCTTTGTTCGTTGTTGTTTAGGTTGTTCTTCTTTTCTTCCGGGGGGAGGGGGGGGAGGGGATGGGGATGGGGGAGGGGATGGGGGGTAAGGGCTTGCACTCTGTGTCATCATCGGGTGCTTTAACATCAAAGGGAGAGAGACCAAACAAGTGGTGTCACTGAGGGAGTCGTCACGTCGGACATGTTCATATCTGACATTTAACAGCAGGCACACGCTGAAACACCTTGCAATAAAACTCCACGCCGTCGTTCTGGGGAGCAGAGTTAAACACATTCACATGCACAACGCTTTCTCATTTACTATAAATCATTGAGAGAACCAAAGTGAAGTTGTTGGGGTATATTATTTTTTTCTTACTGCGGATTTCTCGTCACTTATCAGCAATTAGTTTTAATTAAACTTTATTAATACGTGTTAGGGAATAATTCATCATCACTTGGTGAAGCTCAAATTAATAAATGTATCAATTCATATGACCCACTTTTAACCTTTGACACTGCTCTGCTCTGCTCTGCCTAGCATGCAGAAGAGGAGATGAATTTGCAATGTGGAGGATGATATGAATGTTAAGTTCGAAATGTTCTGAAACTCTAAAATGGACTCCCCGAGTGGCAGTTGGTCCTCGACATTCGCTTGTAGCGTTTGCTTTGAGGTCCAGTAATGTACTCCATCAGGCATTCAACATTGACAAGTGAGAGTCTTGGAAGGTGTTTTATGCATCACCTCTCCACATGAGCGTATCCCGTAGTTACCTCCCAGTGTGAAGCAATAGTGTAGACGTGAGCTCTGATACGGAAAGAACCAGAAAAAACTCCCAGATCAATCAACAGAAACAAAATTGACGGATTCACAGTTAGTCCTTGAAGTGATTACCCGTCTCTCTTCTCCTTGTGTGCTAGATTTCCCCCTGATAGCCTCTCTCTGTGTGTGTCTCTCTCTCTGTGTGTGTCTCTCTCTCTGTGTTCCCCTCCCCCACAGGGACCCTGAACGCCTTTCTGAGGCAGAAGGGCCAAACCGCCTCCGATGGCCCCGTGTGGTCGTTAAGCGGTCACCAAGGTGACCGCTGGAAGCAGGCCAAAGTGAGCATCCATCCGACTGCGTCCTTCCAGGTGAGTCGGAACGCCGGGAGCTCTCTTCTCCTGATCAGAGAACGCACTCTCCCCTCCTCTCCCCCCAACTGCTGACGCCTCTCTGGTATCGAGTGTTAGTTTCCCTGGGGACTCATATTGATGTAGCACCAGATAGACCTTGAGATAAAGTGGAGGATACTGTGTGGCCGACAGGAGTTTGGAATGATGTCCTCTCTCTGGTGAAAAGAAACTAAAACATTGTTGGAGTACGGAAGCTAAGCAGAGATCATTTAAGGGAGCAGCTCACAGACATGTTATCTTGTTCTCCTGTCCCTCCCCTCCAGGTTGTTCTCGAGGGGATTCGAGGCCCAGGCATCGAGGGAGACATCGCCATCGACGACGTCACCCTCGAAGAAGGAGAGTGTCGAAACCCACCAACCAGTGAGTTCATCAAACAGCCTTAAGGCCTTCATAATACTACTTCTGCTTCTCCGTTTCCCGTTTCCGTCCCGCGTGATGTCACAGGACCTGTGGTACACCGCCCCAGGGTTTCTGTTGGTAGTGCACCCTGCGTGTGCGTCCCCAGGGAGACACACACAAACTAGTCGCCGAACGCACGCAGGATGCTAGCGGCAGCCTTCCCGCGCGTGCACACGCGTACTTAACGAGAAGCACATCTCGGCCTCTTTCCCCGGCCTCTCTTCCTCTGAGGGAACGGCGAGGGGTTTTAGCCGAGGTACAGTAAGCTGGTCAGAGGTTCCCCTGCCAACGAAGATTGAAAGCGCGTTGCCACGGCGACCTGCCAGACAATGTGTGGTGCTTTTCTGTAATTGCACAGGAGGAACAAACAGAGGCAGGAATAGAAACACGACAGGTAATGGCCCCCAATTGACAAGGTGATATCGACAGGTAGGGGAGGTGCTCTCTCCGTCCCAGCAGGATGTGAGATTCAATCCCAGACTAAATGGAGCAGGTGCGGTACGGAAATGGCTCTTTTTGGTCGCTTTTTGCAGAGATGAAGCCATCCATGTCGCCATGTAATTTAGGATTTATTTTCCTTACCCCCCTTTGTGCGCTCTGAAATTGTAAACCTGCAGGGTAAAATTAGATTTGTTAGTCTGAGCTTGAAATGATAAACACAGCAAGGGGGGGGGAAAAGGCTTTATTGAATCTTCAAATGGCACATAAATATTCCTGACTGACCTCTCGACATGTGATACATTAATTGTTTATCTGGTGCACCAGCCACACCACATAGCGTCAGATAATTGGCTTCGCTTGACAAAGAGGTTCAATCCCAATTTCCTAGCTTTCGCATAGCTGTATGCAGTTAATAGCAGCAAACACAGGGTCATTTTTTGTATCTCCACAATCTCTTAAAAAAAGAAAGAAATAAACATGTTGTGGTGTAAAAGTTGAAGCATTGTGGTGGTGCGTTACACTTTCAGGTCGGGTAGTTGTGCTTGTTATCATTCAGGGCTTTTTAATCTCTTCATTTGTAGTTAAGGGGTAGTCACCTCACTGGAGAACAAGATGTCATGTCATGAATTATGCATTTCAGTCTTCTACAATGAATCTTACATGATTCTCTGTGTGACCATGGAAACGGTTCAGTTTGCGAAAGGTACGCCTCAGGCTGTCTGCTGGGGTCAGTTTTGCCGACAGTGGAGGTTAGAGTAGAACGCCGCGAAGCTGCTCTTAGGTGGTATTTACCTTTTTCTACGATTCTTCTTATTTTAATTTTTTGAATTTTCCTGTTATAATGCTATTTATACATTGTTTTTATTGAAGCTGACTCAGGGAGATTCGCACAAGAATCCCAATGCACTTGTACTTGTACCTATGCAAATGGCAATAAATATATTCTTCTTCTATTCTAGCCTGGCTCTGACCACCGACGTACTTCCGCTAAATTTTCATTTTCCTTCTATACTAGGTCTGGGATTTCTGTATATTAGTCGTATTTTTTGGATACATTTTTGGCGGACCAATCAGCAAACAGAGGGAGTTGCTGAGAACGATGACGTTGATGTCGTTCTCTAGTTTCTCTAGGCGAACGCTAGCGATTGGTTATGGCAGATCCAGAGTGGCTCTGGGCAGATCCAATACTTTTTAAACTTCATCAGAGTACCCGCCTTCAAGGAAATGAACGATTATCAATGGAGTGATCCCAGACCCTCTGTACAAATGAAATGTACGAGGATCTGGTAGAACCAGCCTAGTATTTACCTGTCTCTCTCACACACACACACACGTGTTTACACTAACATACTTCTATTCCATCTCCTGCTCCAGATCTCAGCGCCGCGGCTCCACCCACGTACGCCCATATATGGCCGTTGAGCATCACCTTGGTGATGACCTTTCTGGGGGGTCAAAGGTGACCCTGCAGCGCGTCGTTGTCTGTTGTTGGAGGAGGAAGAGGAGGAGGAGGAGGAGGAGGAGGAAGTTCAGACCAACGTCTGTGAGCTAGAACCCTTGGCATCCAATCACCAAAGATCCATGCATTCTAAAGGCAGCGGAGGGGCCCCACATTGAGGACCACAGAGGAATGAAAACTAATAAAAACCGAGAAAAAAAGGGAAAAAATTACGCAAAAGGTAATAAAGAATAGTTTTTTTTTGTTTGTTTTTTAAGAGACATCTTTTACAGAAAACGCTCCACAGCGCTCCCTAGTGAGAGTGTTACCCAGCAGAGCCAGGTGTTGGTGAGGAACAAGCCTGTACTTTGTGGCTGTTCACAAGCATTGAGGGAGGACTATTTGTAAAGCACAAGGACAACTTTGCCAGTTCGAACATTTTCTTTGTCTGGGAAATAAGACATTTGTGACTTTTTGAAGAAAAAAAGAACTGTTTCCCAGCATACAAACACACGCCGTCTCTGGATCACATCGTTATTTACTGGCACCTGAATGCCAGTTTTCCCTCTGCCTCCTTGTCCACACTCTCTGATCCCCTTGTTTTGGCTCGGTGCTGAACTGTAGAAAACAGAAACACACAATATGATTCTCCTTCCTTCCCACGGTAGCTGCCTACCTATCTCTTAACACTGTGCTCAAAGTGCTCACCAGTCAAAGCGGAGAACTGGAGGGACGACGGCAGGCAGATCAGATGAGGTCTGGGGGGGGGAGACACAGGAAGACACAGGAGGAGGATGGACGCTAGAGGGAGAAGTGTCGAGAAGGGATGGAGGGAGGGAGAGGAGGAGAGAGAGTTTCCAAGAGGAGTTCCTGAAGGGGCAAGGAGGAGCAGTTTGGACTAGTTAAAAGTCTGTAGAGGTCTGGGAGGTGGTGATTGACAGGCAGGTAGAGGTCGGGGTCCAAGAGGGGATTATGGAGACGTGAGTGGAAGAGGTCAGGCGGTGTGATGGATTGGGATAGAGGAGAGTGGTAGGAGTGGATGAGAGAGGGATGTTTTGTGGTGGACGGAGGTGAGACAGTCTGGTGTCTCTGTGTCTTGTCCCTATCACCTGCAGGGGAACAGAAGCCACTTTCTGCCATGAAACAAAGTGCCTTCATTACAAAAACCGAGTCGTGAGCCTGGATGTTAACATCAAACGCATCACTATTGATGTTTGCTCTGTCACCGATGGGCTATTTTGTACATGTTTCTTTTGCCCCAAGTGCTGATGGGAAGGCATGCTTGCTCAGAGAGGTATTAGGTTACGTTAGTATGTGTGTGTGTGTGTGGTGTGTGTGTGTGTGTGTGTGTGTGTGTGTGTGTGTGTGTTTGTGTATGTGGGGCTTGTTTGCACGGCGCATGTGTGAACAGACAACATGGAACCAGACAAGTTAGTGGACGCTGACCCCTCTAAAGTCCAGTCATCACAAACCAAGCAGTCAGGGCAACCTCGGAAAACAGGACGCAGAAGGACCATGGCAAACGGTAAGGAACTGCAAACAGGAGGGTCTCCAGTCGCTTGCTTCTGACAGTTCGAGATCACATGGACAAAAAACACCGTCCAATCAGATGTAGTCTTCTACGGAGTATCCATCCCGGCTTGGAGGATATTTTTTTTTGTGTGTGTGTGGACAAAACAGAAAGTGAAGAAAACAATGTGTTGTACAGGGAGGAGAGGAGAACTCTGGGGCTGCAGGCTGTAAGCCTCGCCCGCCCCCCTCTCCTCCGCCTCTCCCGCCCCCCTCTCTTCCGCCTCGCCCGCCCCCCTCTCCTCCACCGTTTATATCGAACAATACCAGAGAAAAGATAATAATAACGATCATAATAATAATAATGATATTTTATTACTCTAGCGAGAATGAAGTTTCTCTGCTTTACACAAACTGTGAAGATTGACTGTGGAAGATCTACCTGAGACCATCCATAAACTTAACCAGCTGGTTTTTAAAAAGTATTGTAAAAAAGAGAAAAGAAAATGAAAAATTCCGTACGTTGTTGGTTATGAAGAAGAAAAAAAAACGTTTTGAGGAACTTGTGTCTTGTTTCTTAGTTTTTCTGTTGAAATGATCTGACTTTTAACTTTCTTTCCTTCTTGTCGTCTCCCTTGCATTGCTGAAGTATCAAAACAGATGGAAGCATACCAAGTCAACCAATTTGGTAATTGTATAACTTGTAAATGTAAAAGAAGCTCTATTCAAAGGTTTATGATCAATGTTTTTGTTGAAATACAGGAAGCACAACATATAAGGTCTCAACATATAAAATGCAGTATATATGCACACATATGTGGCCGGCTCCTTCAGGCTTATTGACCCCACAGAGGCATTATGATGAAAAATAATCAATCATTTATGATATGGTTTTGTGCTCTTGCATCGATGTTTTACATGTTTCCCATCTAAAGTCACGATACAAAGAAATCCAGTGAAAAGCTATGGAGGCTATTGGCTAACGGAAAGTGTCGACCTATGAGAACAGAGAACGGTGTGTTTGTACTGTTGTCGAGGGGCTTGGGTGGCTGTTGACCAGAGGTTCTAGGGTAAAAACAGTACGGTAAGCCTGGGCTAGTCAGAGCTGGTTGTATACAAGTGTGGGCATATTCAGTGTACAATAGGTGTGTGATAAACAGGTACATGTCGGATAAAAAAAAACAGAGGTCAAACAGAGCAGAATGATAATCATTACAGGGCATCACAACATCTTTGTGTAATGTTTATGTATAATGTACACGTAGAATACTGTATTGTCCCTTTATTACAGCTATCTGCGTTTGGGTATTTGTGTTTATGGATGCCAAGTCATACTGAATGTAAATGAGAAATTGATATTTTTTTACATCTTTTTGAGGTGGTGTAGAGGGGTGACCTTTTTTAAGCATTTGTCATTAGTTACATGACATAACAGACTGAGCTAAGAAGGAGCCTAAACTAAACATACAAGAGCAGGACAATTAGCAACTGTATTGATCCAGTCTTACCCAGGACACCTAGAGTAACACTGAGGTCCACCGGTCACATGTCTACACCCACACTACTGAGGATGGGTTGACATTGTACAGTTGGGATTCACACCTTACTGTAGTCTAGAATAGGTTGCAAAAGTGCCCCCCAACAAATGCATCTCTGAACAGACAAATTACGTTATATACTAAAAGTTTTCATTTTTTTCTGGGTAAAAGTGTTCTGGTTTATATTCTATGTGAAGGGCTTTGTCACGTTGTGCCATTCTCCCAGTTCTCTCAGTAGCGAGGCCCCAGTGACATCACCATGTCATTATGTCTATGTTTGAGAACTCAAACTATCACGCAGCATCACAATCTCTCAAACACTCTGTTCCCGGACGCATCTCAATAGCTTTCAGTCGCTTCCTCTCCTCCTCTCCCGAGTTCACCTGCACAGGATGGAGAGGCAGGATGGAGAGGCAGGGTGGAGAGGCAGGATAGAGAGGCAGGATAGAGAGGCAGGATGGAGAAGCAGGATGGAGAGGCAGGGTGGAGAGGCAGGATGGAGAGGCAGGATAGAGAGGCAGGATGGAGACCAGGAGAGGAATCCGCTCTAGGCCACTGAGGATGCACCCCCATTGACAAAAATTGACACTGAGATATGCCTGTGTACGGTTGATTTGATGCTGTACTGTAATGTAAGGGTTCTTATGAGCGCTGTGTAACTATACTGTTTCATATATCTTGTACTGTGCCAATACCCTGTAATAATGATCTGTCTTCTCTGAATTCTGCTCTATTTATATATAATATATTTATATATTTATATATAATTAGGCTTCTTCCTTATTCACTGTATTTCTTTGGATTTATCACCCATTTTTTGTGCCATACCTGCAACTAATGATAAAATAAAGAAAAATGATATTTTACGTTTTTTTTCTGTTTCAAATCCATTCTGGGGGTGGAAGGTCCTTCCAGGCGTCATACAACAGGTGTGTAAAACACCTTCTCGTCTTTTTGAATCTCTGCATAATTACAGTGCGCTCTGTTCGTTCCCCCAAGCCCTCTCGTCTGTGTGACACAGTTTTGTTCTTGACACCTTGTTCCCTGCGCTTCTCGGAGGCCTATTTTATTCCTCAGTGATCCCCTGTCCTCACCTCAAAGGACTAGAAACAAAAGCTTTTGTGTCGTGCAAATTGTTCTTCTCTCAGCTAGGCCCCTCTTTTTGAAGCTGTCGCTAAGTGCGGCTGACAGGCTTGGAGAAACTCTGGGCTTTGGAGATTGGGCGCGGTGAGTGATGTGACCAGAAGAAGGACAAGATGGAGGAACAACAATGTGTGTTCTTGGGAAATGGAGTCTTGGATGGTAGCCAGAAAGTGGCCCTACGCAAAGAAAGCTTCGATGTAACTACCGCGAAACCTTCATTTGGCATTCTGTTCCCATCCACCAGCAGCTTGTGTTTGTTTGAAAGCAAATTAATAGCTAATGCAGGGAAGCACTTTGCTCTGCAAAGCAGCCTGTCACTACAGGGCTGATCTGTCAGTTGGTTTACATAGACGACTCTGGGCCTTTTGAGACGATGTTGCTCTTTGGAAGGGCAGCTGATCTTTCCATCCAGTGATCTTCCCACAGGACGAAGCTCCTGCCGTGAGGACAGGTTGTCCGGGGAGAAAGAGGCCTGGGGTTGTTGTGGTATCCACGGGAACTGTGGGAGGATGCTTTATTGTTTTATGAGATGCAGACGTTTCTCATCTGTCCATGCTGCCTGAGGGCCACCCTGAGGCAACCCTGTGGTCTAGGGAGAGTTTGTGTGTCGATGTGTGTGTGTGTGGTGGTGTGTGTGTGTGTGTGTGTGTGTGTGTGTGTGTGTGTGTGTGTGTGTGTGTGTGTGTGTGTGTGTGTGTGTGTGTGTGTGTGTGTGTGTGTGTGGTGGAGGGGGCATATGTCTTCATTTGGGCAGCTTCCTTCAGGATCCAAATAAAACATGATAATTTTCAATAAATCATCATCTTGTTTATTTCACAGAATCCCCCTCTGTCCCTCCTGTGATTGGCTCGCCTGCGGAGGTCAGACAGGTGATAACAGAAACATGCCAGTTTCCCCAAAACAGATTTGAAGGCAAAAGTGAAGTGTATCTGTCACCACACTGCCAACACCCACCTCATCCTTTCCTTTCAGTCAATACCGAGGGGTCAGACCGTGGGGGAAAGGACTTGGGATTGCATTTCATCCTGGGGTGCATTCTGTGTCACATCTCCTTGGTATTGCTTCATGTATTCACATTTATTTGAATGGACACTGGGACCAGGTGCACATTTATTCAAGGGTGTATCTAAGGTGGTTGCAGTGAGCAAAAGGGCAACAAACAAAAAAAGGCAAAGTATTTTTACACAGTGTTTTAAAGGAACTCTAAAGTTTGGCCGCTACCTTTATGATCTTGTTTTATCCGACATGTCCTCCATAAAGCATGACGAACCTCCTTTTTTTGTCCGGATGATAAGTTACTCCCATAAAAAATTCAGATTGTTTCTGCTGCTGATAACCCCTGGTAGCATTTGCCCTTTAAAATCCTAAGCACTTTCAATTACCTTCCCCTGCAACTCATCTGTCCACTCTCTTATCGTCTCCCTTCTCTGTTTCAGCCAGACTGAGATTGCCAAGCAGATCCCATTAGAATGCACACCTGCTATCTCATCCGGTGAACAATGCCATTTTACATTACATTATATTCCCCTCTCTCGTTGCCATGCACCGCGACAGCGCTTTGTTTACATGGGTACTGGTGCTTCCTGGGCGGATAGGAAAATGTCACGGAATGCTAATGGTGAGCTAATGTCCCTGAGAAGTCAGCTGGCCACGTCAGTCAAAGCAAAGCTATTCAGCCATGCCAGCTGTCTGTCAGAGTCATTCCGATGAGCATCAGACATGTCTCAAGCTCTCCCGTCAGTATTGGCAAATTATGAAGGGCAATTTAAATGTCCTATATCAACAGGGCAAAGCCACGACAGTTGCGTTTAAACTGATTTGCGTTCCGCTGAGAATTCTTTAAGTGGATTATGGGCGAGGCTAAACATGTCAACATCTCTTTTGATATCCATTAAAACTAAAGGCACTGAAGACGTCCTCCTGTTGAGCCTTCAGGTTTCTACTGAGATGTAACTCATCCTCCCTATCGTTTTTGAGTAGTTCAATTGCGTTTACCTAGTTTTGACTTAAAAACAAGTCGTAAAGTTGTGTTAAAGCAGATTAACTTGAAGACAGCTTTCCAAACAAACAAAAAATTACAGTTGTGTCTTTGTTTGCGAAAACTCTGCTTCCAAACAGTCAAACCAGCTCTCAGGAGGCATGAATTATATCTTTGTCCGCTTCTTGTCCATCCCAAACAGTTAGTTCCCTAACAGACTCTAAGTAACTTCTCAATGATTCATTCCTCCATTATAATCAGCGGTGACTCTCCATCTGAGCTCCCCTACTCAGCCCATGGCTCTCACACTTCCCTGCCTGCTCCGAGATGTGAGATAAATGAATCTTTCTCATGTGCTGCCATCCCAGCAATGTTGACGCAAAACTTAATGCTTAATTATTTATCCCTCAGCCCTTCGGAGGCGAGCCAGCGCGCCCGTGCTGCGTCGTGGGGGGGTTCTTATCAGAGAGCGGTGCCCATTGGCTCCAGAAGAGACATCTGTGCTCTGTGATAGATACAGAACGAGGGGAGGACGGTGCAAGATCAGATCAGCAGCAGATGACAGCGTGTAGGAAGGTTTCGGAACTCAACGCTCGTCCGCGTTATGATCATTAGCATCTTGGCGGGTGGCGGTTTGGTTTCGGGTGGGGTTTACTGATCCTGGATTAGGCTGCGTGCAGATCAGAAGGAGGGACTGCCGCGGATTTGCCACATCCAGAAGGGGCATGCCGCGTGACGACACGGAAGACCTTTAGATCGTCAATCCACGTTGACGGTTTTCGCTGGGTTTTGACATTAGCAAGACCTTCTCATTACTGGGTCCTGATTACGTGTCACGAGGATCCATCCCCACACCTCAACCTCTCTCTTCTCAACTCTCGCGATTATCTGGTGTTGGTGGGGGCGAATAGTTCACTTTCTAAACTACGTATCACTTTCATCTGAGATAAGTGTCAAGGCCCACATCCTGACTGGGATTTTCACACGACTGGTTTAGGTTGCAGTCAAGAGTGCAGTCCTATCTTCTTGGGTGTGTAAGTATAAACTGTAAACGTGTTATACAAGATAGCAGAGAGAGTTTGAGTCAGACAGTTACAAATATCTCACTTCAGAAAAAACAGCAGGCCACAGAACGTCATTTGGGAACACAGTAAAGTGTTCAGCTCTCCCCCTGACTGTCATAAACAAGTGCCGGTTCAAACTAACGGTGCCACAAATCTCCTGTGGCTTTATGAAGGGATGGTGTCTAAGAATTCTCAAGTGCACTTCCACGGTGTAAAACACCACCTCTCGTTCCTCATTTCCAGTCTAAAGGCCCAGACAACGTTAATCAGTGGAGATGCCATTCCGTAATGGCCATACTACATATCTGCTTCTGTATTTAAAGTATTGATGTAGTCTTTAGACCACTGGGATGAGTCCCATCTGCCTTGTTTGGAGCTGTTTGTTTTTGTGGCCACATGGTGCCATCATAACAGACGATGTCTTAACTGAGTAACCACTGAGTCATTTCCCTCTTCTTCTCCTCTTAGACAATCGCACTGCTCTCCTCCAATTGTTGTCAGCGTCACACAAGTGTCCTTTGGAGGCAACGCCGCAATCAAAGGATGTCTTTCTCTTTGAAGACGATGAGGAAAGGTTCTAAATTCTTCACAGTTATCATAGCACTGGCTCCTTCGACTTTTCAACGTTTCCAGAGAGATTTACCAGAGCAGATGTCTATATATTCCCCTGCATCAAAGACGACAGTTGAAACCAGATAGACACAGCCAAGGAGATAGACAGTAGACTGCCCTTCAGAATAGCATTAGCATCCAAATGGATTTATAGTCAAGACGGAAGGCCTAAGGGAAGGCCCCTCAAACTAAAACATCTTAGTTTGTCTGTGTTTGTATATTATTTCTCTGTGCGGGTGAACTTCATTGTCCTCATGACCTTCCTGGAGACTGTAGAAAATGTCCCTGTGTCAGGTCTCAGACAAATTCAGCTTATCCTTGGTTCTTCTCTGCAAGGCATTGCTTGTTCAGTCCCACACAGCCACAACACCGATCTCCAGAGCTCCTTCCTCAGACGGTGATAGACAAGGGTGTTTCTTTTCACCTGGGATGGATGTTTGACAGTTGGATTACATGTTTAGAATCAACACTGTATGGTCACTGGAATGTGACCATCAAACTGACCACCATTTCGATCCTCTTGTCTAGTGGTCTTCAACCGTGGTCCTCGGGACCCACTGCCCTGTGTGTTTTGATCACCTGATTCAAATGAATGGGTCGTTATCTGTCTCTGCAGAAGCCTGATAACGACCCTTCGTATGAATCAGGTGTTTTGGAGCAGGGAAACATCTAAAACATACAGGACAGTGGGCCTTGAGGACCGCTGCTAGTCTACAGATATCCTTTTAGAGGATGCCCAGTCTTGGTGATTTTATAGTAGTCTTTAAATCCTCTCGGGCTATTGGCCGTTACTGGTGGTGAGACAAGCTTGCTTCCTGTATACACAAGTCAAAACTCCTGTTCTCAGATTCTTCACCTCCGGAGTGCGAGACTGTCCTGTTGTGTTGTGGGATAGTGGTGTGGCACTTAATACTTCACAGGATGTCGATGCTCGCGTCACCGACGAAGCCATGCCTAGATGTGTCACCTCACCCTTAGATACCGATCTACTGGAGCCTTTCCAGAAAACTGGATGAAGCATTGATTCAAATGCACAAGGTCAGATTTCCTACATCAACATTGATCACATCAGTGGAAACTTTGCCCTGACACTCAAGTCTTTGGTTTGAAAGTAGGGCATTGATTGACCTAAAATGATTCCAGGATTTTACAGTAAAGATGCAAATTTAAAGTATTCATTATGCCAACACTACTATTCTGACTACTCCAATCAGAAAGTTAATCAACTGATTAACTTGGCCCATGCCAGTTAATCAGTTGACCCACAGTTCTAACCAGTTCACCTACTCCTCCATCAGTACTCCATACTTCATGTTCCAGTATCAGATCAACTAACCTTTCAGTGGCCTTTAAGTTTTCCGCCATCCATTCCCTGCAAAACACAGCCAAGTGTGAATTTTTAATTGTGTATTGAGGTCCATTGTGCGTGTCTGTCCTAGGAGCGAGAGGTGGAGATATAGATCTAGATGACTGAGCCCCCTGGCTGCCTGGAAGACCCATCGATCAGAGACGCCTGTATATACTGACTCATGTGAACAGACAGAGAGGACTGTCTCTTGATTCACTCCATCACTTAGAACACACACTGAGCCCGGGCCCTGAAGGAGCCTCATCTGTTCCGACACAGGTTTATTGATAGCTCGATCATTGAAGTCTGCTGTATCACTTCAATAGGTGGGTGGAAAAACTTTTTCTATGCTTAGAACGGTACAAAAGCTTAGTCACTTCTTTCTGGATCAGTCCTGCGGGGTATTAGCCGAAGCAACTGATTGCCTCAATGAAAAGGAAGGTTGGATTTAAACAGGGCCTGTGTCTTAAATAGCTCGCCCATTCATTCACTCTCTAGTCCCCATTGTGAGGGAATAATCTTTATTATTATACTAGCTGGAATTCCTTCAGAAAGTGCCACACTGAATCACATGTGGACAGACTAGCCTGGTGTGAGAGATTTGTGTAGACATTAGCGTGCCTCAGGCAATTTACAGAGACACCAAAAAGCACTTGAAAATTCAATTTTCGTATTATGAGCTTAAGCTGGATTTGTATCACATTGTCATGCAAGGATGTGAAATCAGAGGAGAAATAAGAGACATTCCCCCAACCTAACACAGGGTGATGATGATTCGGGCACTGCCTTGCTCTCTCTCACATCCAGTGCAGTGGCGTAAACACAGAGAGCTATTTTTGGTGCTCCTAGGGTGCAGGTGTCCAATTATATTTCACACTCTTGTGGAGGTGCATTGTGGGGCTGCCAGGGGCACTCAGTGGGCTGTGTGCACTCTGCTGCCCCTTAGCGGGGGGGGCGGGGCCCCGGGAGGGAGGCTGAGAACGAAGGAGCTGGGGAGGAGAGAAAGCGAGAAATCAAGGTGCTCAAATTGGAAAAAGATTAGGACAAGAATGTGTGTTTGTGTGTGTGTGAGAGAGTGTGTGTGTGTGTGTGAGAGAGAGAGAGTGTGGTGTGTAAGAGAGAGAGAGAAAGAGAGAGAGAGAGTGTGTGAGAGAGAGAGAGAGTGTGTAAGAGAGAGAGAGAGAGAGAGAGAGAGAGAGAGAAAGATAATGAAATAAATAATGTGAAAGCAGGAGGAAGAGATCTATAGTTAATTTACTCCCCATCAGTTGCCCTTGAACTCTGGCCCCCAAGTCCACGGGCATCACGCCCTCTGAACCCCCCCATGATCTTCAACCTTCACCTCCAACCTTAAGACACCGCGGTTGGCCCGGAAAACATCAAAGTACTTTGGATGATCAAAAGCCCGGTGATGAGACATTGCTTGGTGTTTCAGATGACAGAGGAAGCACTTTTCCACTGCATGGAAGGTGGGGGTGCTGGGGTGGGGGGGGCGGGGGTTGGGGGTGGGGGTTCTAGGCCAGGTCGAGGAGGCCCGGGTCGATACAGTAGTGTGAGGAGAATGTTGAGTAGTGGATGGGAAGCTGAGAAGAGATTTACGGGGGTTTTGTCTTGTCTGTTCTCTCTTTACCGCTCACACGGTCTCCAATCCAGATGGTTTGAGATCCTTTGAGCTCCCGAATTGTTTTTGATGGCTTTTTTTCCTTCTCTTTTTTTGTTCTCGGGCAAAGAAAGGATTTTTGGAGGTTTTGTTTCAGCGGATACTTAAAATTCACCCCCATATTCTACAGGAAGAGTCGGATGAAATCAATAAAGCCATCTGCTGGAGTCCGGCTCCTGTTGCTCTGGTGTTTGTACGGTTGCCCTACTCAGAACGCTCCTCTGGTCATTAGGAGAGAGGAGAAAACGGAGGAGCTTTTGTTGTTTGTTCCCGCCTGTCTGAATCCTGAAATGTCCCGAGATGGAGCCCAATGCAATCTGAAAGGGTCAGTCCTTGAGATAAATTGGCACACACGCAGCAAACCTTGGAGTGCATCACCCAAATAAATGCTTCTCCAACACTGGTGAAGTGACAAGTACGATACCCTGGATGCTCACAGGCCCCCACAGAGGTGACAGGGCTGGCAGTGACACACACACACACACACACACCACACACACACCACACCACACACACACACACACACACACACACACACACACACACCACACACCACACACATCACACACACACACACACACACACACACGTCACACACACACGCATCACACTCGCAGCATTTAAATGAGAATAGGCATTTTGGGAGCCTGAAGTAACAGCTTTTGTCGAAGAAAAAAAGCTTGTGTTAGAGACCATGGGATTTTCATGTTGTTAAACAAAGCTCTCGTGTAAACAACGTGTTGAGGTGATGCGCATTTAAATGGAGGGAAATGCAGAAGGTGTGAAGGAAGGAGGCTGGAGAGTTTGATTCCATCCAGGTTCTCTTGCTGCCTTCACACTGAGGTGACACTCCCAGTCTAAATCTATTCTTGTGGTCACCACCGGCTCAAAAATGGACATTCACCATATCCTGATGTATTTATGTCATCATTATACTTTGTCTTTAAATTAAGTATAAATGTTCATACTTAAAATATTATTATAAAAGTTGAAGTGCTGACTAACTTTTGGTCGAAAGTAAACAATTTTGAAAACTCTGAATGTCTATGACTGACACAGCCAAACTACTCAGGTTATCTTTTTTTTTGGAATGCCTTCTCCAGGTGTTTGTGTTGACATTACTTAGCACTTCTCTCTCGATTCTCACTTCGGACTGCTGTGAATGCATATTTTGAGGGAAACTTTCCCCTGCTCTTCTCCCTATCAATAATTCAAGCGTGTTTTGAGATTTGGCATCATTGTTGTGTCACAACACGAGGTGAGCATCACAGAGGGTCATGCCTGAAGTCAAACCCTGAGGAGAAGGAGAGCGGAGGGCAAGGAGAACATGCAAGGTCACATACAGTAGACCGCTAGTCTTCAGTTCTAATTTTGTAATCGCCTTCCCAATGACTGTGCTCTATTTGATCGCCACATTTGTCAAACTTCTTCTTTTTTTACCTAGCACATCCATATAGCTTTATTTTATCACTAAGGACGCCATATTTCACTGTTATTGCTGAATGAGTAATTTGATCACATGGATCTAGGAGAGGCTGTCTGGTGGACTGACGGCAGAGGACAGTTAGTGGTCGGAATCAGAACATTACCATACAGCATTCCCTTGCAACAATTAACTGACATTTCTAGAGACAGGGGAAGAGAGAGAGACTGACAGAGAGAGAGAGAGAGAGAGAGAGTGAGAGAGAGTCTTGGCAGTGATCCCTGTTCTGCTTATCAAAGGCCTGCTACTTTATTCCTCAGCTGATGAAAACATTGGTTTGGCTCTCCTCTAGAGTTATTTGCCGGAGGGCTGTCCTCCTCCTCCTCTCCTCCTCTGAGCTCTGCATCCCCCTCTCTTTTTCATTAATGTAATCACTCACAGTCTGATTCTGCACTGCCTTTCTCCTTCACTGGTCCTCTGCCACCACCCAGAGAAGCTGTGAAGGTGACTCAAACCATCAACAGCCAGGAGGAGGGAGGGAGCTTTGTCTGTCTGTCTGTCTGTCTGTCCGCTCCCAGAGACACCTCGACAGGCTCGCTCCACATCGGCTACCTCCTGGCCGCTGTCCAGAACGGCCAGGCGGATGAACGAGGGGCCTGGTGTTCAGCCCGTGTGTGCTATGGTGTGTGTGGAGGGTCAGGGGCCTGGTGTTCGGACAAAAACAGCCTCCCTCCCTCTTATCTTCAGTCCTCTACTTTGTGTGGTGCTCCAGTCTTCTCCTCGCCCCCTGGAGGGAGAGGAAGACACGCGCCGAGGCCGTACGGGCCCCATCCCGTCATTACCCACGATACTCTGGGCGGCTTAGCCAGCTGAGAGACGTGATCCATCACAGCTGAAGCCAAAGCCGCCAGACTCCCGGCAGTAATTGTGTTCAATTGAACGTAAAGACGAGACAACTTATCTTATTTGCACAATAATTCTGCAACATTACATCTATTGATTGTCATCTTTTTTTATTCATGGTCCCATTGAATCCTGTGATTGGAGTGAAATTAAAAAGTTTGGGGCTGCTCCTGGTTATTCATAGCATTACCATCACAGTGTTTCACACCAGCAGCTTATTGGTTTTATGCAAAATAGAGATGGATGGACCAATGTGTGTATTAGTGATTGTGTGGGTGTCTGTGTGTGTATGTGTGTGTGTGTGTGTGTTTATATAGATGTGTTTGTACGTGTGTCCTTGCAAAATGAATGTGTGCCCATGAGAAATCTAACCGCCGTGTTGTAACCGTTCCTAATCAATGAGAGCACTTTAGAGATTAGTACCCGTAACCCGAGGGAAGCCATTGGGTCTCCAGGACACATATCCCTGGATACCTCGAACCCCGTCCACCACTCATGCCATGCGCTGCGTGCTCCCTGCTGTGGCCGAGCCATCCTACAGCTCTGTGAGCTAAATGCTTCTGTGGAGTTTTGGGTACTTTCGATGGCGTCGAACGTTCTTCTCATCTTCCCTGGCAGGCTCCGGAACCACAGTCATGTGTCACGTGTTTGGCTCCGGAACCACAGTCATGTGTCATGTGACCAGTTGGTTCCTGACTGCGAGGATTCATGAGGATGATGATGAGGTGTTGTTGAGTTGACTCCACGGAGTCAGTTGGTTGTTTTCTTTGTGGACAGTCGCACCTGTTCTGCCTCCTCTTCCAGCATCAGTTTACAAACCTTCTTGGCGTAATGGGTAGAACAGCAGGCCATGTTGTTGAGGGAAATGGTTCTGCCCTAATATGGCATGCTAGTCTTTCGTCTATTTGCAGTCGTATTCAAAATTCACAACCACACACAGACACACACACACAAACAAAATGAGGTTTTGAATAAAATCTATAGTGTTCCATATAGGACTTTCAAAACCTCTCATTAACTGTATCACCTTTGCCACCTCTCTCTTTCACTTGCTCTCTCTCGCTCTTTGCTCTATCTTTCTCCCCAATTTATCTCTCTCTCTCTCTTGCTCTCTTGCTCTCTCTCGCTCGCACTCTCTCTCCCCATCTCTCTCCAACACTCTATCTCCCCCTCCCTCCTCTCTTCCTCTCTTTCCCTTCCCTCTCTCTCTCGCCCTCACCTCTCCCCCCGCCCCTCTCTGTCTGTGTTGTAAGCCCTCATGGTTATGCATGCATGGTTTAAAGTAGAGAGTGAAGGAGAAGGAGAGCAGTCCCATCCTCTCCAGCAGCAGTCCTGATGCGGGCGCGTTTATTCAGATGTGTTTTAATGGCGGACCACAGAGAATTAAGGCATGTCACTGAGCCCTGCTGCAAAGATGCTACCTCTTCTCCTCCCTCTCTCTCTCTCTTTCTCTTTGTCTTTCTCTGTCTCTCTTCCACTCCCTCTCCCCTCTCCCCTACTTGCTATCTGCTTGCTGGTGCCTCCATCTCTCGCCCCAAAGGAAAACAGCAGAGGGACAGAGGTCACTGATGCAATTCATCATTCGCAAACAGGGAGGAGCATGTAAGCATGTTCACATGTCGAGACGAGCTCATTATTCAGCACCCACACACACATACACTATTTAAACTAATTGTGTCTTGCACATACAGTACATTGCCCATTCTGCTCCTCAGCAACACATCTCAGCACATCAAACAGAAGCTCCCGTCTCCTGGTGTCTCCTGTTCTAGAAAACAAAACCAGTGTTTGACAAATAGGCTGATCTGAGAACAGAGTTGAGATGGAGGTGGATGGGGTGGGGTGGAGTGGAGGGGGTGGAGGGGGGTCTAGGGAGTGTCATCCAATGTTCCCATCCCCCCCGAGCACAATATTCTCCCTTCATCACTCTCTCTTATCGCCTTGACGATCAGCTGGAGGAGAGGGGGAAGGAAAAGGGGGAGGAGGGGCGAAGGGAGGAAGGAGAGAGTGATGAAGGGAGGGAGGGGGCGGAGAAGAAATGAAGGCTCCCCAGACGATCCCAGCTCTCATCCAACTTGTTTTTAATATCAAGAGGAAACAAATCATGATTCGTGCTGTCTTGCCAACACTTGAGAAGAAGGCCCCAGAGTTAGCAGGGGTCTGTTAGCACACGGTGTCACTCACTGGGAAGCCAGCTGCAGTTCAGTTAGAGAAGAGGAGAGGAGGATGAGAGGAGTGAGGAGGAGAGGAGGGGAGGGGAGGGGAGGGGAGGGGAGGGGAGGGAGGGGAGGGAGAGGAGAGGAGAGGAGAGGAGAGGAGAGGAGAGGAGAGGAGAGGAGAGGAGAGGAGAGGAGAGGAGAGGAGAGGAGAGGGAGGAGAGGAGAGGAGAGGAGAGGAGAGGAGAGGAGGGGAGGGAGGGAGAGGGAGAGGGGAGAGGGAGAGGAGAGGAGAGGAGAGGAGAGGAGAGGAGAGGAGAGGAGAGGAGAGGAGAGGAGAGAGAGGAGAGGAGAGGAGAGGAGAGGAGGAGAGGAGAGGAGAGGAGAGGAGAGGAGAGGAGAGGAGAGGAGAGGAGAGGAGAGGAGAGGAGAGGAGAGGAGAGGAGAGGAGAGGAGAGGAGAGGAGAGTGGAGGACTAAGGTAAAGGAAAGAGGGGAGGGGGGTGTGAGAGAGGGGTGGACGGGAGGAGATAGGAAGTAAGGGAAGAAGGGGGCTGTGAAGGCTGGATAGTCTGACGCCATTGTTTCACAATCTGCCTGCTGTTTGTTTTGCGTGTGTGCATGTGAGGATCATGCATGTGTACTCTGTTACATCAGCAAGGGACTTGGAGAAGAAAGAAAGAGAATAAATGTATAGATTTGCAACTGACAAAACAATGAGTTCTTTGATGTTCATCTCTGCTCACTGTCCATGGATCTGATGATGACGTAAGTCTGGTCTGAATTTTTTATGCCAGATGAAAGAGTGTGTGTAGGCTATGTAACAGTTTGGAACAACCACTAATATGACACTGATGATGTTCTAGACGCTTTTTCAATATATAACTATGGGTATAATTGACCTTGTTAGACCTAATGAGACTCTAATCTGGCCACAACAACTCGCATCACAAATTGAAATAATACAACTCGGGCTATTAAATGGATGTACACTTTCTACTGTTTGCTGTTCTCCAAGAAATGCTTCCATTCAAACGATTCATTAAACCAAAGAGACCTTAACAATTCCGTGCATTACCAACCAAATCTTTTCCATCGGAAGCCATATGGCTGCTGGAGGATAGCAGCTTGTTTCCCTGTGATTCAGCAGAAGGAGATGTCCATCCCCGGAGATGAAGGTCCCGTGCGCGTAGGCGTGTGTGTGTTGCAGAGGTTCACCACAGCTGCAGTGTTTACCCTGCGCCAGGCCCAGGGGAGGGTCACCCACAGTGGAACATGACGCGTGCCAGCGTGCTACAGCTGGGCTCGTTTGAACAGCCAATCAGGTCTCTCCTTCTGAAGGGCCTCTGCTCCTCACCTGTACGCCCCAGTGTTTGTGTCAGCCTGACACAGTCACACTGCACAGCCAGACGTCCGTGCGTGCGTCTCCACACTGAAGGAGCTTCGCTCCCAGCTCTCCTCCAGCACTGATGAGAGGTACGGAAGGAGGAGGAGAACCCGCTAGAGTTCCTCATGGCGTCGCCTCGGTGAAATCAGTGAGGGTGTCGGGAGAGAAGCCTGGTGAAACCAGTGAGGGTGTCGGGAGGGAAGCCTGGTGAAATCAGTGAGGGTGTCGGGAGAGAAGCCTGGTGAAATCAGTGAGGGTGTCGGGAGAGAAGCCTGGTGAAACCAGTGAGGGTGTCGGGAGAGAAGCCTGGTGAAACCAGTGAGGGTGTCGGGAGGGAAGCCTGGTGAAACCAGTGAGGGTGTCGGGAGGGAAGCCTGGTGAAACCAGTGAGGGTGTCGGGAGGGAAGCCTGGTGAAATCAGTGAGGGTGTCGGGAGGGAAGCCTGGTGAAACCTCTCCACGAAGCCTCTGTCTGTTTGTGATGCGTGTGTTTGTGTGTTTATCTGTTTGTCTGTCAGTCTGTTAGCCTATCTGTCTGTCTGTCTGTCTGTCTATCTGTCAGTCTGTTAGCCTGTCTGTTTGTCTGTCAGTCTGTTTGTTTCCCTTTTTCTGTGTGTGTGATTCTGTGTGAGCTATTGTGGTGACACATACAGCAAATTAATGTGTGGGTTGGAACTATACAATGACAAGTCATAATATTAAGGCTGGGGTGTAGTGTTATTACACTGTTATTACACTGTTATTACACTGTGATTACAATGTTGCTACACTGGTATTACACTGTGATTATAATGTTGCTACACTGTTATTACACTGTGATTCCAATGTTGCTACAATGTTGCTACACTGTTATTACACTGTTATTACACTGTTATTACACTGTTATTACACTGTTATTACACTGTTATTAAATTACACTGTTATTACACTGTTATTACACTGTTATTACACTGTTATTAACTACTTACTAACCGAGAGTGAGGTCATGCCGGGAAATATCAAACTGAGACTTGAACGTATCGACCGAGCGATAGCGAGGTTGATACGGCAAAGGCGAGGATAGTAAAACTCAGTTGACTCTTCGATATCGCTAATTTTGAAGATGACGTCAGAGGAGGGCAATAACAATACTTATTGAACCGCTGGTCAATACGGGTTTGGCATGACTACCCATTAGCCAATCAGAAGGCTCGTACTGTCGTTGCCATATAATATTACATTGTTATTACACTGTTATTACACGGTTATTAAATTACACTGTTATTACACAGTTATTCAGGTCCCGAAATAAACTTTTTGGCTTACCAGCCATTGTAGATGAAAAAATTACCAGCCAATAATATTTTTTACCGGCCAAAATTAAACCTGGCATTTCAGACGTACTCTGATATTGTTTGACATAAACAACCTCATTATGTCATTATTACACTGATTACAATGTTGCTACACTGTTATACACTGTTATTACACTGTTATTACACTGTTATTACACTGTTATACATTGTTATTACACTGTTATTACATTGTTATTACACTGTTATTACACTGTTATTACATTGTTATTACACTGTTATTCAGGGCTCGAAATAAACTTTTTGGCTTACCAGCCATTTGATGAAAAAATTACCAGCCAATAATATTTTTTACCGGCCAAAATTAAACCTGGCATTTCAGACGTACTCTGATATTGTTTGACATAAACAACCACATTATTACACTTATTACAATGTTGCTACACTGTAATTACACTGTTATTACACTGTTATTACACTGACCGTGTACATAGTCAAAGTACACACTCACTCACCAACAGCTCTACGTTGGAATACTTTGACTGTTTTAACCTTAAAACAAAGGACCTTGCTTGAGGCAGCTGTTGTGAACATAGGATGTGACATTGTGTTGGTCAGCAGAAATCCACTTCTTTCCCTGCAGCCTAGAACTAGTTTAAAATTGCAGTCACCAATGTTTTCTGTTTACAAATCTTTACACAAACATAAACACGCTGAAAAACGCATGCCTATTTGGACATTTGAGTGTGTTCGTCTCAAGGCACAACCCCAACACAGTAAAAAACATCTTGGCATTTGTCACATTACACAAGAAGAGGGAAATACATGAGGTGGCATTGAGTGTCAGTATGAACACAGAACAGCGAGTAGAACCCAGAACAGCGAGTAGCAGAGAGTGGATATTCAGGCTGGAGGAACAGAGGCTCCTGTCTCTTCATCCTGCCTGGTCCCTGTCATGTGGCCGGGCTCCCCGTGTCCTCAGGCCTCACTGGCTCCCACTGGTAATTACTTGGATGATCGACTGCCGGATTGAATAATGGCCATGTCCATTTAACCACTGAGCGTGTGTGCGTACTTGTAAGTGTGTGTGTGTGTGTGTGTGGTGTGTGTGTGTGTGTGTGTGTGTGTGTGTGTGCGTGTGTGTGTGTGTAGCCTATGCATTTCATTACACCCTTCCATAAAATCTAAACACCCCCAGCAATCGTGTTTTTTCCAGTGAGAAATGCTACATGTATTCATCTGTGTATTTGAAGAGACATGTTCACTGAATGCTTGGAATGCTGGAATGAAAGTTACTGGTGCAGTAAATCTGACAGCTTTATGTTTTAATATAACTTCCTCAATCCATAGTCTTGTGAAGCCTCCCCCTCCAGCCTCCCCCCCTCCCCCCCCCTAAATCCAGAGATGGCAAAAGTACACACACATCTTTCGCTCAAGTAGAAGTACAGACACTATCCATAACGTTAGCCATTCTTCTTGTTTCCTTCTGCCTCGCTTCAGGGTAGCTTCGTAAACTACTTTATGTTTGTTGTGCTTGATAGCCAGGAAATGAAATAAAGCGTGCAATGACAATAAATAATATTGATCATGAAAGTAAAAAGTTGTAATAATAATAATAACAATAAATGGTTAAGTAAAGTGTTGATACCAGAAAAATCTATTTATCAAACAAAGTGTGTGTACTTTGTTAGTTCCCATCTCTGGTTATTAAATCATTCTTCATATCAGCCACATTGTTCAATGCCACAACTAGACACACTTTGTTTGTGCAAGACATCTTTTACTGACATTTTCAATAAGGACAAATTGCAGCACAGAAAAATGACTAATTACAGTAGCGAGGCTGGGGAGGAGTGCCGCCCTCGCTGCTCAACAATTTTCCCGAATTGCATCATGCTGCTCGGGGTGTTCAGGTAATAGTTTGATTAATTGCCAGATTTTCTGTTTTGTTGTTTTCCATCAAACAAAGTGACTTGGGCAACAGATTCTATTGAAGATTATTCAGGAAATGTCAAGTACACAATTCGACGGGTTTGGAGGCGTTAAAGACTCACACGCATCCATTCATGTGTACAATCATATTCAAAATAGTTTTCAGGTGCTAAGTAACACAACATGGTTTCATTGGCATGCAGCTAGATGTTAACACATGCAGGAGACCCACAGTGTGTAACTGGGTTCCCACTCTGCTCTTTGGCCATGGAGGAGTGGAGCCACTCTCAAGGCTGCCTCCTCTCTGGTGAGTCAGAGAGAGCGCCGAGAGCACCCTGAAGACGGAGCCAGCTGATTGGTGGAGGCGTAGCAGAGGCCTTGCCCCTCCTCCCTCCAGACGTTCCCCTAGGTCGTCCTCTGATGCCAGGGTCTCGGCAAGCCTAATTTATGTCCAAATAGGCTGGGCACAGACATGTGCTGACCGCGATCTCTTACGCCTCCGACACGTTGAGCCGAGGGAACGCAAGCACGGGAATGTGTGTGTTTGTGTGTTTGTTTGTGTGTGCGTGTGTTTATGTGTGTGTGTTTGTCCATAGGGTGTTGTTAGACAGATGGAGATGTGGAGATATACAAAGAAAAATAGAGAAGGCGAGAAAGAGAGAGGGGGGGGGAGAGAGAGAGATGTATGGAGAGAGGGAAAGAGGAGTGGAAACTAAAGAAATGAGTCTAAAAGCAGGCAAGAGACGGTAAACGGATCGAAAAGAAAGAGAAGAGAGAAAAGAGAAAGAGAGAAAAGAGCGAGGGATTCATACCAAGAGCAGAGAATAGAACTCCTCATTGTGAGGCACTAATGAGGAGGCAGGAAGGGAGAGGGCAAGCGGAGGGGTCGCCCGAGGGGGTCACAGGAGCCACGCTTGCTATGCAGGCTGCAGGTACCACGGTGGGGATCACCACGCTGGATCAGATTGTGGAGAGGCAATCTAATGAGACACGCCACAAACATTCACAATGGATCCACTCCACACCGACGACAACCCTGGTAATGTTCCTGCGATGTATGGCAGCGATGTATGGACCTTTCAAGCTGATCGGAGCCGTATGGAGACAGCGATGGAGGAACGAATGAAGAGAGATGGTGGGGGGGGGGTTTAAATGATGTGGCAGATTTTGTGATTCAGTGACTGAGCTTTGGTGTTTTGCTCACGTTCTTAGCTTGGAACAGAGGATTTGGTGCATTACTGCAGGGTTAGAGCAGTCCAGTACCAAGCCTCAGGGGCCGGCTCTGATAGAGCAACCAGAGAAGGGGTCAAGGAGTCAGGCAGGCAGGCAGGATGTAGCCTGGAGACCTTGTTAGCCTCTCCCCCCCTCAGTCGATGGAGAATGACGAAGCCGGCAGTCAGGCATGGTCCCACAGGCCCCGCGGAGGACATGGGAACGCCAGGACTACCCACCCAAAACGGAGACCCGTGTCAAACAGGCCTACCAGTGAACGAATTACAACTCGATGCTCAGGGTCTTGTGTTCGTCCTCTCAGATCATGTCAGCCCAGTCCTGTGTGGGGGGGGGATTTTCATGGCTACATGCGCTCTCTGCTTTTTCCTAACCCGCAGGGTGGATCTCTAATCGATGGATAGAACGAGAGAGGTGGATTAAATTTGATCTCTTTTTTTGCTGCTCAAACTCGCTGACGTTTACCGTAAGACATGACGTGACACGTTTGGAGCAAAACACGATCTGATGCCAGATTCGAATCGCCTGTTGAAGTGTGACCACCGCGAGTGCCTCACATTCGTACGCTGACTTGCGACACATTACGTCCTGCGTCCCCTTGGCCTAAAGCAGTCTGTTTGCATCACAGATACGAACAAAACCACAAGTCACCAAAGGTTTAACTGCATGCTTGGAGCAGTAAGATGGGGCCTGATGCCTTATGCATGCTAACATGCCAGATGATTTAAAGGGCGTCTATTCAATCTTTCCCTCTAGCTATGGTGTTTGGGGTATGGTAAAATAATGAGAGAGCTTGAATAAGGATGACAGTGGTAGTAAAATAATAGATACATATTTGTCTGACTTTTTTCAACAGGGGGCTGTTAATTTGCATTCTGATAGCTCTGCCTGTGTTTTCTGAGCCAAGATTATCCTGGCCCAATAACAGTTTCTGCCTGTGATCACGATGAGATGGACGTCTGGAGTCTATCTCTCTCATCTAATGGACATACCACTTAGAGTAATGAAACATGAACTGATGAACTGCTAAGAGTGTGTTTACTGCCGTGACTGTCGTCTCCTCGTCGTTTGAGATTCCTTCGCCACAACACGAAGCATATGATACGGAGTGGGACGGTTTGTCTTTTGATTCACAGTCAACTTCACCCAATCAAAGGAGATCTCCATCTTTCACTCATGGTCTGCAGACTGGACTTGAAGGCAATTTCCAGAGCGGTGTCTGATACGCAACTGAAATCATTCATTTCAAATCGATTCAAGTCCATGAATCCTGCACTCCAAACTAAGATCATTCCCGGCTTCAAACGGAGATGCAGGGGTTTTGTTTACACTTCAACAAACCTCGGCGAGGCAAGTATTTCCTTGTGACTCGAATGAAAACATTACATTTACATTTAGTTATTTAGCAGACGCTCTTATCCAGAGCGACTTACAGTAAGTACAGGGACATTCTCCCCGAGGCAAGTAGGGTGAAGTGCCTTGCCCAACGTCATTTCGCACGGCCGGAATCCGAACCGGCAACCTTCAGATAACTATCCCGATTCACTAACCGCTCAGCAACCTGACTGACCTCTCTGAAAACAGCAATGTTGAGTCAAGGGAGGCGTGTTTACTGCTTGTGGAGATGCTTCACTTTAACCTTTAACATTTCACACACAAGCAAAACACACCCCCCAGCGCCTTGCTGTTACACACGCACAGAAAAACCCCGGCTGCATGCTTTGCATGTTTTATCTAACGAGCACGGACAATTTTCCAACTAGATGAGAATTTAAGTGCCGTGGACAAGGTTAGGACACATGGGTCATGGCAGCTACAATCCCAAGCCGTAATGACAAGCTGGGCTCTAAGAGTCGAACAGACACAGGTTAATTAGTGGGAATCCTTGCCACTCCTGCCCTGTGCAGATGACTAATTTAATGGCTTTATTACTAGCGCTTTCTGGGTAATTAAATTGCTCTAATCTTATTTGCAAAGTATTGTGGAGGATAAGCCCAAGGTGGTCCCATGAGTTGGATCTTTGCATGTCATACGGGGATCAGCAGGCACACATGCACACACACACACAGTCACACACACACTCATACCGCACACACAGTCACACACACACTCATACTGCACACACTCACACACAGTCACACACACACATACCGCACACACTCACACACACCACAAACACCCCAAACACACCAGACACACAATCCGGAATTTGCATACAGATTTTCAAAAATGCTGCAGACGTCTTCATGTCCTTTCAGCAGCTGAGCTATGGGAAAACACACACACACACACACATACACAAACACACACACACATACACGCACACACACAAACATACACAGAAACAGTGGCATGCCAAATAAGGAGATAACGTGTCGTAATGGAGAAAAGATATTTCCTCATCTCTTCAGGTGAATAGTGCACATTTCACTCCAGCAGCCTTGTTATGCACGCACCCGCACACAAGCATCCACGCAGACGTCTCCTCACGCATCCCATTAACGGAAGACTTGTCAGACAGGATACAAAAACACATTTAGAGGAAACCGAGAGTTCTGCAGTTAAGCGGACGAGTGTTCAAACAGCCTTTTGGAGACTGGAGGAGGAAACAGACCAGAGACTGTGTTTACCCCTGCGGCGGAGCGCAAAGGCCCTCCTGGTCGCGCCTAGAGATGGAGCACTTCACTGCTCTCACAAGTGCTGACAGACGCCTACACCAGCCCAGACAGACTGAGAGAAGCCTCCACCAGCCCAGACAGACTGAGAGAAGCCTCCATCAGCCCAGACAGACTGAGAGAAGCCTCCATCAGCCCAGACACACTGAGAGAAGCCTCCACCAGCCCAGACAGACTGAGAGAAGCCTCCACCAGCCCAGACAGACTGAGAGAAGCCTCCACCAGCCCAGACAGACTGAGAGAAGCCTCCACCAGCCCAGACAGACTGAGAGAAGCCTCCACCAGCCCAGACAGACTGAGAGAAGCCTCCACCAGCCCAGACAGACTGAGAGAAGCCTCCACCAGCCCAGACAGACTGAGAGAAGCCTCCACCAGCCCAGACAGACTGAGAGAAGCCTCCACCAGCCCAGACAGACTGAGAGAAGCCTCCACCAGCCCAGACAGACTGAGAGAAGCCTCCACCAGCCCAGACAGACTGAGAGGAGCCTCCACCAGCCCAGACGAGAAGCTCCACAGCCCACAGACTGAGAGAGCCTCCACCAGCCCAGACAGACTGACAGAAGCCTACACCAGCCCAGACAGACTGACAGAAGCCTGCGCTGGAAACTAAAAAACACACAGTTACGTGTGTTATCCATGAGAATTAGAGAGATGACCAGTCAGAGGGTAGTTTCATTTGACCACACTTTCACTCAGAACACATGTTGTCATTACAGACCAGAGACTCGTCTGTTGTCATTAAGGTGGCAATATTTGCAATTTCCTCCAGGGGATGGTTAAAGTGTCTAATCTTTAGATCGAACTGTCTATCTTTCTGTATCCATCCATCTATCTCTCTGTGTGGTTAGTTTGTGGCGTGGTGGGAGGATCCAGGGCTTTATGATCCACATCACTTCCTGTTCTCAACACATCACATCCTGGTCTCAACAGGGTCTAACTGGCCTTTCGTGTCCTTGGCATCATCCCGTCCTTGTTAGCGTTCCGTAAACACATTCTGCCCAACTTGGCATTGCTCCTACTGGATGAATAACTGATGTACCCACCATGCAATCTAACGAGAGGCTGTTGTAGGAAATTAAAGTCATTGTTGTCATATAGTCGTCTATAGTGAGTGTGTACTGAGGGGCAGCTCATGTCCTTGTTGAGACCAATGCCACTCATGCTGAAATAAACGCAATTCCGTGACAGGCTTCACTGCTCACAGAAACACACAGCGGCACGCCTCCGACAAACTCAACAACTTAACGACTAATGTGTAATCACATCTCCGTCTGGGGACCCTGTCCCCTTTCGCACGCCAACGCAAACACGTCTTCCATCGGCCCCCTGGAAGAGACGGCACCCATCCTCCCCTTCCCCGCCCACCAACACCACATCGCCTCTGAATCTCCCCAAAGTGAGGAGGGAAGCCTCTGAAGTTCCAGCACATTGCGTTTGCAATGAGACCGGCGGGCAATCATCGCCCGTCTCCACCAGTGAAATGAGCCTCAAATTGTGAGGAAAAGAAGGCCGTTTTGACAGCCGACGTACAAATACGAGGCGATAGAATCTCAATGAGGCCTGAAAAAGGGAATGCATAAATAGATTAGATTGAACGCGTCGGCGCCCCACAGAAAGCAAATCTAATTACGAAGCCGCTGTGTCTCCTGATTTAGAATGGGAGAGCTCATATCTGGCCAGCAGAAGCCGTTAGATCCACTAGGACGACAGGAGATATCAGGGGAAGGAGAGGGAGAGAGAGAGAGAGAGAGAGAGAATGATCATGAGAGTGAGAGAAAGAGAGAGGGAGGGAGAGAGAGAGAGAGAGAGAGAGAGAGAGAGAGAGAGACAGAGAGAGAGAACGAGAGAGAGAGAGAGAGCAGAGAGAGAGAGAGAGAGAGAGGTGGAGGGATGGAGATGGGCATATATTTGAAAGTATTACCAGATGAAATCCATCAGAGAGAACATGTCTCCAGCTGCCAGTGTCTATTCAGTAGATGACAGAAAGAGGGAGAATGAGGAAGCCTAGGAAGGTTTCCATTCTCCTTCTTCATCATGGCTTTACAATCTACACTAGGACTGTGTGACAGACATGCAAATCAAACCTTGGTTCATGTTTTAGATCTCAAATACTTGGTTTGAATTGAATTTGAGAATCTTACAGTATCAAGAGCTGGGCAGATGATTGGCCGGATGACTAGCAACGCCAACATGACATGATCTAATTTGTTCTCTTGATATTATCTTATATTATTGTATGATCGTATTCTCACTTAGAGGGATATTTCCTAGATCAAAGACTGACAGCATGCATCAAAGTACAGTCTATACGCTGTTTTACATTAACCACTGCCTGATGGGTTAAATGTAATCATCCGTGCCTTGTCTCTCCATGGCTGTAGTTTAGCAAGTTAATCTCAGTCTGGTCCATTCTCTACATCAGTCACAGAGAGAGCCATATGAAACTGCTCTATTTAACTCTGATGACACCTCACAGTGGGGGAGCGGAAAATGTGTGCTCATTTATTTTTAGAGGGAGTGTAACAATTAAAATTCATTTTACAGTAATTATATGGAATCAAATTAAACATAGCAGGCCTCCCCCTTGAAGGCTTCAGTGAGGGGTCTGTAATGCAAGGATGTCATTGAAATATTCCTGCCTCTAATGGGCCTCACGATTAAAATTGCATTAGTGGGGTAGTCAAAATCATTTTATACCACTAGTGGTTCTATATGTAGACATGGGGGGAAGCTTGGGTGGAAATTATAAAGGCTTTCATATATTTCTTGGCGGGGAGGCAGTTGGTTTGTATTTGGTTTAGGGCATCATGGAAGCAGTTTGTTTTCCTTGTGGGGTGCTCGTCTCTGCGTGATGAGAGTGATGATATAAGCAGTTTTGTGTCATTGGTGCTATAGTTAGCGTTACTGTACACTACATGAGTGTCTTTCTTCCAATTACCATTACTGTCGTGTTGGAGTATTATGGAGCTACTTTAATTTAAATCTATTTCAGCCTCCAAAACTCACAAACAGGCACGGCTTTTACCGCCATGCAAATGCATCTTGATAATGTACTTTCCGAACAACTCAATTGAAAAGTGAATTGAATTTTTAAAAAGCAGGTTAACTCAATTTATTTACAAGGACATTGTTCAAGGAACTCTTTAGCTTTCATCTCATCCAGCTGAGTAAGAGTGTCTGAACATCCCAGAGCCCCCGCAGGCATACCTGCTTCAGCTCAACCACAAAATAATAAAAGAGAAACTCAGTCACTAGTAATCACACCAGAAGCAGCGTCTCTCTCTCTCACACAAGCACCAGAATTTCTCTCTCTGATGTGCAATCCAATTAAAGGAGAGAAACAGGAAAGAATCGATTTGTGTCATTTTTTTATTCTGTTTTTGCTTCCAAAGACAAATCTGTCTTTAAGTCCCATTGATGTTGGCGCAGCTGTGAAACATCGAGATGGGATATTAATGACATATCATCATCGCGTAACCCCTCCTTTTTTTTTATGTGTGTGAGTGTGTGTGTGTTTGTACGTGTGTGTGTGTGTGTCCGTGTGTTTGCGTACATAAGACAAAGTTTGTGTGAGTGAAAAGTACCTTTCTGTTGTTGATCCACTATCTGACATCACTGTGTCACTCTTCCCACACCCTCCACAGCTCTGGTCCTGATGTCACCGCTTTGCTCTGCATGTTACATCTGTGTTGGAAGCACATACATCCATCTCTATTCAGTCCATCTCCTCTGAACCCACTCTGCTCCTCCATCCCCTTGTTCCCAGCCACAACACTCAGGCCATGCCCTTGACTACAACCCCCAGCATGCCCTCTGCATGCTATCCCACTTCAGCCCTGTTGGCTGTGAGGAAGTGGGAGGCTGGGGTCTGTAGTCTGGGTCGTGATGATTGATGGCTCGGGGCTCTGAATGGCAGCGGGTGGGAGTCAGTGGCTCGTCTGCACTCTGCGCCCTCTGATCTCCACAGCAGTCCGGTAATCCACCCTCGCCTCAATCTCATCCCCTGGCCCCACAACTCAGCCTTCACCCCGAAGCTGCTTCCCTCAACCAGCCCTCAACCAGCCCACAACCAGCCCACAACCAGTCCCTTTTACTGGCCTCAGCCTCATGCCTCTGCCTCAGCCTCAACTCCAGCCCCAACCCACCTTGGCCACATTCCCAGCCCCTAGGTCCTACCCTACACCCGACCACAGTCAGTGTGCTCGTGTTCATGTCCCTGGCCTGTAGACCTTGACCCTGCTCTCCACAGGTCCAAACACACACACCCTCCTCTCTCCTATCCAGGCTGCGGCAGATAAGACATGATGAATGCAGATTGTTTGCAGCATGACAGAGTCATTAGTTTACAGTGGGTGAGAGAGCCTGCAGGAGAGGCCATGCCACAGGGAAAGGAGAGAGAGTGATAGAGACAGAGACAGAGAAAGAGACAGAGAAAGAGACAGAGAGAGAGAGAGAGAGAGAGAGAGAAAGAGAGAGAAAGAGACAGAGAGAGAGAGAGAGAGAGAGAGAGAGAGAGAGAGAGAGAGAGAGAGAGAGAGAGAGAGAGAGAGATAACTGATGTCCATGCCATGATGGCATATTGGAGAGAGTTTGGAAGGAGATGTGGCTCTGGATACTGGTGGAGCAGTGAGGTGGAATTTTTTCCCAGTCAAGAAAGACGGTATATTGAGATAGATAGAGAGATGGAGAGGGAGAGGGAGAAAGAAGAGGAGCGAGTTACGAGGAACCATCCATACAGAAGAAAGGATGCACCTTAATACGTTTCTGTTCTTCTCTTCCAGTTGTTCTTATCGCCTGGTGGAATGAATACTCTTCTCCACCATACATCCTCACAGACACACGCCTGCGGGGCCTTGACAGAGTGCCACTCTTTACTGCATTTGTGATTTTTCCCAAGAGAATCCAAAACACACGGGCTCTGATGTGCTCCTGACACATACATGCAGACACACACACACACACACCTACACACACCATGTTCAATACACAAATAGTAACCTCTTTAAAAAAGAAACAACTCTGAATGGATGACTCATTCACACCTGTGTGTGCGTGTGTGTTTGTGTGTGTGTGTGTGTGTGTGTGTGTGTGTGTGTTACGCGCACGGGTGGCAGACACAGGAATGTATACGAATAATGTTATGTCTCAGTTCCATTATGGTGGAAAAAAGAAAGTGATTTTTCATAGTCAATGGGTTCTTTCTCTCTACGTGTGGGTGCCCTGAGAACGCGAACACATGAAGAGAGGGATACATCTCCAAGAGAGGAGATAAAGAAGACCATTCCTTGGAGGACAACAAGAATGTAGTTCCTGTATTAATCCATGCTCTGTACCGTCATTGTGTTCCATAGATCATAGCCTATTCATACACATCTTTATATAGCGTCAAAGCCTTGTAAAAATCAAATGTATTTGTATAGCCCTTTTTACACGCAAGCATGTCACAGAGGGCTTCACATACGCCCATAGAGCTGCCCCTCAACCAACCTAAACCCTCAAGGAAGACAAGGAAAAACTCCCAGACAAAAGAGAAAAAATTAAAGAAACCTTGGGAGGAGCAATTCAGCGAGGGATCCCCTCCTCCAGAGACGGTTGGTGAAGGAGAGGTGCAGAACACAGGCTAAACATAGTCATACAGCAGAGAAGTGTCAATGGATGTTGAAACACCAAAATCCATTGTTCAACTTGGTAGGTGTCAGTATAAACAATGGTAGCCACAGGGCTGGGGACTGTCAGACTATGAACTTGTAAAATACCCTGCAAACTGCTTGTGAACTTTGCTGACTGCTTGATGGATACTGCCCCTACAACGACTGTTATCCTTAATATCCCTAATTATTCATGAATTAACATGTCATTAATATTCAAATAACCTTTCGCTCTGTTGCCGAACTTAACTGACGACGGACTGAAATCCGCGGTGGACTATTCTGAGCGAGAACGGAGGCCTTGCTCTTTCTGGGGCAGGGGGAGTGAACTTTCCTGCGTGCCAGCGTTTTCCTCACCCATTACCAAGAGGGCACAGATCCCTGCTGGCTCGCCATCGACGGGGGAGTCAGGAGTTGTGAAGGACAATTGGCAACCTGTGAAAATTTAATCATCAACCATGAATAAATCAATGAAAGGGGTAAGGATAAATGAAGCGGGGGCCACATGCTCCGAAACGAGAAGGAGAGCGCCCCCGCCCCAGTGCCCCGGTTCTGCTCTTAGCTCACTTCCTGAATACATTATTTCCGGTGAAGGTCTGGGGTGTCCTGTGGACAACAGCCCCCCATTGACAAGACCCTCAGTTCCTCCCAGAACGTGGGTGGGGAACAAACCCAAGGCCATGCAGGGGTGCAGGAGACCAAAGCCTTGCGTCGGAATATTTACAAACAGAGAGCCCACTTAGCATATCCACTAGGCAGGCAGCAGAGGCTAATTTCTTAAGGGAGCCAATTTAGGGAAATGCGCTTGCATGTCAATTCCATGTAATTATACGTCATAACCCGTTCATTTTGATTGCCAGGTTGCGTGACGTTTCCAGACTTGATTTGCAGGTCTCGCCTCCCAAGAGGAGGGATTTTAATATGGGCTTCCATCTTTCAATCTCAGTCTATAGACAATTGTACACGTTGGCTGTAATTACAGAGTGCGTTCCCAGGATTCATCCATAGGCATGGAACCACATGTGGCCGACGGCAGCTGCCACTTTGATGTCAGAGTTTGATTTAATTCTTGAGTCTTGATTGTAAGGATGCACCCCCCTGTGTGTGTGTGTGTGTGTGGCAGGGGATGTATATGTGTGTGTTTGTACACAGGGAATTTTGATGTTTTTTGCCCACATTATAATTTGTATTTTCCTCCTTACCAGTATACCACAGAGTGGAGTGCAGCATCCACTAATAAAACAGATACATGCTTAAAACTTCTTGCCTGAGTCCATTCTGACCATATGCACCAATAACCTTGACTTCCAGAGATCCAGAAGTCACCCAGGGCCTCCAATGGTTCTGGGCGTTCAAGCACCCTCTTCTCAGAGTCTCTCTAGTTGTTTTTATTTATTTATTTGTTTGGGGAGGAGGGGTGAAAAAGGTGAACTTTTATGGATGAAAGGTTTGTGTATCACACCAACACTCAGAGGGAGCTAGCACTAGATTCCCTCAATTCTATGAAATGTACAGACATGTTTGGGTTTACTTTTCTGCCTGGGAAAATGTGATATTGAAAATGTGAAGGCACCCACCGTGGTAATTGGCATAGTCAGTTCTTGCGAGAGTAAATCTACAGGAACTAAGCCGACGTCAAATTGAAAATGCATGCTTGTCGAGAGACAGAGAGAGAGAACGAGAGATAGAGGGAGGTTGACACAGAGAGAGAGAGAGAGAGAGAGAGAGAGAGAGAGAGAGAGAGAGAGAGAGAGAGAGCGAGAGAGAGAGAGAGAAAGGGGAGTGGGGCACAAAGTTAGTTTTGAAGCAAGGAAAACCTTGGTATCCCAGTCACGGAGAAAAAGGTAAATGGATATGGAAAGAGAGAGATCGACCATGAGAGAGAAATATATAGACAAAGAGGGGTATAGATTAATAGAGATTGTGATTAACGCACATCGGAAAGATTGTTTTGTAGCTTGTAAAGCCAGTCAGGGGTTTTAGCCCTAGCCCCAGCCCCAGCCCCAGCCCCACCCCCAGCCCCAGCCAGAACAATGACACAAACAACCGCTCTCTCTTTCTAAGCACTCAGCAGAGCACACCAATCGCTCCTTCCCACACCCAGCCGAAGATCAGCGCCCACGATTACACCCCAAATCAACTGATTCTGGGACAGAGAGATGGAGGGATGAGAACAGGAGAGGAGGAGGAGAGTGGGAGGATGGTGTGGGAGATGTATGTTGACAAATGATTCATTATGGCAGTGTTGACTCTGTTTTAGAGACATGAGCAAGAGCGCTGAACGGCACTTTGTTTTTAAAATATGAGGTTTAGAGGTAGGAAGGAATATATGTAGATTAGTCTAATTGGTTGTTATAGTTATTGTATCGTTTCAGTTCAGCACAAACCAGGTTCCCTTGATCAATGTCAAGGATGCATCTAATATTGATTAATTCATCACTGAAGTACACCATTTTCATAGCACATTAACGCACGTTTTCAGCTTTATATAACAGTAATATAACCCTCTAAAATGGCCCTTTCCTTTTTCAGTAGAATGTTCGATTCAGATCATGTGTGAAGATCCAAATTGCACACTGGAATTAGGTTAGGCCTTTATCCTGAAAGTCCTCCCTGAGATGTGAGACAAAGAGCAGGCCTAGGGGGAATGGAAAACGAGGGAGAAAGGGAGAAAAGTGTGAGAGAGAGAAAGAGTGAAACGAGGCAAGGTGAGAAAAGAGAGAATAAATAGAGGTGGAGGACGAGGGAACAAACGTAAGAAAGGGTAAATGTGAGAGTGTGTGTACATGACAGGGAACAAGACAGAGAGACACAGAGAGAGAAACAGAGAGAGAGACACAGAGAGAGGGAGAGAGAGACAGAGGAGACAGAGAGAGACAGAGAGAGAGACACAGAGAGAGAAACAGGGAGGGAGAGAGAGACAGAGAGAGACACAGAGAGAGAAACAGAGAGAGGGAGAGAAACAGAGAGAGAGAGAGAGAGAGAGACAGAGAGAGAAACAGAGAGAGGGTGAGAGAGAGAGAGACAGAGAGAGAGGGTGAGAGAGAGAGAGACAGAGAGAGAGAAAATAAAGAGATGAGTAGAAGGAGAGATAAGGTTCATTAGAGGAGGTGTGCAGGAACAAAGAGTAATCTCCATTTTAACCTTACCTTTGGAGGAAGGCCACAGTGCTGCTAAGATAAAGGACTTGTGCAGCCCACAGCCATGCTCTGAATACAGATTAAACTCTGCCTTTGTTATCAGGAGACGTCAGCTAATGGTGCGCTGGTGAATATTACTCAGTTACTGTGACTGAGGAGGACATCCTTCCCCCAACTACTCTCTCTCTCTCTTTCTGTCTTTCTCTGTCTCTCTCTATCTCTCTATCTGACACACACTCTCTCTGTGTCTCTCTCTCTCATAAACTCTCTCTCTCTCTTTCTCTCATTCTCCTCTGGTAGTTTCCTTCCATTCCTCTGTGGATCTCTCTCTCTCTCTCTCTCTTTCTCTCACTATCTATCTCCATCCCTCCTGCGAGAGGGGAAATGAGTGCTCAGGGTCTGCGGTGGTGTAAAGGGGAGTGGGTGTTTTGATAAGGACGGATATCAATCTTATGAATCTAAATTTAACGACTGAATCTGGATAGAATGTTGTCATTTGTCACAGTATTCTCATCTGGGGAGGAGTATTAAAAAAATGTGTGGATTCTGTTCAAAAATTCACTCAATCAATAAGACAAGGAAATGGCTGCCTTGCTTTGAGATTGACTTTGAGAATAACATTAACTGTTACCATATCCATTTATAACCTTTACCTCCCTGAACAGTACTGAGCCCAGTTTCCTGTGTGTCAGTGTGGTGTTCCTCCAGAGCAACAGCAGCAGGAAGAGATAGCAGGGTAGAACGATGACGAAGAGGTGGAGGCTTTTCTCCAGGAGGAAGAGGAAAGTTAGTAGAGTTCAGCATAGAGAGCGAGAAAAGGCTTGTTTTCTCCCTCTCTCTCTCTCTTCATCATTCTCTCTCTCTCTCCTTCTGGCGCTGGTGATGGATTGGCCCATCAGTTAGAAATAATTAAGGATGAGCTGTAAGCTTGTCTGGCTGAATACAGAACCACGGTGGAGCACGGGGTCAGTTTTTAAAAAGCAGAACTCCCCATCTATCCCTCTCTCTCCCATCATCCACTCTTTCTTTTCCTTTCTGTCCCTGTTGTTCTCCGTTTCTCTTCCTCTGCTCCTTGTGGCCCATCAGGCCGGCAGACACACATTGCACCACTCCACTCTTCAGCTGCAGGAGTGGGCAGAGAAGTCCACTGTACTTCATACAGACCTAGGTGAACTTGAAACGACAGAATCAATTTAGGTCATGGAGGCCAAGAACGGGTGGACGTTGAAGAAATGGTTGATGTGGGTGTTGGCTGCCACACTAACATGCAGGAGCTGACCGGAAACTCCACTACTTTACCCAAACATCATGAAAATAATGTTCAATATACTGTAATTAATGTATTTCAGATAATAACACATCTGGTAGGGTTTAGGGGCCATTAGGACCCTTTCCATCATTAGTCCTTTCAAATGTAAAAGCTCCAGTGGACAGACACATACAGTGTAATACACGGTCAGAGCAATGTCTGACCTTATAGTAATTTCTCCCAACCTCCCAAACAATTATCACCTCTCATGTAATTTCATATAATCTCAAATTTTCTCTCATTCTCTCTCTAATTCTCTCTCTCATTCTCTCTCGTGGCTTTTTGGAAATTACAGATCAGTGAATTGTCCTTCCCTTATCTGGTATCTCATTTAGATCACAATGGCGTCCACATAAAGGCTTCATGGATACATAACTGAGCTGAACAGAGTTCCAGGTTGTCATGGTAAAACGCTCTGTTCTGAGTGTACCTTTGGGTCACAGAGTCGGGTGTCGCAAACCTTTCATGCTAGCAGTATGGAGCTTTGTTCACTGTCGGCTTCAAACGTAGGTAAGATCAATCTCTGGTCCTGGTGCCTGGAGTGAGCGAGATACTGGACCCACATACAGAGCAGAGGGCAGATGGGTTTGAATAGAACTGCGGCAGTTCCAGGTCAACTGTGTCATGGTAGCTTTGCTTTAATGTCCTCTTGTTTTGTTCTGGGGCTGTGCCCTTGACTTGAAGACCAGAGGAGGACACACACACACGCACACAGAGAGAGAACTGTTTGGCCTTTCCACAAACACACACGTACAGATATTTTTCTCTTTCTGTCTCTTTCCTTGTTAACAGACACACGCATGCAGGCACACACCCGCAATAGAACCAAGACTGAACCTAATACTGAACCTAATTCCGCTCCCTGAAAGTTTGTCTGTTCTAGCGTACTCTGATCCAACTCCAACACAAGGTGTTTCATACGATCACAGCATTTTAACCTCTGCATTTTTTACATGCGGTATGTACTTATAAATCAGTAATGAAGTCTTACACCCCCTAGTCACAATATATTTTACACGAGACCCACACAACCGGCTCAACTTCCAGCGTGTGATGGAAGTGAGAGGCAGCAGAAGGAAATCCATCTACTGAACACAAACCCATTTTCTATTACATGAAAATCCTCTCTATGTGTATATGTGGAGAATCACTCTAAAATGCAATTCCAGAGTGTGTCCTCAATTTTTTTCCAATCTTTTGACAAATGGGAAAAGCTCTCCTCAATTTTTAAGAAGATATTCTGTTTACTGTAAGAGGTGTAGAATTGATTAGTGCTTTTTTTCCTCATGGAAATCTGCAGATAAGGTAAACGTTCTTGCACATGTTGGTAATTGACAAAATAAACGTATTGAGTGCAGTACGCCTCTTAGTACCACTCAAATACAACTTCTAAAAGTGTTACACAACCACACTTAAAGGTAACAAAGGTTGCAAATGAATCAATTTTGTCTTGATGGATTGATTTAACTGAAATATTTTAAATCCCATCTGTATTCACAGTTACGTCAAAAGCTGTACCATGCCAAAAAAAAGGAACAGTTTAATAAGCTTATGACACATGTAATCTACCCTAACATTCTTCTTTCACGTGTACAAATGATTCAAACGGTAAGAAATCCATCTCGCAAGTCTCGGTGATGAATGTAGGCTGTATGTCCTCTATTCACGCCAACATCTGATACAATGGAACTCTCCATCACGGCACACATCTTGTATGGAAATCGAGTTAGCCTGAACACGCTTTGACTTTCAAACAGTGGATAACCCAACAGACACGCGTTATTCAACAGACACACCTCCAGCCATTAAGGCTGGAACTCAGCAGTGGACTCGGAGTAATGTTTCAATTCACTGTTAATGACTAGTTGTATTTCAGCGTAGCTGCCGTTATGATGTAGGTATAGTGACCATGATGGCCGTTATTATTGACGGCTGGTTGTAAATCAGAGTCAGTGTGTCGTTGCTCCTCCGTCTGGCCCCACCTTCATGTTTTTTTTTCTTCTTTTGTATTTTTATATTGTTTTAATCTTTGTATACATGCAAATAAACAACAACAACTGTTGGGACAGGGCACCACTTCAAGACATCCAAAGCTACCATCCAGCTCTGTGTCACTGTCCCACCACTAGCACACTGGAGACTCTCCTCTGAGAATGACACGGGGCTTACAGCATGTGGCATAAAGAGAAACCGTCCAGTGCGCACACGCCTAAGGGAACATGTGTGTATCTCATCCCAGCCTTGATACACACAAATCAAAGGTCCATTTGGGGACGTGCCCCGGGGGCCAACAGGACTGGATCCTTTGTCTGTTCGGTCTGTTCTGTGTGGGGGAGATGAGGCCTTGATCTCTGCCTGCTTTTGCCAGGAAGACTTTCTGTGGTGTGAGTGAGAGGACGACATCACTTCAGGGTGGACCGTGTGTGTGTGTATGTGTGTGTGTTTGTGGGTATGTGACTGTGTAAGTGTGTTTCTGTGGATGTGTGGGTATGTGTCTGTGTGAGTGTGTTTCTGTGGACATGTGTAGGTATGTGTCTGTGTGAGTGTGTTTCTGTGGACATGTGTGGGTGTGCGTCTGTGTGCATTTATTCATTTAGCAGACGCTGTGAGTTGTGCATGAGTGTGTACGTTTGTGTGTGTAGCCCACTGTAAATGGGTTCCATGCCTTACACAAGCTCCATAGCAGATTGTTTGATAAGGGCATAGCTATCAACAGTCAGACAGGAGGAAGCTATATCCTGAGGTAAATCAGATGCAGCAGTTATGTGGGCTATTATACAAGACTGAATAACACTGGTGGTTACTGCACTGCTGGAATACTCCAGCTCCAGACAAAATTCTTCACACCTGATCTGAAATGGTTAGAGAGGTAATACTTCCTAATTCCTGCTGTTTGTTAAATAATTCGGCCACTTTTTAGAGTTGATTAACACATGTAGAGAATTGTATAGATTGTAAGAGGAATGAGAGAAGAGTCTGGAGAGTTTGGAAGCCAGGGGCTCTGACATGGCTGCTATGAGCCTTGGCTTGAGACACACCACACTGGGATTGGTTCCAGTCAATACTTCAAATCTATCTTTACTGTTTGGTTTCTAATTAGTGCTCAACAGACGATGCATTCAGTAGACAGCCAGAAAGGGGGAGGGGGGGGCGCCGTGGCCCATTATTTTGCCACCTGCTTTTGTAATTTCTAGATTTTTCAGGTGAATGATTTACATCGCCGCTGCATGCCTTGAATCTGGGTCGGGTTGATCTCAGTTAAACTCTTAATAAGCCCCATTTCACGGCACACTGTGGAGAGATTAGATCTGGCAGGGCAGACGTGGGCTAGCACTGAGGCAGCAGCTCCCAGGGCTTTGCTCAGGCTTGGAAAGGTTTCAAAAAGCTGCTAGCCGACGGGAGAGTTCTGATGCGTGGATCGAGAGAGAGAGTTCTGCCGAGTTCTGTATCGACACCCTCCCAGTCCTTTCCTCAGCAGACCCCATGTAGGTCAGACAGGATCACATCGGTGAGAGAAATATGGTAATAACTCCGACTCCATTTTGCCTTCTGACAGGCTGGGTGGAATGAATTTAGGCAATTTATGGTCAAGCTTCTATCCAACTCTGTCAGATTAGCAGAAGAGACCAGCCAGAGGGGAATGCCAGCCAGGTGATTTGGAATTCAGGATATGAGTCGTGTTCCGGTGAGTCATGAGAGGTGATCTACAGGTAAAGGGCCGGGGGAGCGAGCCAGGTGAATGTTCTACAGTCGCTGCTATATGGCTTCAGGGGGCTTATTAAGGTCTGAGTTGCAAAACCCTTATTCACAGAAAACCTGTGCCACAGGGAGAGGTCATTGCTATTATGGATGTCTGTAATTTGACTCGTAATAGCAAGAAGGAGAACGGAGGAAAGTGTTGGTCTGTACTTTTGGTTCCTGCTGACATCTATGAATCTAAAGAGGTATTTAGTCACACTTGAGCCAGTGTTTTACTGGGGGCGGGGGTGAGAGGCCACTGGGTTTCACCTGGACTGTGTGGAGAATGTTCTGGTAAGGTCAATTAAACCAGAGCATCAAGAAAAGGTAGAAAAGATTTCCATCCAAAAAAATATATATCTTATGCTGTGTTCACACCGAATGCGAACCTAATTTTACATGAATTCACGCAAATTCGCGAATGACCCACAAAACTATTCGTGTCTATCGCGTCTTTCTATGGAAGCCAATCAGTGACATATTGTTTTGAATTTTAAAAGGCATTGAATACTTAATATTGCTATTTAAACACAACCGATTGTGTAGGTTTTGAAATCTTCTTTAAAATAGTCATATGAATTCCAAAATTCTGGAAGCTCAAATTCAAATGGTAAATTCAGATCCAAAATATTTGAGCCAAAATAATTAGAGCCGAAAATCTAGTGCCAAAATAATTCCTCTCTCCTCAGGCCTTTCTCATCCAGATATAGCTGCAGGCAGTCATTCATGCATACATTCAGATCAGTCATTCAATCACTGTCTGTTTGTCAATCTGAAGAATGCTAAGAATGTAGCTTGCGGTCTTGCGAAGAACGTCCTTGCCAAGCGTCTTGCAAGAACAGTCTTGCGAGACGGTCTTGCAAGACCGCGAGGACGGGGAACAATTTGAGATGGACTGTGTTCTTGCAATGACTTCTAGGAAATCAGATGCGTTCTCGCAGACCAAGGCTGTTTATAAATCCGAAGAACGCTAAAAACATACTTGCGTTCTTGAGAAGAAAGTTCTTGCCAAGCGTCTTGCGAGAACGGTCTTGCGAGGACGGAGAATGATTTTAGATGCGCGTGTTCTTCTGGGAAATCAGATGCGTTCTCGTCACCATCCGATGCGGATCAAGAGCATTTACGGATATTTTTGGCGAAATGAAAGATGACGTCAAAACGAGTTTGCAGAAACACAAGAACGGGAAAAAACGTGGATTGATAAACAGCCACTGCCTGGGAGAGAGGACCGGTCTGAGACAAGCAGTTGGACCCTTCACCGAGAAGTGAGATGGGTCGATTGCATTCAGGTTCAATTGCCTTACCTATCATTAGGTGCGTTCGACATGACCTCACTTCATGCAGCGCTGCAGCTGGCTGCAGGCGGCTGACTTGAAACAGTGAATTCTGGTTAGACTTTTTGTCCGACTTGAGACGGCGCCGAGGCTAGGTCACTGTGACATAGCCATCAAAGTACCGTGAGATCGATTCGAGAACTGCCGGCTGTGTAGCCGAGCGCATTTTCTCAAGAGCAACTGCACGGCTTCAAATGACGACACAGCTATTTCATGATTGGCCAGGCCGCCAGACTCACACACGACAACTTTGACGCTTGTTTTGTAATTATTCTGACACCTTCAGTTTCGCCAATGCTCAAATCCGGACCAAACAATTTGATTGAATAAAACATTTGTTGAAGAAAGGGTTTTGGGCCACCTCTTCTACTAACGGAAAGACTAAGTTTAATTATAAATAAAGTAACGTAAGCAAACAGCGCTTGATCGGCCATGACTGACATCAACGCAGCAAACCACGAGAAGCTGGAATGTCCAACTTCACAGAGCCGTTTTCAACTCCTCCCCGGCTGCAAGCGGCTACTCTCGCCGGTCGTTTCATGCAGCCGCAGTCCATGTCGAATGCACCTATTGGTAGGCCTATCCCGGATATTGCAATTTTTTCCATCTCGAATCTTTTCGGCATCTGAATTTTAGGCTAGGCCTACTGTTCGAATTTGAGCAACGTTATATTCCGAACCTTGAATTTTGGGATCAGATTAGAATTTTACATTGAAATACATTATATCTATATCACTGATTTGCTTCCATAACTTTCGCTTCATTCGCGCGAATAATTTGCTTCAAGTTTGGTGTGAACACAGCATTAAGCAGACATTTGGCATCTATCCAAATGATAAAAACAACTCAAACGTCAAAAAAGTGTGCTGGACAGAAAACTATATCTAACAACGATAACGTCTATATGACAGCCCTTGTCTGCTCTCTTAATGAGAGGTTCCATGTGTCTTGATTGGGCCAGAAGCAAATCTTCTTCTCAGTTGTTTTGTAAAACCGAGTGTATGTCTGAGGGGGGGGGGCACTAAATCTATCAAATAAATTCTCATTAAACCCAGTTTTATATACATTGTACTTGTTGGATATTGCAATTTTTTCCATAGCACTGCAAACGTCAACAGTATATTGATAACATGCACTAGACTGTTATTTATGGTTTTACAGTAATCATGACAGGCTTCCTTGGGACATAATCATGTGTATATACTGCCCCTGTGTGGTTGTGTGGAGAAACTCCACTATAACATCAGTAAATCAGTGAATTGGAATTGATTGATTCATCTAGTTGTGATTCTATAAATAACTTTAATTGTACTACCGAATTTAGAAGATATTTAAATGTAGGTATTCATGAATGAATGTGTTACTTTCTGTGTCTCACCATGTTCAGGAATGTTGTCAGTTTTACTCCTGCAGTTCCTTTCACTGGAGACTGATGTTGAAGGAGCAATCTATAGTTCCCATTCTCCCAAGGGACACCTAGGCACTGTTGTGGTAGTGTAGTTCCCATCCTTTCAAGGGACATCCAGGCACTGTTCTGGTAGACTTGAACTGGAGTGTTTTTCTAGTTCCAATCCTCCAAAGAGCCCCTGCTAGGAGCAGCCAGGCTTCATTACCTCTCTTAACACCAGCAGTAGAAGCACCTTGTAGTGCCCCAGTCTGCTCTGTCAGCCATCCGTATCCTCAGATCCAGGCGTCCAAACAGGGAGTCAGGGGTGCTCAGGTGGATGTGTTCACTGTGGCAAAACAGCCTGATATCTGGCGCCCCCTGGGATCAGTGTCCTGAAAGGGTGATCGGGTATGAGGACCAGGGCCGGCCCTAGGGTTTGGGGCCCCTACACCATTGATTGGCATATTATTCTTTTTTTAACCTTTGTGTTACCAATCGCGGGGCCCTAAACAAATGTTTCGTTTGTTTATTGGGTCGGGCCGGCCCTGACGAGGACGTAGGTAATCGGGAGCCCAGTAAACATAGTCATGTTTGCTACTAGTACAACTCTCATGGCGAGTCTCTCAAGTTTTACATGGCTGTGTTGGTTCGTCGAATCGACTGTTGCACTCTCACAACATGAACTCGAAAGACAACACAAGGTTAGGACTTCACTGTATTGATCTTACTGTAACACGCCTGACTGACTTGATCTTCGAAGTTTGTAGAGATGTTTTCTCCAGGTCTGTTGCAACCGTGACGACGAGTACCAACTCCTGAGAGATGGAGGAGGTCAGGGAGGAGTTCTTCGTCGGTCTGCTTTTCTTCTCAGCATAAGCTCAAGGACATCTCTGTTCTTCAGAGGAAGACTGTCTGGAGTTCATTAAACCACATGATGGCTGTGTGCTATGAGTCAAGCTTAGAACAATGGGCCTGTTTCAAAAATAAGATCTGGTCTGTTAAGTCAAAAGGAATCCTCTGTGTCTTCCGTGAAGACCGTATTTGTATCATTGCAGTACATGCAGTGTTTCATCAATGAAAAATGTAAGTTTGTTGTAAATCTAAGTGAATATTTTGGAGTAAACAGTGAATAGTGTGTCAGGTCAATTCTTGTGTGAAATGTTGCCTCTTGACCAACATATTGCCCTTACTGTGTACACGGGAAGCCACTGTCACATGACCCTGGTTCTTCTTCATTGTACAGAAGAAGAAGAATTAATTATTGCTCTGTGTGCTCTGCAGCTAACTTATTCTTGTGGGAATGGAATACGTCACACATAATGAGGAAGGAATAAGAAATAATTAGACAGATCTCTGATCATGATACAGAATGTTCACTGGCAAAACTTGTGTCTTTCCAGATACATTCTATTGATCTATATAAGATAATGTTGCAAATGAGCCTGTTTATGCCAAATCTCCACATGCAAAAAATCAAAGAGTCGACAGTTACTTAAAGGGTTAGAAAGTGACTGAGATGGCACAGCAATAACAGCTGACCGGGCAGCCAGCCAGGCAGAGTAATAAAAGACAACCCTCTGTCTCTGGTTCTCCTGGGCTAAACAGGAGATCCAATGAAGCCGCTGGGATCTCCACTTAAAAGCTAATTAGGCCCCTCCTCTCCTTAAGGAGTCTCTTGCCCACCGTCATTCTCGTTGCCTGGCGACCAACCAGGCACTCCAAAAACGCTCTCTCCTGACCCATTTTACACTGTCAGGGTAGGCTGCTTCAAATCCTTTCTTCAGGGTTAATTGCCCTTCACTTAAGGAGTCTCTTGCCCACCGTAATCAATCACAATGGTCTGTTTTATACGTGTCATAGCCTACTCGTATTGTGTGATGAGAACATGTCAGAGAGCTTCCCGCTAAAATACATGCTTTTATCTATATGAATACACTTGTGACCTTGTGTTATAATTATATATTTTATTATTTGAAGTACAACAAGGTCACTGAGAAATAGTTTAAGCAGGGGAAATTATCTCAAATTAATAATAATAAAATAAAAACTGAACATGGTCATGGTGAAGTTAACTTACCACAGACCCAAACTCATAGAAATGAATAGAAACGCTGTTCTTTGTGGCTTAGCTTTTTATTTTACACAGTGTTGCTTTACCCAGGCAAAAATAGCACAGTATACATGTATTTTTCCTGTGTTTATATTTTCATTCAAGCAAATGGTGGGGAAAAGAAACGGAACATTTGTCAGTTGTAGGCCTACCAAAATCAGTGACCTATCGAAAACTGTCGCACTAAAATATGGCAGTATGGCTGTAACCAGGGCAACCAGGTTGCAGACTCAGGTTCCAAATATCTCTGCTCAGACCGTCCTGTGTTGAAACACTTTTTTGATTTGAAGGTAGGTAGTCTAGGTTGATTAAGCTTAGTGGTTAAGACCACAACGTATCACGAAATATCTGCTTAATTTTCGAGACTACTTCACAAAAAGATGCGATAGTGGGTTGTGAGATATGCTAGGTAGCTAGTAGTAAGCAGAGCCATTTCTATGGCTCTGGTAGTAAGTAGCCTACAGGTTGTTGCCAACAGTGCTGGCATTTGTTTACCACCAGATGGTACTGTAGCAAATAGATTGAATCCAGAAATGTTGGCATGCGACACAGATAGCTACTATAACCAGAGCCAGAGAGTTTAAGGATATATTAGTCTATATTAGACATTCTCTGCTATAACACATATAGTTGCACATTATTCATGTGTTCCTAGTAGGCTAGTATTGTATTTTTCTAAATGAAACAAGTAACTAAATTGATTATCGCACTTTGGCTAAAAAGCTAATAGCTATGCTACTATTAACTATTTAATACAACAAAAATATATAAGGATTATTTTCTAGCAAGCATTTGCAGTCAAAATCATTACTTCAATGGGCTATGCCTTGGGGCATTTGGGGCATAAGGAAATGAGGTCCAGTATGAATAAGGAACGGCTTGAGAAAGTTATTTGAGAAGTCTTATATGATTGGTTCTGAGAAGCCGGAGGTAAAGGTTCAGCAGCAGCAGCACTGCGCTTTTAAAATGGCGGAACAACCAACCAGAGAATGGAGCGAGGACCAGCTCAAAAGTGATGATTTACCCAAAAAAGATGTCATTAAATTCATTCAGGACAATGCAGCCCACTCGGTATGTTTTATACTTGAACCATGCAGACAATGGCGTGTAAGCGCACACTGAAATGTCATAGTTAACTTGCAACTGCAATGGAACGCATGGTGGCTATAGCTAGCACTAGCTAGCAGCCACTCCGCATTGATGGGCTATTGCCAATTTATGATAGCTAGCTAACATACGAGACAGTAAAACATAATATGGCAAATGCATGTAATAATTTTTAACGTTTGAGAGAAAAGCTGTGCACGCTAGATTAGTTTTTCAGACTTAAAATTGAGCGGGTACATATATTTAAAGGTTGCCATCTTTACAAAATGGCCTAATATCATTTTCTCAACATTCTACCAGATGTGATATGTAGGTATGTCACTTCACCTTTCTTACAGTTTCTCGCTGAACACAAGTTGATGGGAAATATCAAGAATGTTGCAAAAACGGCAAAGAAGGAACAGCTGATAATCGCCTACAATGACCTGTTTGAAAGCAAAGTAAGTGAACTTCTTATGAATGAAGAGCGCGTTACAAATAAAATGAATTATTATTATTAACTCTTACCTGTTTTGAATTGACATAATACAACTGCTGATGAATGTTACTGAAACTTTTACTTGTTATAAACAGCGGTTTATAGGCTCGGAACCGATTGAGGAAGTAACGGAGCAGGTTAGAACTGTGAAGATTGAAGATAAACCTAAAGAGGCAGAGGTTATCGATGAGGTACAGTCGTAAATAATTACTTGCAGAAAGACATAGCACAATTATTATGTATCCAAGCAAACATGAAGAGGTGTTCAAAATTAATTTAACAATTATCCTACTGTATACCGAATATTGATTATTTTACGATAATCTTGAATCATTGGATTTTTCAGGGTCCTCCCAAATTTAAAAAGGCTGTGTTGAAAAAAGGAGACAAGACAAACTTTCCAAAGAAGGGCGATACTGTGAGCTGTTGGTACACGGGTTCCCTGGCGGACGGCACCGTGTTCGACACCAACATTCCTGCAAGTATGGACCCCTTCACTTTCAATCATGCTCTTGTCTTGAGAATAACATTGATCTCCAAAGGTTCAGTATGAACAAAATGTAAGCAACCTTCGCCTCCTGTCTTCACTGTCCTGAAGCTGCCAGAAAGAAGAAGCAGAGCAAGCCCTTGAGCTTTAAGGTTGGCTTGGGCAGAGTAATCCGAGGAGTAAGTCATTACTATACACCCACCCCCTTTTGCGTTTAATGAATATGTGTAATGTAAGTTACTGATTACTAAAATATTACTGACAAACCTTGTTTCCACAGTGGGATGAAGGAGTTCTTACGATGAGCAAGGGTGAAACAGCAAAACTGGAGATTGAGGCAGAGTGGGCCTATGGAAGGAAGGGTCTTCCAGACTCCAAGTATCCTTTGTTTAATTCATGGCAGTGAATTTTTCTATGAGTGCTGCAATACCTAAAAACATGTTACAACAGGTAATTTGGCCTAGGTCACGTAACCTGTCAAAGTTAAGTGACTTAGACTTTTTTTTCCACTGTCATTTCCATATTCTTCTCCTTAACCCTACCTCACCAGAATCCCACCGAACGCAAATCTGATCTTCGAGGTTGAACTGGTGTCTGTAGATTAACGGCAGAATCGTCTCCAGCATGCACTATTCCCTAAGGATGGGAAAACACGGGAGTCACTAGACGGCCATGCTCGGAGGGAAATAAGAGGCTATACGGTCTTAAAACGTTTTCAAACAACTACGTGTTCCGTTTCATTTAGTTGTATTGGTTGCCATGTTTCTGCTTTATCCACACTCGTCACAATGGGGAATTTGGTAAAGAATTAACCGATTGGCAGCTAGTTAGCGTCGGAAGTGAGTTGCCAGTCTTCTCTCCCTCCCAGCATGGCCTACTAAGAGATGACTGGGCAGCACTGTACAGATGGGGCATCCTGGGTAAATAAGCAGAGGAATACCTGTTTTGTTTTTGTTTCATTTGCATGTATGTTGTGAAAATAAATAAACTGATTTTGGGAACAAAATTGACATATTAATGTGTTTTTTAACCAGTGCTATTAATATACTGTGTGCATTTAATCAAATTAAATACTACCAATGTTTACATTTCTAGTGTTGAAATAAACACAGGGTAGGCTAGCTACAGGTTTCCACGGGGTCTTAAAACTACCAGATTTGCAAAAAGGTTTTACCCAATACTTATTTTTACCCCAAAAAAGTATTGAGTCGTAGAATGCCACATATATTCCTAAACTGATATCAGTTAAATGAATTATCAATTGGTTTGAGTGAGATTTGAACCAGGGGAACAGTGTTCGGCAATAGACTCGATGCTTAACCACTGAGCCACAGAGGTTTCCTGCAAAGTTGCTTTCTACAAGATGGTGTAATTGCCCTTATGACACTACTAAATGCCAAAGGACAAGGTACTTTGTTTCTGCTAATCCCAAGTTATAAAACAGAATACCCTTCTAATCATACTTACAAAACAAGTAAAAGTTTGCTTAAGAGTTTACAGTGACGATAAATAGACTTCTTGAATAGACATTTATTTCTGCAACACGGTTAAATATTAAACAGAAATGTACAGTTTAACATCTATTAGGGGTGAGAATCTTTTGGTACCTCACGATTCAATAAAAAATCTATTCATTATATTTTCGATTTGTAATCAAATTGCGATTCAATGTGTGCAACATAAAAATACAAAATAAGTGAATCGATGTGAATCGCTAGAAGACTGAACCGCAATTCATATGTGAATCGTTTTTCCCCCAACCCCTAGTACTTGGTGCTGAATGAAATAAAATTAGGTTACTAATATGATTGCTTATCTGTGAATTAAATTACTGCCTTTTCAATAACTGAATTCATTGAAATAAATATTTTTTCAGAATTTTTTTATTTAATTTTTGGGGGGTAATTCGCCTGTAGGTCTTACATTTAGATTTAGTGATTTAGCAACAGACGCTCTTATCCAGAGCGACTTAGTCAAGTACATTCCCCGAAGCAAGTAGGGTGAAGTGCCTTGCCCAAGGAGGACACAACGTCAATTGGCACAACCAGGAATCGAACCAGCATTCTGATTGCTAGCCCGATTCCATAACCGCTCAGCCACCTGACTCCAGTCTTAAATTTGACTTACTGAAACCTGAAGGAACCCTGTAGCTATTGTAGCTTACTTTTGACACGATTCAAACCTCCCTTCAAAGCCACTCCCACAAAACTACAGTGACGAGCATCGAGTGGAGGGGCAGAGTGCACGCAGGTAGGTTGGTAGACAGATAGGTAGCCCTGCCCGTCTTATCAACACAGGGTACCCCTTAATGATTAACCTTTAGATATATATTGGTTGCCATCAAGACGTTAAGTTACTTTTGGCCAATATGACAAAAAGTGCTTTTCAGCAACATTGCCTACTCTGCCTTTAAGACATAAGACCAAAAAGGGCTAAGACTAGCCTGCCCTATGAATGAGAAAATCATTGGATTTTTGCACAGGGGTTGGCAACTCGAATGTTCTAACAAATAGTACCCCTCAACAGCCTTCTAGATCTCCATTGTATAAACACAAATGTATTTTGGAGGACACTAGACGTTTAGTAATCAACAGAGAAACAAAGCTACCTTTTACCAAACCAATTTTATTCTGTACAGAAGGATAACATTAAGCTTGGTTAAAACAAAAGGGATGTGATGAAGTTTAGGAGTTGGCATTGGGTCCCTTCTTCTTTCCGAAGGTGGGCACCACGTTGACGAAGCGTCTGTTGTACTGGATGCGACGCTTGGCACGGCCAGTCTTCTTCTTTTTCTTCTCCTGCTTGTCAACCTGGAAAACAGATGACAACATGTTTATGTATTTTGGATATTATCTTTCGAGCAGTGACAAACATCTGCTTATTTCCATTAGTTTCAATTTCCACACTGTCTCTTTAATTCTTCGTTACAAATGGCAAATTATATGCCTGTCAAATTGTATAAATGCAATTAGCAGGGCCTAATGTACACATGAGGAGATTCTACTGACCTTGGGTGTCTGTCCCCTTACTTTACCGGCACGGGCCAGAGAGCCGTGGACCTTACCTGGTGAAAAGAGCGTGCAAATGGGAGGTTAAAATACCGTATTATTCAACAGAAAATGTTTATGTTGCGTTATTTAACATCCCCGTTTACAGAGTGTAGTTCTGCTAGATTTAGACGGCTGAAGAAATGAGCTGAATTTGCACATATCGCTGTATACTAACCTCCCAGAAGTCTGCCGGCCACCTCTAGAGTACAGAGCTCAGAGATGCCACAGGCAGCCAGGGAGAGGTCATCCTCCAGGGGAGAGCCAGCCAGCAACAGCACCTGCTCTTCAACCAACAGACCTTCCAAAGCCTGGACATGAGCCTGAAACACCGTAATCACTGATTAGAAAGGCCTCAAGGATGCATGGTAGAGTGCTATAGGTGAATTGATGGATTCTTACCTTGATTTCTTTGACAGTCTCCAGGCCAGTCACCTCAAGGGTGTGAACATTCTGGGCACGTAGAAAGAGCTGCATCTTCAGGCTGGAAGAAACGGCGTTTGTGGAAATCAATGAATACCACAGTGCGAAAACCACGTGCGTATGTCAGCTAACAAGAATTAGGGTGACGTTCATGGGTTCGCAAACTGCTTTAGTAACCAAGCAAAAATAAAAAGGTAGCGTTATGTCATTTCATGACATTTCTAGCGTTAGCGTTAGTTGTCAAGATACAAAACTAGCTGGCTAGCTCCCTACGTTGCTAAAAGTACAAGCCAATGGGACCTTGTTCCGGAATTATTCTCTAAATGCTAATCTCTAATGTTATGCAACAATATAATCTGTATCTAGGTCATCTAGACATTTTAAAATATCACGAGGCTATCAGACAAAAGTGAATATGGCCAACTGATGTAGGAAGGAAACCTAGGGGAAGGCATGAAAGGACCCAAGTTATGTTGCTGCGAAAAGGAAGCTAGTTAGCTAGCTAGCCACATGGGGCATGCGTTTTTAGTAATTTACTCATAAAAACTGACAAAACACATGGCTACCATACAACCTAATAGCGATTGTGATAGTTACATGTTTAAGAACATTGTTAATACTAAATTCGCTGTCATGAGGGGTTATAAATGTGCTATTTTGATCAAATTTACAAAGGCCTCACCTCGTTTGATGCTAGTCGTTCAACACTAGGCAAAAAAGGACTTTTGGAACGTCGAGAATGCGCATGTGCACGTTTACGTAAACCGGGAAGAGCTACGCAGCAGCTGTAGCCACTCCCGTTCATAAACGAACCTGAACCTGATCAAATGTGCAACTGTACAGATAGTGTCGGTCCAAGATTCATATTTGAACGCTGTTTCTGTTTTTACGCAGCAAACATTATTCCCGTTTCACGCTCACTATTGTTGCAATGTAAACTGAGACTAAATAAATATACACTAAAATGTTCTAATGAATGTGCAATTATCTGAATGGGATATAGCTCCCATTTTTTATTTTCAAATGATTATCTTCAGTAATAAAACACAATCATGATAGGATATCAATCTCTTTATTATGAAACTGGGTCAAAATTAAAAAAGGATCTGAATTTCATTTTTTGTTGCAGGAAACAAAATAACCTTGAAATCTTAAAACACTTATGAAAGCAGAGAAGGGGCTGTGGATCAGAGATGTACCGCTGCATCCATACAAATCTACGTCTTCACCAAACAAAACTAACTTCCGCAAAAAAGAGAGAGAGGAGAGATCAAACTAAATCATCCAATCTATAAACGAATCTTTTTCCACTTCTTCGACAGAATGAAAATAAATCTGAAGTCTGCAACAACACATGCGTAAACAACACAAAAATTAGCCAGCCTATGGTGGCAGTTATGAAGGTATGAAAGGTATTGAAATAATAACATGACATTGATCAGAGGAAGACGGGCGTCTGAAGTAGTTTGCGCTGGGGTAGAAAGGATGCTTCCTCTGTGAATCTCTTAGCATGAAGGCTGGGTCCATCATGTAGGAGGAGGTGGGTAGTACTGGTTATACTGGCCATACTGGTTGTACTGGCCCCAGGAATTTTGACCCCAGTTGTTGTACTGTTGCTGGAAGGAGAAAAACAAAAATGGGATTAGTTAAATATGTATCAAGGTAATTTATCAATAAATCTTTGTCAACCCCTGTTGGGGATCTCCCTCATTGCATAAGGTCGTGAAATCTGCACCTGTGACATTCCCACTGTCTGATGTCACCAGGTCCAGGACACACCTTGTCTTTTGACCTCTAAGAAGATGCGACCCAAGTCCCCAGAAACTCACCTGGTACCAGTTGTAGTTGTAGGCAGAGTTGTCTTGCATCATGGCCCCTGAACCTGAGTTCTCATCCAAACGCTGCCTTTTGGACTCGGGCTCCTGGGAGCTGCAGGTGAAACATGTTTGTGTTAATAAATAACATTTTAAAAGGCTTGGATGTGTAGCTCAGGCCCGATAAACTGGTTGAGTTTGGCAATAACACTGGGAGCTTATTTCCATTGGGTGTTTTTGAACCTTCAAATTGTCCAAATCTACAGAGATCAGTTTAGCTGTATACATACCCATTCTCTGCTTTCCTCTTAGTTGAGTCATGTTCTTTCTGAAGCTTCTGGTGTTCTTCATACGCAATCACTAGCCTGTGAGAGAATATCAGGACAGATTAGAAGATAATTTGGGAAGGTGCCACTTAATGTCCGATTTAGATAAGCATCTTTGCATTCATGGATTCAATGGGGGACTCACAAATCGATCTCGCTGCCAAAGTCCTCCAGGAACTCAACCTTGCGCTGGGAGAAAGTGAGGCGAGACTCCAGGGGCAGTGAGCTGCTCAGGGCCCGGTCGAAGCAGGCCAGGATCTCAGCCTGGTTCTGCTGCACATCCCCACTGTACTCCAGCTCCAACAGGTTCAGGTACAGCTTGGGGCTCGTCTGTACACACACACAGAACGCATCACATCAAGTACCTCCCCGTCCCAATCTCTGAGTCCACTTCCTGAAAATGAAACATTTGTCAGTCCTCCGACCGCTCTTCTTCTCTGGTCCTTCAAGGTCAAAGGCACTGGTTAGTCTCTCACCTGGTCCTTCTCAATGTCAACTTTCCTAACTGCTCTCTCCAGTGTCTCACCTGGTCCTTCTCAATGTCAACTTTCCTCACTGCTCTCTCCAGTCTCTCACCTGGTCCTTCTCAATGTCAACTTTCCTCACTGCTCTCTCCAGTCTCTCACCTGGTCCTTCTCAATGTCAACTTTCCTAACTGCTCTCTCCAGTCTCTCACCTGGTCCTTCTCAATGTCAACTTTCCTAACAGCTCTCTCCAGTGTCTCACCTGGTCCTTCTCGATGGCCTCCAGCAGCACCTTCCTGGCCTTGCCGAGGCTCCGCTGCACCTTCAGCAGCTGTCGGGCCAGCTTCACCGCGTAGAACGACGTCTCGCTGGAGTTCTTCCCCGACGTCATGGCGTCACTCAGCAAGGCTTCAGCCTCCTCCAGGTTGCCGTGGCGACGCTCCAGGCTGACTCTCCGCAGACGCACCATGGCGAGGGCCGGGACCGCCTCCTCCAACTCCTTCAGGATGCGGCGCGCCTCGTCGACGTTGCCTGAGGGGGAACGCATTTAGACTCGTTTCACTTCCAGATCGGTACGCTGGTGCTGAAGCAGGTCAGGGTCAGTCCTGGCCTGAATGATTCTTCCAGAGGCCGTGGCTGTGCTTTCTACAAATAACTGGTGAATGAGATAGTGCCTCACCCTGCTGTTCTTCAAAGGCGGCCCACAGCAGGTGGATGGCTGGCTTCTTGGGCAGGTGGATGGTGCACGCTTTCTTGTAGACATGCCGCACTCCCTCTATGCTGTAGCCCTCTATATATTTTGCGTACTTGAATGAAGAGAAAAAGGGAAAGAGTTGAAAGAGGAGAAGAGGGGGGAGATAGAGGAGAGGAGAGGGGGGATGGAGGAGAGAAAGAGAGAGATAAAGAAGGGACAAACAACATTTTCAAACCTTTATTTCCTGTTCACTGAACTTGTGAATTGCTTCATTGACAAGATCGTTTTTAGAAATTCTTTGTAAACCCATCAGCACCTTCATGGAACCAATAAGATAAGTTTCTGTAAGGTAGTGGGAGACGGAGAAGATGCAACGTAGTAGTTGGCAAATGCTGGAGTCAAATCTTGTGTGGCAAGCTGGCCATCCCCTAATACAACAGAGTCACATATCAACGTTACACGCAAAGAGAGAGTGCAGGGCGATTTACTGTGAGGATGTGATATCATCGTTGTTGGAGGGGGGAAGTGCGGGGAGGGAGGGGGGTCATTTGATGGAAAAAGGGACGTTGACAGGTCAGACTTCAGGTTACCTTTGTCCAGAACTCCTCGTAGAGGGCACAGGCGACGAGGCATCGCTCGAACAGCACCACCACGCGTTCAGGAGTCCCGTTCTCGATCTCGAAGTCCAGGTACTCTTTCCAGTTGCTCAGCTGGGTCTTCTCCAGGGCTTTGACGTGGAAATACGGCCGCTTGATCTGAGGAACACAAAGTAAATATAAAATCAGCATACGGACAAACGTTTTTAGATTATAGTTTCATTTCCCTAATAGTAATACATTAGAGAACACAGATCACATTATGACTCACCCCTTCTTCAAAGGCCCAGCGCTTGCTGACCTCATGCTCGTTATGGTTGAACACTTCCTGGCGGCTTTCGATCACCTTGTGGCGCATGTTCTCGATCTCCGTCACCCTCTACACAGAACACAAAAACACACACGTCGTCAAGCCTCCCGCGTCGTGGCGGACGACGACAGACTCCACTGATGTGCAAACTGCAAGTCCAGCTGCAAAGGATTTACATCACCATGAGAGAAAAGAAGCTTGTGGTGGGGCACGTATGTATGCACCCTGCATATCAGCCTGTTGTGACCAGCCCCCGGCTGCTGGTGCTGAGGGTCACTCGACCACGGGCGATCTTGACCCAGTGTGAGCAGAGTCCCTGATTGGACGCCAACTTGACTCTCCCAGGCATTCACTGGCTTGGCTGCTGATGGAAAGACAGCTCTTCAAACCTGAACAGATTTGTCTGTCTCTTTCCATGGAAGAATGGGCGAGGGCCTCAGGCCTCTGTTTGTAAACCCTGCCAGGGGGAGGGGGGGAGGGGAGAGGGGATAGGCATACCTTGGCTGGATCAGGGAGGTCCTCGATCCCTGGAGGGAGATCCTCAGCCGGTGGCTCGATGGTCTCTCCGTCCTCTCCGGTCTCTCCCGTCACGCTGGCTTTAGACAGCTCCACTCTCAGCTGGACAAACTCCTCCTCCGACAAGAAGTGCTTAGGGTTGTTGTTCTGCACATGCTCCTTGAACCTGGAGAAATAAAAATAAGATATTCAATAAAATAAATTCACCATATTTCTGACAAGGTAAAAAATATATATGAAAAAGTACTACAATGTTGCTCTTCTAACTAAAACTAGAGAGCATGCAATTTCTGGGGAAATTGTGAGGGTGTGCCTGTTTGCGTCTGTTGCAGGTGGGTCCGTCCCCTTAAGTTTTTCCCTTCTAGTGATATTTTCAAGCATTTAGCCTAGCTACTCATATTGCATAATTCATTAAGAACCCCCTTTGAAACAAGCGAACCCCCTTTGAAACAAGCTACTATAACAACATTGTCACTGGCAATATTTCAGATAGAATCGCGATTCAAACAGTACCGTCTGGTAACTGAAAATATGGCCCCCAAAGCGTAAATACGTTTTACATTAATTTAGGGGGAAATGGCTAATTCAAAAGAAGTTTGCTAGAGGCAAGCTGGCTGCTGATTGTTTGAAAGCGCCGGAAATTAGGACACTACACACTGCCAGTGGGCGACCTAGTCTGAATCTGAGGCTAACGTCAAAACAAGATGCGGTCTCACTCGAATTCCAAGTTTCACACAAATCACAAAAATATGCTGGCTGTCTTCGCAATAATCGCCATATCTTAAGCTAAAGAATTTGAGTGAGACCGCGTCGCATAGATATATATCAATGGTGTGTCCTGTCTTCAATGCCACAGCTAAACTTTATGTCAAAAGAAACATTCTAATTTCCGGCGCTAATGTCAAACTTGTGTAGTAGCTACGTTTTGTGGGGCATATTTTTGTATCCACCACCTGGCTGTCTTCACAATAGTCATATCGTCATAACATTGCCCTCTTTCTGTTTTTTGGTTTAAAATTGACTGAACAATCAAATTACCAAAATACTGACACTTTCTAGCATGGCTGCCGCCTAAGACTAGGCGGTCTCACGGGCAACCGCACTCGCTCAAATTGCAAAGACTTTCACGACCTAAATCAAAAATCCGAGATATCAGTTCCACTCAAAATCGCTTTCTCAACAAAGCCAAATTGTTGGGATTTTTGGGGGTTGGTATTTTTCACTCATAATCTAAACTCCAATTTGCGTGCTATTACGAAAATACCACTATGAAACTTTCTAGCATGGCTGCCGCCTAAGACTAGACTGACAAAGATTTTCACGACCTAAAGGCTAAATCAAAAATCCGAGATTTCAGTTCCACTCGAAATCGCTTTCTCAACAAAACTCAACGGTTGGGATTTTTTTGTGGGTGGTATTTTTCAATCATAATCCTAAACTCCATTTTGCTTGCTAGAACGTCTCTATGTATCCATGCCTCGTTGCTAGAGTGTTCTGACGCAGTGAAATAGTACCCTTTGCCGACAAAAGACACTTTTTGCCACAAAAACGTTGTATCCTCCTAAACTGTGCTACGGAACGTTCGCGCGAATACAAGCAACTCAATCGGGACCACAACGAACATTTCGACACCGACATTGTCTATGTAGTGCAAACATGCATCTTTTTTTAGGGGTGGGAAAAAAATAATAAATATATATGTGAGATTACAAAGGATGTGCCGACGACGTCGGGCACACCCAATAACTATTCTACAGCAATTTTTTTAATTTTCAGTGCTACAATCAGAGCCAGACAGTCAAGGTCACCGTTTGGGCCAGAGTCAGGAATGTCTTTGTACCTCTGGAAGTGCTGGGAGTAGAGCTGGGTGGGGAGGCTCATGACTCGGTCGTAGATGGCGGTGACGTTTGCCAGTTTCTCCAGCTCCGTTTCCCAGTTGGCGTAAGCCTCCCACAGCCGGTCGGAGCGGAAGTCTGTCCCTGCTGCAAGCACGGCATGCTCATAGGCACTGCGGGAGGAAGAGCATACAGGAAGATGAGTACAATCATACCTGTTACATCATGCCAAATGTCTTATCCTCATGCAAGGTAGTATGGGGGGTGGGGGTTGCAGATGTGTTGATTGATGGAGTAGGATAAATATTTGTGGGTCTGTTACTTACGCTCTTATGCGTTCCTCCAGATCTGGGTCACTGGTGTCTGCGTTCTCCTTGATGAAAGACAGGTAGTGCAGCCACAGGTCCACACTGAGAGGGATCGCTTGCACGCCCCGCCTGTACACCTGAGGTCAGGCACAGAGAGCACCGTCAAACAACTATAAAACATGGAAGCGTCTAGCCAGAGAAACTCAAGATCTTGACGTGCATTTTTTCCACATGCTTACCTCTTCAGCCACTTGAGTATTGCCATGCTTCTTCTCAATGTCAGCGTACTTCTTCCAGTAGCCGTAGCAGTATGGGTAGCGCAGGAAAAACTCATCAAAAGACTTCCTCACAGCCACCAGGTTATTCTGGAAGAAAAAAATGGTGTTAGGATCAGAAAAATAAGCACTTTGTTTTTATATACTGTGACTAACCTCTATGGAAATGTAAAAAGAAGGGTTTTGCTCACCTCTTGTTCAACATATTGCAGTAGATAGACCCATCCATTGAAGTCGTCTGGGCTGTCTTCACAGCCTTTAAAGAGCTTCTCAAACTCAGAGGGCAGCTCGGGCTCAGCCGGGACAGCGGGTTCCTCCGGCTCTGCGGGCTCCTTGGGCCCGTCCTCCAGCTCCATGTTGGCAGGGCTTCCATCCTCAGCTACTGGTGCAGCCTGCTCTCCCTCCCCCAGGGTCGGCTCCAGGGCCTGCTTCAGAGCTTCTATCGACTCCTCCGCGTCTGGGACCTGCTCCGTGGGCTCCTGCTGTTGCTCCTGGAAGAGCTGGAATTGCTCCACAGCCCTCTCCACCGACCCCAGGTCAGACGGCTCGCTACTCTGATGGATCTGCTGTTGCTCCAGGCTGTCCTGGGACTGGTCCGAGTCTTCAGGCAGGACGGTCGTGAGGGTATCCGGGGGCACCTGGTCCATGGACCACTCGGCAGCGTGGGTGAGGACGGGGAGGTCTGGGAGGTAGCCATCCCCGGTTCCCTCCATGGCAGGAGAGTCCCCACTGTCAGGGGAGTCCGTGTCCAGCATTCCCGTCATGGGCTCGTCAGAGAGGTTCAAATCTGTGCGATGGGGGGAAATGGTTTAGTTTAGTCATTTAGTTAATGCTTTAGTTTTGGTTAGCAACCCTCACATCTAATTGCATTTAACAATATTTAGTTAGAAAGCCTTAAATTATTAGATTGTACAAAATACGAAATTTGATTATCATTTGTTAAGGGTGTTTAAAATTGTTGTAGAGTGGCAACAAAGTTAGTGTTGGCAAACTGCTGCTATACCAATGCCAAAGTTCGAATTGACATAGAAGGGCAATCTATGGCAACTTTCACGTTCAAAGTTTAGCAGTGCGGCCTTATCAGCCACGCGATATTGCCAATTCAGTTAAACAAAACAAAAACGAGCAGTTCACGTTTGTAGATTTGAATCGTGTTTTATAATCATGTGAAACCGTCACATTTGGCTAGTTTCATGTAAATGTATTCAAAACTCCCAAGTTGGCAACCTATGTCTATTTTGAGAAACTAGCCAACGACGGCTAACATTGTCGAATGAAGTGGATCATTTAGTTACATTTAGCCATCTACGTTATACTATCATTTTGACACCATAATACACATAACTAAACATTGGCTACAATTCCGCTGGATAAGGTTGTCCAGTTTGCTCAAACGATGAACCTTGTCTAGCTAGCTGGTGTGTTTGAGGCCTGCTCCACGCTAGCCAGCCTGATTTACCACACGTCGTGCAAGCTTCCGTAGAATATACGGTTGATAGCTGCATGCTATTAGCTACGATAGCTAGTGCTAGCTAGCAACCACATTTCCGTTGCGTTGTTAAACGAAGGAGTTAAAAGGTTCGTCTTGTCACTAATATATGTTGCCTATTTTCGAAACATAGAGATTATTGCAGACTTACCAGTATCTTCCATGAAATTGTATTCAGAATAAAGTGTATTTCAGCTACTTTTATTTAAACCAAAAAAACAACATACAGCCGCGCTTCTACTATCATTCTCCACCACTACTTCGACGCTTCGGAAGGGCAGGCAAATAGCTAGTGCGCATGCGCTCTGCTGTGTGTTAAGATGGGCGGATCTGAACCTAGACCAAAAATAAATAAATAAATGCTATCTTTATTTATGTGTAATTTCTACTTATTTATAGCTCAATTCATTGATACCTTCCAATGTACTGCCTCTTTTTGCAATTGCTCTAGCTTACTGCACCAGCTACATTTAATATTTTGCTACCACACACGAAAACCTTCCTCCCTACCGACTGCACAGGATATGCACTTTTGTAAAATGCATAGAAATAAAATGGGTGACTTTGAACTTTGAACAGTAGCATGAAGACCGTTTTCACAAGGACAAGGGAAGTGATAAAGTAACATAAACCAAGTAGCCTAATAAAAAAAGTCAAATACTGTCTGCTCCACAGTCATTACTCAAATGTGCATTTTTTTATTTTTATGAATGCTATGACTTTTTACATTATTTATATGGCTTTGGTAATGAGGAAACGGGAAGCACAATTCATTCGAATAACCTACAGATGAAACATCCAGTCAAGAATCACCACGTCATAATGAGCCACTTTATCACGGAAAATGACGTCTCAATAACGGTTCTGGAGAATTGTAGAAAACAAGCCTACATTGAAGACACGACCCAACATCGATGTGAAATCCACAGACAAATCATTTCTAACATTCAATCTTTTATTTTAGATTTAAAACGCTAATCCACAACCATTGGGAGCCCGAATGGCGTCCATTTCAACTATCATACGATGGGCTCGCTGTTCAGTCAATCGGTGTGCGCAAGCCAAATGGCGTAGTGCATGAGCAATCGAGAGGAAGTGGCGGCTGATCTGGGTCCGCACCTTTTCCTGTAACACAGTACCGCCACCGCTGTGACTGAAACGGCTGGGGAAGAGAGAGAGAGGAAAGAGCGGGGAGAATCAAGCAGGGGAACGGGGGGTTGCCGCAGTTGCAGGTACCTGATCACATTTTCTGACGTGACTTGTTTTACCAAAGATTTTATTGTGTATTGTGCCAATTTATTACCCAAAACCCCACCTTAATGGGCTGAAGGGTGGCCGATTAAAGTTGTGCTCTTTCTAACACCCCTCCCTTTTCTGAACCGCTCTTGTTTCAGCGAAAGGAGCGAGAGGAACAGTCTGATGAATCAATGACCTTTTGAGCGGTCTATAGTTCTGACTGTCCTGGTGCAGATGGGCTACGAGCGGGAGTGATCTAATTTTGTCGCTGAAACGATGAACTCCCGAAGCCTATCGTTCTTTTAAACCAAACGACTGGAAATAAAAGGGCAAGTGGACACCCGGCAGACAAGGAGGAAGTCGGAACTACCACGGGCTTCTGAGTGGGCCTAATTTAAAATCGCAACTATAACAATTCTGTTATAATTTCTTCATGACTGAAAATACCAAGGTACGCTTATAGATCCTAATTATGGATGTCGAAAATAATAGGTGCACATATGATTATTTTAATAACCGTTGTTAGATCGTTGTCCGGGATATATCAAAATATTCCCCACCCCTTTCTCATGCACCTTTACGTGTTGTGAAGCACTTCTATTCATTTGAATCTGCCCAATGGTCACCGTTAAAATGAATGAGACTTTTCAATTGTTGGTCTGTTGTTTTAACCTTGCGTTTTAAGATGGAAAGGTACTTGTTGAAAACTTTCGAAACTATCGTCTTAATTTAGATAGTTGTCCACCCCACTCGTCGACTGTCACGTGGACGTAGAATGTCAGTGTGCGATTTCAGTGTTAAAGTGGGTATCTGTTATACATGTGATCACTGATGACAATGTATTATATATTAATATATAATAATGACAATTATTTTGTGCTGTTGCAGGTACGTTTTTTCTAAAGAAGTTAATCTTTATGCACAGACAGCATAATGGGGAAGATGCTCTCAAAGATCTTTGGCAACAAAGAAATGAGAATATTAATGCTTGGACTTGATGCAGCTGGCAAGACCACCATTCTATACAAGCTTAAACTGGGACAGTCAGTTACAACCATCCCCACAGTTGGTTTCAACGTCGAGACAGTCACATACAAGAATGTAAAGTTCAACGTATGGGATGTGGGGGGACAGGACAAGATCCGGCCCCTGTGGAGGCACTACTACACAGGAACCCAAGGCCTTATTTTCGTGGTAGACTGCGCCGACAGAGACCGGATAGACGAGGCGAGACAGGAGCTCCATCGAATAATCAATGACCGGGAGATGAGGGATGCCATCATCTTAATCTTTGCCAACAAACAAGACCTCCCCGACGCGATGAAACCACACGAGATCCAGGAGAAGCTGGGTCTAACACGGATCAGAGATAGGAATTGGTACGTTCAACCTTCCTGTGCTACGACAGGCGATGGACTATATGAGGGCTTGACCTGGCTAACCTCAAATTACAAATCATAATGTCCCTCACTGACCAGCCTGGACTGATACGGCTACATGCAAAAAGAAAAAGTGAGAATGAGTTTAAAAAACAACAACAAGAAAACATGCTGGGGCAATTAATGAATAAGATAACTTCTCTGATAAATATATATATCAAAGTGAAGTTTGAATATGTCCAACCTTTTTCTTTTGATAATAATGACTTCCCTATAACCCAAATTTTCTTCAAACAAAAAGACGTTTGTTTTGGCTTGCTTTATTTTTAGTTGGCTTTGGCTCTGTAGTAATTCATTTACTTTCTATCTATTAATCAGTATTGACTGAATACTTCATAAAATATTACTTTGAGAAGCTCTGCATCCTATTTCTTCTCCTTAATATGCGTTTATGTTGGGTAATGTGGGCAAATGCGTGCTTTTACGTTTTCACATTCATAGACTTTGCCCAACAATCAGTTTTTCATACAGTATTCTCATGACCCAACTTCAGCCCAAAGGATGGGAAGGCAAATGACCTTTAAGGACCAAGGCCATCAGCATATCAGTTTTCATGGTTCAAAATGCCCTCGTGGTTTTAAAGAATGTGTATTATGGACATGTTAAGGACCTCTTGAAGAAGTACTGTTTTCACTGTTGATTGTACATGATTGTCGCTATGATCGAGAAGATGTGGTAGTACTTATTTCCAGTCTACGGTGATTCCATCCACCATGCCTACCAAAGGGGGTTTCCTTGGACAGGACATAGGTGGATGCTGGACATACGGACACCGTGACATGGATATCTGAATTTTTTGGTCTTCGTAAAAAATCTTTTCCAAGAGCTTCCATTACAATTGAGTATTCGTAGTGTCAGCTGACTCGGGAAAGGCCCGGATCACGGGTGTCCTGACAGTCTGAACAGACACATGGCAGAACGTATCCTCACCACCGAGTCTGAAGTGTGGAAGAGGGACTACCCACAGCGGGCAAGTGGTGAGGAAAGTAGGACACCTTGAATTAAGTGCATACTTGACTCTTCCTAACTGACTTTTGGACCCCAGCAAGTGTTTACTACAACGCCAACCCACACCACTTTATGGTGCTCGCTTAGTCCACACACATTGGCTTTACAGATCATGTCATGCAGTCAGACAGACTTACTTTCTGTCCATAAGTTATAGATAAAATGCTTTGTTTTTATTTTTGTTCTATTTGCTATGCTGATGAAATAATAAAAAAAAGATATATCCAAATTAACATGGAAATACAGCTTTTTCATCCGATCTCTGACGATGCTCGTGCCAGTTGGGGTGCTTTAGCTGAGAGTGTAAAAGAGGATGTGAGTCCTGCGTGTCTCATAAAGAGAACTTCTAGTGACTTCTAGAACTGTGAAGTCTGTAGGTGAATGTAACAGAACTGTGAAGTCTGTTATGGCTCTGTTTCCGTTGCATATGTGAGTCACTGGTTGTGAATAAGTAATGAGATCTCTAGTTTCGGGATGGTGATTGTCAGACAGGCCTACTCTCTTCAAGCTCCATATTGTCTGGTTCATCAATACGTTAACCTGACAAGTTGCTGAAAAATGTGTTTCTTAAATACAAAGCTTTTTTTTTAACAGAGGCATTTTTGACCGGAAATGGCAACACACACTCCCACGATGGACTTAGTCTGACACTTGTTAGTCGTTTTAGGAGTTAATGAGCCCATTCAAATGAGCTCTTCAAACAGACTTATCCTCAGGGCCAACAAAGGTTCCCACAGGAAAGCCAAAACGTTTGGTTGGTAGTTTGAATTTGGGTCAACACCAATCAGAAATAGCTTGGCCCTAAACAAGTGATGTCATCCTTCATGCTTGTGTGGCTGGTTGGGATAGTGTATCAATCTCACAAAAGGCCCAGACCAGCTTGGCAGCATGCCCTGGATAGAAACTGCAACCAGGCACCGATCCAGGATCAACTTACCTTGCCCCACACCATGGGATGAGAACATTCTAGACTGAACTGAGATCAGTGTCTTGAGATCCATTTTAGCCCGTGCCAGGTCTGTGAAGTATGGGTATGTAATAACATTGTCACCTGGAGTCAGGAAATGCTGGAATGAGTGAGCTAATGACTGACATAGTTATTGTCGTCTGAGGCGTGGCTCACCGGAACAAGCATGAACATACCAAACTGTGAGTGTGATTTTTTGCCTTTATAAACATTATGCTGAAATGTACATTAATGTTATATGTCATTGTCACACAGGCACACAAACCTTGACGTCTGTAAGGGAATTTCTCTCACTGTTTCTGCTGGTGACATGGGGACTGTTTGTTAATGTTATGTTTGTTCTGTGGCTGTTGATTTGGAGTTTGACCTGTTGCTGTGACTCAGTCCTGTGTTTGAAGGACGGATAGTTAATCTACGTGCGGAGGGATCAAACAGGGAGTTGCTATCTTCTCAAAGCCAACCTGGCTTAAATGCAGTTCCTGTTCTTATACTCTATGAGAAATGTTTGAATAGATTTATCTCCATTTGCCTTGCATGCAAACTATGGTGCTGGATCTCAACAATTTGAACGTGCTTCCTCTCTTTTGAAGTCCTGTGAAACTGGCGTAGTCAGTAAAGGGGTCATGAGGGAGGAGACTGGGAGAGGAAGATATTTGAGACACTAGCCCTTCTAGTGTTTTACCAGAGAGGAGAAGGCTCTGAAACACACACACACACACGTCTTAGAGATTCTTTGTACAGCTGTCACTACACTCAACAGCAGATTTGAATACGTAACCCGCCAAAGTCATCTGCTGTCACTCTCACCTGTGACCTCGTGTGGTAAGCACTCACTGCTCTGCTCTGTCCTGTCAGGGTTTTCTGCTCCACTGTAAACTTAGAACATGATTTACAAATAGTATATTTTTTTCAAAGACTGATTTACACCAATGTGGGTCGAAGACCTCTGTCTGGTTACTAAACATGTGAGGTTAACACTTTCATATTTTTAGGTTACTGACTGACAAGCTTGGCTAACCTCATGTGCACTCTGCTCTACTGAGTGGATTTAGCCTCAAACCAGACCATTGTGTGCTCCAAGATGGCGGTGGATCAGTCTATTGTGTTCATTGGGTAGTGGTGGATTTAAACAATACTCTTTAATGGAGCCTGTTGCTGTTTTCCTTGTAGTTTGTTTACTCAGGCATACCTCTCAGATTGTAATCTTCCCCCACAAAATGGATTAATTGATACCACAAGCACATGCAATCTGGCAAAAACAATTGTACAAAGTGTATTTCACTAATACGGCATACTTTACAGACAGAAGACTTCTCAACACATGCTGTAATCAAAATTCACTCAGCCCGTCTTTTCTCAACTGTAAGTGATTTTGTGTTTGGTTCAATCTTGTTATTTCAAAGTTACAAGTAGACAAATTGTAGTGTTGATCAAGTTTACATTCTGTGAACGTTTTCGTCTTTTTGTTTGTGCGATGACATGATGTATACTTTTCTGTACATACCTCAGTCGGCACTGGGTTTGAAGAGCATAGTAGGCCTAAGCAGTTGGATGAATGTCCTTCCTGTATGGCATGTCACTTCCTGCAAAACACACTGAAGTGGACCACCAACACCGAGCAAACAGGGAGAATCACATAAAAACAATATTTATCAATCCCTCCATAACCAACTCTAAACACACCTTGGATGATGGATGTTGATGTTTGAAAAAACAGAATATCTCTCAGTCACATGTATTTCTACGTCGGTCTAACTATGTCTGCAGAGAAACACTTATCAGGGCAGTGTGAATGATGGGACGGGTGTGACACAGAAACTCTAAGAGCTCAGCTGCAGTGGTGCAAGCCAGGGACCATGTTTGGGTGTCTAAAAGATCCCCACCATTGATCAGTGAGTAATCGCCTGCGCCACTCTGACGTCCTGACAGCAGACAGCCAGTCTCCACTGTGCTGACAGAGAAAAGCTTCTCTTCAGAAGTCCCACACGTCTGGCTTTAGAAAGCCCTGGGAAACCATTACACAACTCCATGTGCACTGTCAGGCACATGGAGGTAAGCTGTTTAGTCACTGTCGCAATGCCTTTTGCTTTGCCTGTCTTTGTGGACGTGTTAACAATTAACGAGGACTCCCCCCCACCCTGAGGGCGGTGTGCTGAGAGGGTGGCATACTGTGGAACTCTACTACAGGAAATGACGTAATCTCCAGGCTTAATGAATGGCACCCACTCACTTATCTCCTCCTCATATTTTCTAGATTCAAAATGACTAGGTGGTGGTATACACTTTGGTGGCTCTTTCGTCATTCAAGTGTCTGTCTAACTCATGGAATTTCTAAGAAGGAAGGACATTTGACAAGCATTTGAATGAATGTGAAACTAATTATGTGGCTGCTGTTCCCCAGTGCAACAGGAAATGACATCAGAAGCGCATCTCCTTGACACATGGTCATGTTTGCAAGACAGATGGGTGTATTGTGATAATAACGCCTCATTACAGAGCCAGACACTCTTTGTCTAAGCTTCTTGTTTATGGGCTGGGATGATAAAACTATTAAGAAAGTGTTTAAGTATTATTTAAGGATAAGTTGTTAGCGTATTAGTCAGCAATTGCATTCAACTGGATGGAATTTACAGGGAATTTTGCAGAGTAAGCCGAAAACTGTAGAATGGTGCAATCAGCCAATTCAAATCCTCACACTCTGACCGTGTATTGACCGTGGCTTTAGGGAGAGGCCATGAATGTTAGGAAGTGAAGAAAGAACAATTGAATAGATGGAGACATTGTATGATTTGTATCAGCATTTCTCATTTGCATGTTTTATTGGACAATGAGATCACTCTGCGGTCCTCCTTGTAAAGGTACTAAACATGAGAGCACATGAGGCTGAACATTCACCTCAAGTGTAACTACTGTAACTGAGGTACTGAACAGGAAGCCAGTATCTCGAAATGCAGCTTTTTTTGTAGGTCCCTCCCAGCAAACACACACTCACTCACAACACACACAGACAGACACTAAAACCGCCACATAAGCACCCTTTGTCCCTAAATAACTTCCAACAACAACAACTACTCATCCTCAAATAACCTCCTTTCAACATAAACAGGAACCACACCTGCTACATGTGCACCTGCCAGACCTACACACCTTCCATTGATTCTTATTAATGACTTCCCTGTGGAGCCATCTGCTGTTTGTGTGTAGCAGTCAGCAGATTGCTGACTGACAACTCCCTAAGGCAGAGCCAATGTATAAGTGTGTGTGTGTGTGTGTGTATATACTTGGGTGTGCTTGCGTGTCTTTGTCTATGCAATCGAGCAACAGGTGTTCTTGAGGGCTCTGTGCTTTTCCCATTGGTCAGTTGTCCAACTGCATCCTCCATTGGTCAGTTCTCATGGCATTGTTTTCCTCATTGGTCAGTTGTCCTGGCACTGGGCGTTGATAGATCCAACCAGCTGACCGTTTTCAGCTGAGCTGCAGCTGTTGTCTCACAAGAAGGTTTAATTATGAATGAGAACAGAGACGTTTCAGATTCCTAGTTGTTAAAACGCAGAGCTTCCTCCTATTTAACAGTGTTATACTATGATAATGTTGAGAGGTAGATTAAGACTTTAAACTCGACTTTAAACAAGAAGATGTTTAAATGTGTGTGTTGTAGTGTTGTATCTTGTTATGGAAATGGAGCTACAGTACTATGATCATGTTTTCTCTGTGGTAGATTGGTCAACTTGGTTAACCACATGATGTTTTGCTGACCAAGACTAGTCTACTCATGTGTACTCACATGTAGGTAATGTAGTCAACCACCCCAGTTCACACTGAATTTGTAAGTTAAGTGAGATATTTACGAAACATATTTCTACACAAGATCCCATTTTATGTCAAAGTTGTGTCCCTAAGCTTCCTAAACATCTCTGTAAAGAACAAAGCATGAATAGAGCAGAAAAAAAATGTCTTCCGGTCATGTGAGACATTGTGGTGAAGTTCCTGTCTTTTACAGAGTTGGGCCAAAGGTTTTTACTATGACTCTACCCAGCCCTGGAGGGAAACCACGGCTCGATGAAAACTGTCACCAGGCTGCTTCCTGTTTTACCATTCCTCACCCTCCTGCCTTCAGCTCTGTTATGTTTCTGTCTGTGTGTGTGTCTGTATGTGTGTGTGTATGTGTGTGTGTGTGTGTGTGTGTGTGTGTGTGTCTGTATGTGTGTGTGTGTGTGTATGTGTGTATGTGTGTGTGTGTGTGTGTCTGTATGTGTGTGTGTGTGTGTGTGTGTATGTGTTTGCAATCGTGCTTCTCTGTATATCAGCCTTTGGTTTAAATCTGCATGTCTGCTATGGTATAACCGACAGTAAGACAGCATGGCAGTTGAGAGGCAAACTGTAAACCTGTCGCTTTAGGGAGTCAGATGTGTGTCCCATGGAGAATGAGAAAGTGCTGATCAAGCTGCTGCATCGAATGCAGTACTGAGAAGGCAGTGTACTGCGTAGAGAAGGCAGTGCACTGCGTAGAGAAGGTAGTGTACTGCGTACACTGTGTTGCACTACTCACCTTCCTGTACTGTCCAGGATGCTCAGATTCACAGCTGTACTGTTACAGTACCTGATGATAGAGGACTCCTTCTGCTCTCTTTCCAAACAATATTTACATGTATGAACATACATTTTCATGAATGCATTCATGTATTACGATTAATCTCAACTATAATATAGCCCAGTGTTTCCCCTACCATTATATTGGGGGGGGTGCTAAACACTGAGAGGTCACCATTTCTGTCGGCCGTCAGAATGTTTGACCCTACCTTAACTGCTTCCCAAAGGAGTTAAAACTCCAAAAGATGGTTTGGGGTAGTTATTTCATCCCTTCACACTAATCTGGACCTGTGTTTTTTTATTTGGAGTCATCACAGAGCCAGTACCACAGAGGTCACCATTTCTGATGGCCGTCAGAATGAGACCCTACCGTAACTGCTTCCCAAAGGAGTTAAAACTTAGGGGTAGTTATGTCAGTGTTTCCCCTACCATTATATTAGGGGGGCGCCCCACCCTCCCATTGCCCCCCCCCCGCCCCCCTGTAAGGTCAAGTGTAAAAAAAACTAAAAACATAATCTTTTTTTTTAATATAGCGCCAGATCACAAAGTAAGTCATTTAAGATTACCTTTCCTATAAAACAGGTCTATAGCTAGCTCTTTTGTTAAACAAACAAAATGGCCTTATGTTATGTATCTTATTTACACAACGGCATGTCATATCTGTCATTAAAAGAAACAAAACCCCACGTCATTCCAAAGGATACAAACATCCTCTGACTACTGAGATGCTCCCATGGAATGTTCTAGTACTGTATTCCGTGAGCTGTAAAAGAGGGAAATCATGACAAGATGCATAGACTCCCTCCTTCCTGCTGTCTGACAGAAAAAGCCACATTCATCACTGCTAGCGACTCACTGAACCACTACCAGGAAACATCTTGACTGAGCATGTGGATCTTGGTCCTAAACTGAAATACCTCTTCCACAGCTAGGAGCCATTACATAATTACTCTGTGTGTGTGTGTGTGTGTGTGTGTGTGTGTGTGTGTGTGTGTGTGTGTGTGTGTGTGTGTGTGTGTGTGTGTGTGTGTGTGTGTGCGCGCAGGAGAGAGAATGAGAGGGAATGAAAGGGGAAAGACAGAATGAGAATGTCAGACAGGGAGAGAATGAGGGACTGGTATTCAAGTTTTTCTCCACCCAACTGCTGCATAGTGATAGTGAGAGTAATGCATTCCACATGATCACAACAAGGCACTGAGTCAAATCTGGGAGCAACTCACCAAATATGGTCCACAGTCATTCTCTGCTGTGATGACCCATGCTTGGGTGTTCTCTAATCCAGGGTTCCTAGATCTGATTCACTGATTACATTCATAGTTATCTGTAAGCTGGGGTGATGTCACAATTGTATATATTTTACCTTTGATGAACCAAATGCAATCATTATGTTGTCAGACAGTTAATTTGAGTGTATATCGGTTGAATCAATATAATTCATAAGATAGCATTTAAGCTATGTTACTGTGGCCATACACACAAACACAGAAGATTGCTTGTTTATACAACTTGATCTAGAATACACAAAGTGCTAAATCAGTTGTAAGCAACATTACATGCCTTCATAAGAAACCCACATATTCTTCCTGTTTTGTCATTGTTTGTCTTTGTTTCGGTCATGAAAAGGGTATGTACTGTAGATCAACTAATTAAATAGACCTTCCCTCCACAAAGTCAAACCACGATAATGATTCAATGATGTGAGTTAAGCCTGTGGCTACAGTATGGTATCATATTGGTAACCATGGATCCCACAAATTGGGGTGTGGTTACGTTGACACTTCAGTGTATTTATAGACTAAATCTATGTTTGCTGCCTTCACACAAGCATGCCTGAGATACAACCACTTGACATAGCCTCTGTGTCATACATGATTAGTAAATGCATAATGTAATGTCAAATTACAAACAAATTCTCACTTTACACTTTCTCACCTTTATTTAATTTAATTTATTAGCATTCTTTAAAACCCTAATATATGTGCTTTTGCTCAAATGGTAAAAGCTGTCTTGCGTTCACCTACCTAGTCTTTCACCTAGTCTGCCTACACGGTCTGAAACATACATTAGCATCAGTCTGATTCTCAGGTGATGCCTGAGACGGCAGATCCTGACCTTGGAGGGTAAACAGATTCCCTTACAGCCACTCCAGCGTTGGATGCCTTTCAAAACCTGCAGCACAGGGTCTAGTTTCAGCCTGATTACAAACAATAAAAAAGCGCAGTTCGCTACTGTAGCCTAATTATAATCTATCAAACACAGGATGACAAGCATTAAATTCATCCACATACTAGGCCCGAGTACAATGACACCTCACATATTTGTTAAAGGAGGTGACTATTAAGGTCCAGACTAACAGATAGGTATATCGCATAGCAAATACGTTTTCGAGGTTCGTAAATCGCAAGGCACATAAACAGTGACTCACTTGATAGGTTGGAAATCGACATTTTCCCTCTGGAGGTCACCAACTTGTAACTGACAGTTGTCACCCCAGAGACTCCGTGTGCCGTGCTGCCCTCTTGTGGTAACTTTTCAGACGAATTGAGGCAACTATTGCATGGTTTATGAGAGTTGTGACTGCCCGTACACGACACGCACACAGGATTGTGGTTGCGGGATACTTCTTTCATAAAAGGTGTCTGGAGAAGAAAAATTGAGGTGCTTTAGAGATGGTGACTCACTATCACAGCACAGCACGCTGTCGTATAGCTAATGCATTTTAATAAACCCGCCTGTTTCATTAGGCTACGTCAGATTTTAAAATACGAATACATTATTTTTACTTAGAGAATCACATTGAAGTAATTTGAATATAGAAATCGGTTTAACGTTACAAGTCGTTTTTTTTCTCCAGAATTTGAATTTACAAATGTATTTGACATAGTCACTCGCAACGTCTCATGAAGACCTCGACATTCTGAACGATATCAGTGGGGCGGGGGTCTTCTCTGCAAATCTCTTCAATACTGTTTGCAGGTCTATTAAATGTGTTTTGTCCATTAGTTACTTAACTTGATAATGACAATAAGAATTTTACATTTTTCTTTAAGATTATGTTTTTTTAAGTGACTGTAGTATTTGCGTTTTAGGTTTCATTTGATTGCCCTCCCCTTCGTGCTATGGTTTAGCCGACTCCCTGCCGCGAGCTGTTTTTGTACCCTCTGCTACAGAACAGATTTGTTTCGCGCGGGCCTTCAATCGATAGGCTATACAGAGAAACGATTGCAGAAGATGCTTCTCCACGGAATAACAATTAAACGAATATCAAGAGTTCTCAATAAACTTCGGCCTTTACCAAAACTTGGATAGTTTAAAATTGAGCCCACTTCCCAGTAGTTTGAAGTGTGTATTCATTGTCTTTTTTCTTTCTTTCTTTTTATTTTTTTTACTACTATTACTCTAGAACGCATTTTTTTGTGTTGAAGAACTCGTGCCAGTCTGATGAATTCACCGAAACAAGACGAAGATGATGTGCCCGTTAAAGACCCGGTAAAATACGGCGAGCTGGTGATATTGGGGTATGTAAAGGAGTACAAGATAAGCATTAGCGTATGTATAGTTGAGTAGCGTAGTAGTAGCAGTGTATAGCATTTACTGCTAGCTCTAGGCTAGCTTACTACAAAACGATGGAGATGACGTGTGAGTTCTGCAGGTTTTGTTCTGTCTGCTGTGGTAAAGCTAAAGCCTTTTTTGTGGCCGAATTGTTAACGTTTATTTTGTTCTTCACTGGTAATATGTGGTTGAAATATCAAGTTGGTAAATGCGAGACTAGGGTAATCGTTAACTTTGTAACGCGGAGGACCGTGTTGGATGCAAGGGCTAAACTGTAAGCTCATCGTTATAATTATACTGTTACATTTAGTTGAGCCGTAAAAAAAGTATTTTCGACTTCAAACGAAGTGTATTAAAGCATACATTAGGGTGAAACTGATCAGTCGTTCGGTGTATCCCCCAAAATACTATGGTGTTTCCTTTTTTCAATGGACGACTGAGTGGGTGTGAAATCGGCACTCGATTACTAAGGCTGAAAATCCCCATGATGTCATGCTGTTCTGGAGCTGTGTGATGGCAGAAAGTGGGACACGGTGTAAAAACCAATGGATAGAACATAGACACCATCATCCTCCATGGCTGATGTATAAGCATATCATAAGTAATGAATAAGTGCACGATGAGAAGTGTCTTCTACAAGACACATCCTTTCCCACACTCACTAGACAGGAAGTACAGCACAGTTACTACCCTTTCAGTCAGTCAAGGGTTAATCGGGCTAAACACCATCTCAGTCTTTTTCTCATACTCGGATGTTCCCATCCTGCTCTGCAAAACTTCCTGTGCTAGCCCAAGATAACTGACCCTGTGCCCCCTCTCTTCCTCTCTCTCCCTGCCCCCTTCCTTTCTGGCTGGACATGGAGGGGTAGTGAGGCTGCAGCAGTCAGTTCCTGAATACTGATCAACATATCTCCTCCATTTGATTACCACAGCAGTCTGCTCCCGGACTCCACACACGCACCCTTTCTCTCCTCGCCCTCCATTGAAGGGACGGCTAAATGGCCTGTCTGTGCAACCCCAAACATGTTGTTCAGGCTTGACTGAAAGAAAGCCTGTTGGTATAACCCTGCTGTATGTTTTATCTAGTCCCCCTGCCAGGCCCACCTTAACGATCGCATGCTGTGCAGCTCCCGCATGTCCCAGTGCATGTGATCTTTACAGTCACCGCCCGTTATCGCTCATTATCTCAGTCAGGCCCGACTCTGAGTCAGTGTGTGGCCGAGCCCCCTGTATACGCTGCCCTATAAGAGCTCTCCCCCTCCCCCCTTCTACCTCCTCTATCTACCTCTCTCTAGATATACATTATATATATCTCCCATGCCCTTTCACCCTGTTTTTTCTGCCTGTCCTGTCTCTCTATCCAGTCGTTTCTGGATCCTTGACAACCTTGTCTTTCTCAGCGGCCCCACCCTCCCAGTGCTGTGCTTGCTGCTAGCCGCCTCTCAGACCCCTCAGTGGCTTTCCCTCGGCTAAAATAAACCCTGTGTCGGGGGGCAGAAGGAGTGAATATTTAAACGCCGTATTGTGCTGCGTACACATCCGCAAAGCCGTCCAGAACTGGCCCATGCGAATCACCCTGCTTTTGCGTCTGCTCCTCCCGCCCTCTCCTCTTGCCCTCTGCTTCTCTTCTCCTGTCTTCCACAGTCCTCGCCTCTGTTCCTCACCCTTGGTCCTGTCAGCCTGCCTTGCCACCCCACTGCCCTCCTCACTGCTGCACCCCACTGCCCCTCCCTGGGTCTGATGCATGGATTCTTCTTACCGCTTCGCCCTCTCCTCCCTGTCTCCTCTCCTACTCTACACCCTCTTCCTCCTCCCTGTCTCCTCTCCTACTCTACACCCTCTTCCTCCTCGCTCCTGTGTGGCCCCTGTCTCCTCTCCTACTCTACACCCTCTTCCTCCTCGCTCCTGTGTGGCCCCTGTCTCCTCTCCTACTCTACACCCTCTTCCTCCTCCTCCCTGTCTCCTCTCCTACTCTACACCCTCATCCTCCTCTCTCCTGTGTGGCACCCTGTCTCCTCTCCTACTCTACACCCTCTTCCTCCTCCCTGTCTCCTCTCCTACTCTACACCCTCTTCCTCCTCGCTCCTGTGTGGCCCCTGTCTCCTCTCCTACTCTACACCCTCTTCCTCCTCCCTGTCTCCTCTCCTACTCTACACCCTCTTCCTCCTCTCTCCTGTGTGGCCCCTGTCTCCTCTCCTACTCTACACCCTCTTCCTCCTCCCTGTCTCCTCTCCTACTCTACACCCTCTTCCTCCTCTCTCCTGTGTGGCCCCTGTCTCCTCTCCTACTCTACACCCTCTTCCTCCTCCCTGTCTCCTCTCCTACTCTACACCCTCTTCCTCCTCCCTGTCTCCTCTCCTACTCTACACCCTCTTCCTCCTCGTTCCTGTGTGGCCCCTGTCTCCTCTCCTACTCTACACCCTCTTCCTCCTCCCTGTCTCCTCTCCTACTCTACACCCTCTTCCTCCTCGTCTCCTGTGTGGCCCCTGTCTCCTCTCCTACTCTACACCCTCTTCCTCCTCCCTGTCTCCTCTCCTACTCTACACCCTCATCCTCCTCTCTCCTGTGTGGCCCCTGTCTCCTCTCCTACTCTACACCCTCTTCCTCCTCACTCTTGTGTGGCCCCTGTCTCCTCTCCTACTCTACACCCTCATCCTCCTCGCTCCTGTGTGGCACCTGTCTCCTCTCCTACTCTACACCCTCTTCCTCCTCTCTCCCGTGTGGCACCTGTCCACCCCGTGTCTCTGCCTGTCCTGACCACCTGCTGTGTTGTGCTCAGCGTGGACTTAACGCGGAGGGAAGCTTCCCAGGCAGCTGTGTCTTCCCTTCAGCTTTGCTCTCTTCAGCTCTCTGCCCGTCTCTTGTGCTCTGCCGTGGCTTGGTGCGATTCTCCGGTATGATCTGGGCTTGTCTACTCTAGTCTTGTCCAACACAGAGAGAGGATGCTATGGACCTGGAGGTGTGTGTCTGTGTGAACTGTGTGTGAGCAGAGATGGGCACAGCTTCTCAGAGAAGGGATTCAGTTTGAAAGGAGAGTTAACGGGCCCTCTCAAAGGCTTGCCCACCGGGCATCTTATGAATAGACTTTAATTGGTACCATGCTCCACAGATTAGCCACCAGCAAAAAAAAACTAGCATACAGCCCTCTTACTGAACTCAGATCGTGACAATACAGTCGGCCAAGTTGCACTCACTCGCACACCTGCACTTGATAAAAACACTTGAATGAGGTCACTGTCTGTTCACAGACTAGATCCCCATGCAGTAGTGAGTTCAACATTGTGTATAGAAGAGTGCCAAGCGTAAGTGGTGATTCAGAATTGAGAGGCTTCACAACCGACAGACACTGGACAGGCTTCAAGTGGGAGGCCTCTTTTCTCAGCGGAGGAGGTTAGAGATGCAAGAATCATGAATGGACCAAAAAGATGACAGTGCTTTGGCTGTAATTTCAGAACCAAATGAGCTGCTTGTTAAGAAACCACTGTACACATCAATAAGAACCATTACGGGTTCCATTGAAGTACTTGATGACGTATATTTCTGTCCTCATTTGTTGGTTTCTGCTGGTGGCACAATGTGCTTGTTACAGTGTTCCTCCAGTTATTAGACCAGACCGCTGTCATGGCGACAGGTCAACACGGTGTGCTTGTTACAGTGTTCCTCCAGTCATTAGACCAGACAGTCGTCATGGCGACCGGTCAACACGGTGTGTTTGCTTTTCACAGCAGCTTTGTCTGGTGTGTTTGTCCTGCTCCAGGTACAATGGCTCTCTCCCCACCGGAGACCGTGGGGAGGAGGAAGAGCCGCTTCGCCCTGTACAGGAGAACCAAGGCCAACGGAGTCAAACCCAGCACTGTGCACATCCTCAACTCACCCCAGGACAGCAAGGTGTGTGTCCTGTGTTTCTGTCAGCCTGTGTGTATTGGTGGGTGTGTGCCAAGGAGAAAAGTGATTCTGTGTGTGTCTCCTGTGTTTCTGTCAGCCTGTGTGTGGGTGTGTGGGTGGGTGTGTGTGTCCTGTGTTTCTGTCAGCCTGTGTGTGTGGGTGTGTGTGGGTGTGTGTATACCAAGGAGAAAAGGAATACTGTGTGTGTGTGTGTGTGTCTGTCCTGTGTAAGATGTGGTTAATGCTGAAGTGTTCCTAGTAAAAAGTTTCTTGACTCTGACCACTGAGATAGATCTCGTGATGGAATAGTGTCTGAGTGGCGGTCTCACTCTCTGTGTTGTTCCTGTGTTTCAGGCTGTCCACAGCAGTGGGCAGCACAGCATCTCCTTTACTTTGTCCCGTAACCAGACGGTGGTGGTGGAATACTGCCATGACAACGACACAGACATGTTCCAGGTGAGGACGCATGCCATGAAGGCTGCACACAAACGTAGGAGGTCCCCGGCCTCTCATCCCTCTTCTGCTCCAGGTCTGGTCTGGTATCTGACCCCCTGGAAGTCTGTGTGTCTGTAGATCTTTTCTGTGATTAAGTGTGCAGAGAGAGCTTTTAACAGCAACAGCATCAACAGTTTGTGCTGAGCACACCAAGTGTACAGTAGAAGACCAGACCAGTCTTCTTTCTCAGCATGGGAACATGAATTTTAAATCACCCCCAAAATAGACTGTCTGTAGGCGGCCAGCTTAGAAGAGAGACCCAGTTACTGTAAGCCCCCAAACTGATCTAGATTTACAAGAAATAACCAACACTACCTCATAAAGTTACCGCTAGCAAATTGCGGGATGATGAAATGGAGACGGGGGAGGGAAAGAAGCTGTAAATGTTTCACCGTGTTCTCCGTGTTCTCCGTGTTCTCCGTGTTCTCCATGTTCTCCATGTTCACCATGTTCTCCACGTTCACCATGTTCACCATGTTCACCATGTTCACCATGTTCACCATGTTCTCCATGTTCACCATGTTCTCCATGTTCTCCATGTTCACCATGTTCTCCATGTTCACCATGTTCACCATGTTCACCATGTTCTCCATGTTCTCCATGTTCACCATGTTCTCCATGTTCTCCATGTTCACCATGTTCTCCACGTTCACCATGTTCACCATGTTCTCCACGTTCACCATGTTCTCCACGTTCACCATGTTCTCCATGTTCTCCTGGCAGATCGGCAGGTCCACAGAGAGTCCCATAGACTTCGTGGTGACGGACACGTCGGGCGGGGGCAAGGAGGGTGAGGACCCCTCGGTGGCCCCCAGCACCATCTCCCGCTTCGCCTGCAGGGTGGTGTGTGAGAGGAACCCCCCCTACACCGCACGCATCTACGCCGCCGGCTTCGACTCCTCCAAGAACATCTTCCTGGGGGTGAGTGGAGAGACCGTGAAGACGGCTGACTGGGGGTGAGTGGAGAGACCGTGATGACGGCTGACTGGGGGTGAGTGGAAAGACCGTGAAGACGGCTGACTGGGGGTGAGTGGAGAGACCGTGATGACGGCTGACTGGGGGGTGAGTGGAGAGACCGTGAAGACGGCTGACTGGGGGTGAGTGGGGATACCGTGAAGACGGCTGACTGGGGGCGAGTGGAGAGACCGTGAAGACGGCTGACTGGGGGTGAGTGGAGAGACCGTGAAGACGGCTGACTGGGGGTGAGTGGAGAGACCGTGAAGACGGCTGACTGGGGGTGAGTGGAGAGACTGTGAAGACGGCTGACTGGGGGTGAGTGGAGAGACCGTGAAGTCGGCTGACGGAAGCCAAAGCGTGACCAGGGTGAAACGAGTGAGGTGTGAGTGCCATAGGGAGTAACCGGAAAGGTCGCTGGTTCAATCTAGATTTTCAGCGAAAAGTTTCTCGTAGGACACACCCTCCTACTTACGTGTCTGTTACAAAGCTTCTCTAGTCAACCCAACACCCCCGTTCTAACCCTGGTCTCCTCTTCCTTTTCCTCCACGCCGCCCCTCAGGAAAAGGCCACCAAGTGGAAGAACCCAGATGGCCACATGGACGGCCTGACCACCAACGGCGTGCTGGTGATGCACCCTGAGGGCTTCCCTGAGGACTCCAGACAGGGCCTGTGGAGGGAGATCTCCGTGTGCGGGGACGTGTATGCCCTCAGGGAGACCCGCTCCGGGCCCACCCGAGGGAAGCTGGTCAGTACCAGCTGCCAGGCAGTTTGATTTACCTTTGATACTCAGCGGGGGGTAGCTCAGGGGGAGAGTATTTTGACAGAAGATCAAGTGAGACCATTTCCTGCATGTCCTCTTTCTCTCTCTCTCTCTCTCTCTCTCTCTCTCTCCTCTCTCTCTCTCTCTCTCTCTCTCTCTCTCTTGAAAACCATTTAAACTCTAAGGTAGTAGTAGTGCACTGTTTTGGAAAATCCTTTTTTGAAAATGTTCTAAAGGCGAAAACCACGTATGGTGAATTAATACATGTGATGTCCTGAATACCCATATGTGTGTGTGTGTGTGTGTGTGTGTGTAGGCGGAGGGAGAGAGCAGCGCGCTGCGTGATGGTTCCCTGGTGGACCTGTGTGGAGCCACCCTGCTGTGGAGGACGGGTGAGGGCCTGCTCCGCGCTCCCACCCTCCGCCACCTGGAGGCGCTGCGCCAGGAGCTGAACGCGGCCAGACCCCAGTGCCCTGTGGGCCTCAGCACCCTGGCCTTCCCCAGCCTGCCGCGCAGCCACAGGTAGGAGCCAGGCACCGATTGGACGGTCTAACAGGACTCAGGGGGGTTTGTATGTATGGTTTCACAGGGATTTTGTGTGTAACATCAGAGCCCACCTTTTATTCCCCGCAGCCTTGAGGAGCGGCAGCCCTGGGTCTACCTCACCTGTGGCCACGTCCACGGACGCCACGACTGGGGCCAGCGTGGGGAGAGCCGGGAGCTGAGTCAGGGGGAGGGCAGCAGCTCCACCGCCCGCCGCGAGTGCCCCCTGTGCCGGAGCGTGGGCCCCTACGTGCCCCTCTGGCTGGGCAGCGAGCCGGCCGTCTACGTGGACGCCGGCGCCCCCACCTACGCCTTCGTCCCATGTGGTCACGTGTGCTCCGAGAGGACTGCCCGCTACTGGGCCGAGACCCCCCTGCCCCACGGCACCCACGCCTTCCGCCCCGCCTGCCCCTTCTGCTCCTCCCTCCTCAGCTCCCCCGGCTGGACTCGCCTCATCTTCCAGGGGCCCATCGACTAACCCCGACGCCCTCCTCCTCCTCTCCCCCCCCCCTGAACCACATGGACGAAGGAGCAGACTCTGGTCCCAGCACCCTCCCTGCTCCTTTGACTCTGCTGAACTGGAAGGCCTGGATTCTGGCTGACGGTGAGGGGAGATATCTGTGTTCCTGTCCGGGTCCTTTCAGATCTGCAAGCGTAGGACCCAGAGGGGCTTTTGGGCTCGAGGGCTTCATGACATGGATGCTATTCACTACAGATCCACCTCTTAAGCAATAAGACCACTCCAGAGCAATACAGTCCTAGATAAGCTAGTTGTTGTGCTCCTAAGCAACGCGTCGCTCTGAGTTACGTCGTAAACACGTCTAGACAGTATGCTCTCAGGCTCAAGGGCTAAACCAGAGGTTCATCTGATTCACTGGACGTTTGTTGACGACTGATATCTTGGTAGCTTACAGATCTTGAGATTTGATAGATTTTCAGTCTGTAGATTCATTGGGGAAAAACATAAATGCATCCTCAATGTTCTGACAAAATACTCTAAAACGGTTTTTAAACATCTTAAGCGAAGCGTCTCAAGTGAATCCGTCTGTTGACAATGTCCTGGAATCTGAACCCACCTCTGATTGGATACTGATTCATGACTGACTTGATCCTTACGACTGTACAGAGTTAAAGGGCGCAACCTCAAAAACCTCATAAAACAGTTTTGTTCAACAACAACAACAAAAAAAGAAAACTATTTTATTAATGGGGGTGGGGGGATTTTATTTAGACGTTCAGTGTTAAGATGGAACTATTTTTATAAATGAGTACATTGTTTTTAGTTATCTGTGATGAGTGTAACCAATTACTGTATCTTTCAGTATGATATTCTGTATGTACGGTGAATCTAGGAAAGCTTGTGAGTGAGAATATTGCCAACACTGTGTCACACCCTCATAACCACCATAACAATTGCCCAGACAATGAATGTAGCCAAATACTCAGGCTATACAGTGGAGCCTCCCCTGGTGCTTGTATGCTTAGATTAAATTGCTCTATATTGTCATAGCAACTATTTTTATAACTGAGCATCACAATCCAGCTTGAAAATCAGATTGTGTCTAAAACAGAGAAAAACACGCTAGATCTTGCATGTACCTCACACACACACACAGATCGTGTACAGTGTATTGCCAAACTTTCAAATCTTGCCAATTTTAGTGTTTTCCCTAAAACAGGATAAACCAGGTTAGGATGAACTAGTCGTGAGTCTTGCAAATCCTCAAGTGTTCCGACAACAACAACAACAGTACCCAACATCTATTTCAGACAAGGATGTCACATCCCAAAATGATCTTTATGCCTATTTAATGTCTGTTTACCAACAGATCTGCTGTAGAGTTTGTGATATTTGTTGAGTAGCATTTAGGACACAGACTAGTCTCCACCCTATGTACTATGCCAATGGTTTCACCAGATCAGTAGTCGTATAGCTCAGGTTTAGCCATGTCAGACCTCCGAGGGTAGTAACAGGAGGAACATTTCAAGTCCTTAACTCAGCCACGTGCTGTTAGCTGCGTGTCCTAGCCTGGCTGTGCTACCGGGCTTCTAACCAGACTCTGAGGATTCCTCACATCTGGGTTCTAGAATTACAGGGTTGTCATGTCGACGGGTGTTAGGGTGGAATACCTCAAGATGTTTCATGCAGGGTTAAATAAACAAAACAAAAAAACAGAAGTAGGCTACACGTCCGTAGTTAGCTCAGACAAAACACAATCATCGGTTCTTCCCCCCGTGTATCCTGCTTTTAAATATGCTGATGTTTGATTGACATGTGAGTCAAGTAATGGTAGCAACAGCACCTCTAGTATTGTTTGTTTTCAATATGAAATGTATTGTTTTGTTTCTATCTATTTTTTTTTGATATACATATTTTCTATCCCTTGTGGAATCTCCATGGGAACTTGCTTGTTTTCTCAACTCTGGTCAAAAATACCTCTCAGTGTTCTGTTAAGCAAAACAGAACCACACATCACAGGTGCAGCCTTCAGGGGTTCATGGATGACCTTCGACCTGGGGCTTCCAGGATATGACCTCACTGCTAACACATTCCTTTCAAGCGACCAAACCTCAAATGCTGAGGTGTTTTGTCTCACAGGCACATCACACAACACACTTCAATAAAACTGTTCTGGAACATGTCCCCTTGCTTCGAGTGTCTCTGACTGGAGGGGATCCCTCACTGAATTGCTCCTCCCAAGGTTTCTTCCATTTTTTTCTCTTGCATTGAGTTTTTCTGGGAGTTTTTCCTTGTCTTCCTTGAGGGTTTAGGTTGGTTGAGGGGCAGCTCTATGGGCGTATGTGAAGCCCTCTGTGACATGCTTGCGTGTAAAAAGGGCTATACAAATACATTTTTATTTGATTTGGAGGGAGTCAAATGTCTCTCAAGGTGCGTTCAAATCTAAATGTATTTGTATAGCCCCTTTTACACGCAAGCATGTCACAGAGGGCTTCACATACGCCCACAGAACTTCCCCTCAACCAACCTTTACGCAAAGTAGACCCATTTAACTTGAAGGAGGATGGGGGAAGTCAGTGGGAATCTGAACTGTGAGATGAGAATTGAGAACTGTGTCAGACCTGATGAGGTGTCTTTGTGGAGAAGCCATGTTATGAGTGCATCTCATGCCTGGTGATGTCCACTGTCATTTAAGAGATAGGTGTTTTATGCTTGTGTCACCTGAACTCTGCAGATGGTGCATTTAGGGTGTCATACTGCAGAGATCCACCAGGGGGCAGCACATGACTGCTGTGAATGACGAGAGCTTTACCTCAGAGGAAGGTTGCTTTTCAGTTGCATCACCACCTCAAATCAACTCACAGATTATAATGAGTACATTTGGCTGTGTTGAAAGTGTGCCGCGCAACACAGATAAGACATTGCTACTGTGCATAATAATAAGGCCTGAGATAAAGATAAAGAGTTTGAAAGAGTTTAGACCATTTCTTCCACAAAGTTTTCAAGATGTCAAGACACACACAAAAGAAACCTGCTGAGTAGAGTTATTAGAAAAGTTTGTACCGAAATTATTTCACTCTTGAACCAAGGAAGAGGGTTTTTTCTTTTAAAGATTATGAAGCCTATTTCATGGGTATCTTAGCAACACACAAAACTTAATCCGTTCTTGCCAAAAGAGAGGGAGAGCGAGAGACACAGAGCTGGAGCAGGAGGGAGCTGGTGGAGAAACAGACCCAGGTATACAGTGAAACACTGGAAATAGGAGTCGCAGTATGTCTCCTGGTCGCTCAACAACTGGATATTCCCAGTGCAGTGATGCTGTATAACCCCGTCATGTTTCCTCTAGAGGGAGGAACACCTGGCTTTGAGACGTGTGGCCTTTTGGTGATAATCAGCGTTTGTGCTGTGAGATCATAGCAGTCATATAGAGAGAACCTCTACATGAAACAGTTCAGTTTAGTCTCAGGAACACGAGGGCAGTGTGTTCCATGGTTGTCACACATGCTTAGCGTTCCGCTTCCAGCACATTACCTCTGTGACACCGTGACATTCCAGTGCCTCAGTTCCTCACGTCACTTTGCTTATTGTACGGCAGCCTTCATACACGATTCCTCATGAACGTGCTCCTCCCTCCTGCAAAGACTTGACTGCAATCAGTGTTCAGTGTTGTGGTATCTCATTCACAGTGAGTGCTACCACCTTCTGACTACACATTGTGAATGGATCTAGACATTACCTCAGGTCTCCAGGAGAGGACTCTCGTTCCATGTCACTTTGGATTGTTTACAGACTCAGACTCATGGGGTAGTCGGAGAAATGTCTGTCACTGCTGCAGCAAATTTACTTTTGATGTGTGTGGTGTGTGTGTGTCAGTGTGTGTGTGTGTGTGTGTGTGTGTCAGTGTGTGTCAGTATCGGGGGACCAGGGGTAAATGATGGAGGCACAGCTTAGTAATACAGTTTAATTCTCAGAGGAGGGATTTGTAGGTTTTGATCCCAGTTAATTAACGTGAAGCCCTCGATGGGAACATAGGGTATTTGTGACAGGAAGTTTGAAGGGGACTCCGGTCCCAGTGTGTGTTTGTGTCTGCATTTTGTGCGTTTGTGTGTGTGTCCGTGGTAATCGCACGCTTTATAATCATTCTCTCCTCCTCTCTGTGGGGAGCAGAGCAGTGCAGCAGAGGGCATTCTCTACATTGTTCAATCAATTCACTCATTAACTCCAAACATTAGGAAACTTGAATCAAGCTGGGGCCTGAGACGATTAATTAACTTTAAGACTTTACTTCTTTCTCTCTCCCGTACACTTATTTTACTAAGTCAGAGAGCTACAGAATGCTGTAATTTAGCCACACAATTTACAAATCCAATTAAAGTCAATATTAAGGCTTCACAAGCTGTCCTATGTTATAGTCTTAGAACACTATCCTCTTATGTGCATAGACTAACAGTGAATGTGTGTACGTGTAAGCCGAATAAGAATGTATTTAATGGGGTTAACAGTTTTAATAAGTTTGATTATTTAATGGAGTTTATAATGCTGTGTTATCCTGTTAGGGAGGTGGTGTTGTGTCAGTGGATTGGTGTTCCTGGAAGGCTCACGTCTGTACGAGGGGTCTTCTTCTCTGCCGTGTCATAAGTCACAACCCTGTTTACTGGAGGTACAACCACACCATTATGACACCATTATGACACCATTATGACACCGTTAGCTTCTCCCTGTGCAGAGAACACTCACTGCTACTCCTCGCCAACACGGTAGCTTCTTCACTCGGCTCAGACGAAGCCTGGTGCACAGCTCTGCAGATACTGTAGTCACAGATCGCTCCATACTTCCTGGTTACTGTAGTCAGAGATCGCTCTATACTTCCTGGTTACTGTAGTCAGAGATCGCTCTATACTTCCTGGTTACTGTAGTCAGAGATCGCTCCATACCTGCTTCCTGGTTACTGTAGTCACAGATCGATTCATACATGCTTCCTGGTTACTGTAGTCAGAGATCGCTCCATACATGCTTCCTGGTTACTGTAGTCAGAGATCTCTCCATACTTCCTGGTTACTGTAGTCATAGATCTCTCCATACTTCCTGGTTACTGTAGTCAGAGATCGCTCCATACTTCCTGGTTACTGTAGTCAGAGATCGCTCCATACATACTTCCTGGTTACTGTAGTCAGAGATCGCTCCATACATACTTCCTGGTTACTGTAGTCAGAGATCGCTCCATACATACTTCCTGGTTACTGTAGTCAGAGATCGCTCCATACATACTTCCTGGTTACTGTAGTCAGAGATCGCTCCATACATACTTCCTAGTCACTGTAGTCAGAGATCTACCTGCTTCCTGTTTGTACAGTATGGCTGGGCTCTAACCTGGCTTCATATCAGCTGCATATCCTACACTACCACTGCTTTGGTTCTGTACTCTTGTAACAAAACGTGTCGTTTCTATCTCAAATGGGTTACTACATTCTGTGTGTGGTGTTGGAGTGAAGAGAGAGTGGAGGAGAGAGTGTGTGTTGGACTGAGGAGGAGAGAGTGTGGTGTTGGAGTGAGGAGGAGAGTGAGGTGTTGGAGTGAGGAGAGAGTGTGGTGTTGGAGTGAGGAGGAGAGTGAGGTGTTGGAGTGAGGAGAGAGTGTGGTGTTGGAGTGAGGAGGAGAGAGTGTGGTGTTGGAGTGACGAGAGAGTGGAGGAGAGAGTGTGGTGTTGGAGTGAGCAGAGAGTGAGGTGTTGGAGTGAGGAGAGAGTGTGGTGTTGGAGTGACGAGAGAGTGGAGGAGAGAGTGTGGTGTTGGAGTGAGCAGAGAGTGAGGTGTTGGAGTGAGGAGAGAGTGGAGGAGAGAGTGGAGGAGAGAGTGTGGTGTTGGAGTGAGGAGGAGAGAGTGTGGTGTTGGAGTGAGGAGAGAGTGTGGTGTTGGAGTGAGGGTGAAGACAAAGCTGGAGGAGACGGTGATAGTTGCTACGTCTTACTTCTCCCTGCCAGAACGTCCTCCTTCTCTTCTCCACCTCCTCAGCGTAACCAATAGCAGCCCCCAGGAGCTTCAGATATAATTCCCTGTAAATGAAGGCTAATGAAGATGGTATTTTCCCTCATTACTTGTGTGTTTGGGGGGAAGGGTGCTCGTGTGGCGTAGCGTACTCCATCACTTAATGTAGGACATTCGCCCGCAGGCTAGATGAGTCTCCCCACTGCTCCTGTTGAGCGTCACATATCTCTATTCTCTCTCCATCTCCATCTCTCTCTCTCTCTCTCTCTCCATCTCTCGCTCTCTCTCTCTCTCTTGTCTTTCTCTCGCCCTGTCTCTCTCTCTCTCCTCACAGTCTACACTGAAATAAACGCCGGCTTTTCTTGGCGGTGTTTTCATCGTTTGACATACAGTGAAGGCTTTATTTATGTTCTTGATATGTTGCAGGCACATCAACGGGAGTGGAAGAGTGAGGGGATCGTACTGGATTTATCTGAATGAGAAGTGAAATGATTGACTTCAAAGGATCTCATGTGCACCATGACAGTCCTCAGCATGAGACACCCTGCTGGTGAGAGAATGGCCAGGCCCGCACAGACTCAGTTAACATCTCTGACAGGTACAGGACGTCTGAAAACATTTCTCATTACACCTTATCACGGAGCACAGAGGGGGGCTGCATGAAGCAAATTAGACAAGCAAATGAAAGAGTGTGTGTGTGTGTGTGTGTGTGTGTGTGAGAGAGAGAAATAGGGAGGGTGGAGGTGGGGGAACATCAAAGTGTTGCGGTCTATTTAAATTGAGTGATCTTGTGTGAAAGAGCTCCCTACATAAAGATTACCCCCCACCCCCATACCTAATATCACACAGCTCGCACTCCTGGATTTACGTGTCAGGGGTTAATAACTATGAGGATGAGGATATTATAGGGTTCAAGTGGTGTGTGTCCTGGTGTGTGTGTGTGTGTCCACATGCACATCTCAAGACAAGGGGGGGCGAGCGAGCGAGAGAGAGAGAGACGGCTGACACATGACACATCTCCCGGCGAGAGCCCAAAGCTCTCCTGCTGAGAGGAGGAAGGAAGGAGGAGAGGAGGAGAGGAGAGGAGGCATGATAGTCTATGAGGCGGGAAGAGGATGAGATTCTTTTCGTCTCTATTCTTCTTTCTATTCTTCTCTGCTTGTCGATCTTCGTTCGTCTTTATCATTCTTTCTTCTCTGTTCGTCCATTCTTCATTCTTCTCATTCCCAAAAAAATCGGCTTGTAGCTTTTCTCCGCTTCTTTTTCTGCTTCTTCTTGCGTTCTTTTCGCCCTTCTTGTCGTACTTTGATCTTCTAGCTTCTCTCTTCTTCTTTCTTTCTCTTTTCTCTTCTTCTTCTTCTCTTTTTCTCTTCTTCCTTCTCTTCCTTCGTCTCTTCCTTCTTCGCCTTCTTACTTCTCTTCTCTTCTTCTCGTCTTCTCGTTCTTGCTTGCTTCGTCTTCTTCTTCTCTCTTCTCTTCGTCTCTCTCCTCTTCTTCTCTTCTTCTCTGCCTTCTTCTCTTCTTCTTCTTTTCTTCTTCTTTCCTCTTCTTCTTCTCTTCTTCTCTTCTTCTTCTCTTCTTCTCGTCTTCTCTTCCTTCTCTTCTTCCTTCTTCTTCTTCTTCCTCTTCTTCTTCTCTCTTCTCTTCTTCTTCTTCTCTTCTCTCTCTTTGGTTCTCTCTTTTTCTCTTCTTCGCTTCTGCTTCTTCTCTTCTTCTTCTCTTCTTCTTCTTCTTTTCTTCTGCCTCTTCTTTCTCTTCTTCTTCTCTTCCTTTTTCTCTTCTTCTTCTCTTCTTCGCTTCCTCTCCTTCTTCTTCCTCTTCTTCTATTCCTCATCTTAGATAGACTGTAGCATCACTGTCTCACAGCTCTCCACCTGATCTTCCCTCTCCCCTCTAGGGTGTGAGTTCTTCTCCCTTTTTTCCTCCCGTTTTCCTTCTTTACTTTTCTCTACGTGCATTGTATGGTCTTTTGTTAAAGAAGTGTTTGGGATGGCCTGATACTGTGGTGTGTGTTTGTGCGAGTGTGTGTGTGTGCGAGTTGTGTGTGTGTGTTGTTGTTCTCAAAATATCCCACCCGCCAGTTAATACGGTTGCTTTGTATGGCTCTTCTCCTCTCCCTCTCCTTCCCTCTCGCTCTCTCTCTCTCCTTTCCCTCTCTCTCTCTCTCTCTCTGATACGTCACAATGCGCTTGCTTCCTTCATGTTTCAGCTGCTTCCCCGTGCTCAAATTTCAGATAATAGCGCGAATTTGGAAATCTGTCCCCCTCGGTCCCCCGCGCGATTGTAAATGCAGCGATAGACTCATCTTGCCACGGAGCTCGAAGCCTGTCAGGTCAAGCTCATCTTGGCGCCCCGCTTTGTGTGGTTGGGGTCTGGTGCTGTTTTATGGGGTTCTCAGCTGGAACCCAGGAACCCCCTGATCTTCCACCGACCTCCGATCATCTTCTTCCACCCCGGAGTATCGCCCTTTTCGACTCCTTTTTTCCTTTTCTCTTCCGTTTTTTGTTGTTTTTGTTTTTTTGTGTTTTTGTTTTTTTGTTTGTTTGTTTTTTTTTTTTTTTTTTTTTTTTTTGTGTGTGTTGTGTGTTGGGTGTGTTGTGTGGTGTGTGTGTGTGTGGTGTGATGTGGTGGTTTTCTGTTTTTGTTTTTTTCTTCCTGCTGTGTGGGGTTTTGTCGCTGAGATGTGGTTGGAGGATTGCAAGGTTCGGAGGGAGGTTGGCAGGATTTCTTCTGTTATTGTGTGTGCGGTGTCTGTGTGTGTGTGTGTGTGAATACAGCAGGCCGCTCTTTGCCTGTCAGTGCTGAGGCCTCTAAGCTCAGAAGGAGAGAGAACTGTGCAACAACACACACACGTAGAGACCACACATCGTAGAGACACACACACCGTAGAGACACACACACCGTAGAGTCACACACACCGTAAGTCCCACATTGTAGACACACACACACCGTAGAGAGACACACAACCGTAGAGACACACACCGTAGAGACACACACACTAGAGACACACACACCGTAGAGTCACAACACCATACAGACACACACACCCTAGAGACACCACACCGTAGAGACTCCAGGACACGACACCGACTCACACTTCGCCCTGTATGAACTCAATCTTTAAATCTTTAAAACACTGAAAATGCAGAGGTTATATGGGTCATTCACACGGAATAAATCCTCATTATTGCTGACCCTCTTGGAGCTAAGTGGGAAGCACTTCCAGAGAGAGATCGTGATGTGTGTGAACATGGATGTTAGGCACCAGGATGTGTTGAACATGGATGTTAGGCACCAGGATGTGTTGAACATGGATGTTAGGCACCAGGATGTGTTGAACATGGATGTTAGGCACCAGGATGTGTTGAACATGGATGTTAGGCACCAGGATGTGTTGAACATGGATGTTAGGCACCAGGATGTGTTGAACATGGATGTTAGGCACCAGGATGTGTGAACATGGATGTTAGGCACAGGTTGTGTGAACATGGATGTTAGGCACCAGGTTGTGTGAACATGGATGTTAGGCACCAGGTTGTGTTGAACATGGATGTAGGCACCAGGTTCTCTCGCTATCAGACAGTGAGAGAGATAGAGCAGCTGAAAGATGATGCATCTTGTGATGTGTTTTAGCGAGGGCCATGCCTTGGACCAACACCACTGTCCTGCAGGTGGCAGTATGAGTCTGGAGAACAATCATCAAAGACGAGTGCTGACCACTGACGGTCACAACTGCAGTCCAACTTCTGTGGCTGCCTTTGTCTGTTGTTTTGATTCTCTCTTTCATAACGTCTCTCTTGTATTCTTTTCTTCCAATTGTTTCTAAATTTGATTCCATATGTCCCTATACTACATTCATTTATGCCTCAATCTCTCTCTTTCTCTCGGTCGCTCTCGCTCTCCGCGCTCGCGCTCGATAGCGCTCGTGCGCTCGCTCTCTCTCTCTCTCTCTCTCTCTCTCTCTCTCCTCTCTCTCTCGCCTCTCTCCATCTCTCTCTCGCTCTCTCTCCTCTCTCTCTCTCTCTCTCTCTCATCTCTCTCTCGGTCAGATTGGAGAGAGGGAAAGCCCAATTTGGCAGGACTACGGGATTACAGTTGTCGTGGGCATATTTAATCTAGGACAGACTGTCCCAGTGTGTCTGCACTTAAAATGGCCAGTCCTCCCTGTCTGCTCTCCATCCCAACCTTTCAAAACACTAAACACTGCTGGACTTTATTAGGCTCTTTTAAACCACTGCCCAAATCCCAAAGACAGGCTTTAGGGCCGCCAGAGACCCCATTAGAACCACTCTACCCCCTGGGACGAGTTCAGAGATCCTTGATGGGGGGGGAGCTCCAGCTAAGGCCTTCCAGTGCAGTGTGTGGGGGGGGTCAGGTGGCTGAGCGGTTAGAGAATCGGGCTAGTAGTCCAAAGGTTGTGGGTTCGATTCTCGGTTGTGCCATCAATGCACGTTGTGTCCTTGGGCAAGGCACTTCACCCTGCTTGTCCCTGTACTTACTGTAAATTGCTCTGGATAAGAGCGTCTGCTAAATGACTAAATGTAAAATGTAAAATGTGTGACGTCCATCAGTTATGAGAGAAGATGGGCCGAACACCGGCAGCCATGTTGGACAGTCGTTCCCTCCGTAGAGTCAGAGCTGATCCTGGATGATGACACTGCCGCATGCTACATCGAGAGGTGGCACCTCAGTTACACAGATGTATGAGAGGGTCACGGGTCAATCTTTAATGCATCAACTTCCTGTCGCGCCCAAACACTTAGTCTCTCACACACATACGCACTCTCACTTAAACTAGCACACTGGTGCATATGCTTAATCACCAGTGGAGTCTCCCAGGAAAATAGCAAGCCTCTGTGGATTAAACCCTGGGAGCAGAACATTAGAGAAGTGTACAGTTCAGCTCTCACAGAACAGTCAAATGATTATCTCTCCAGAGAGAGGGAGGGGGGCGAGAGGAGAGGGAGAGAGGGAGAGAATGGAACACAGAGAGATGCAAAGAATTGAGGAAGAGAGACAGAAGTTGAGAGAGCCAGACAAGGAAACAGAGGGAGGATTGTGGAGTTGAACGGATGACAGATAGGGATACAGAGAAAGAAAAGCGACAGAGAGAGAGGAGAGAGAGAGAGAGACAGAGAGAGAGAGAAAGGGGGCCACAAATTGGCGAAGGAAAGTCAGGGTCTCTGCTTTGCATTTCATTTACATGCCTGGCCGTATCGACCAATCGGATTGGGAGCAGAGCCCGCGGCTTAGGAAGGCAAATAAAGACTCCAAATGCCTTCACTGCTCTCATCCCTCTCTCTCATAATACCCTGTCTGCCTTTCTTTTCTCTCTCTCTCTCTCTCCCTCTCTTTCTCTCCCCACTGTCATAATACCCTTTCTCTACCCATTCTCTCCTCTCTGGCGTGGTGCTATAAGTAGACCCTGTCCGATGAGATAGTGGGTTAGGAGGGGGGAGGGGGGGGGGAACGAAGGAGGAAGTAGGGTAGAGGGAGAACGAGGGGAGTCTTTGGAGATGACTTTGGTTGCCACCCGCCGAGTGGAAATGGAAGGGGGAAGGGGTGGGGGTGGGAGTGTGTGTGTGTGTGTGCGTGACTGGATATGTGTGTGTTTGCATGGACGCGCGTAGAAAGCGTTGCAGCATCCTCTTACCTTTCGCAAGGCTCCCCGGCTGCTCACCTGCATGACATATTTGTACGAGCAGAGGGACATCTGTTAAGCTGAGAGACTCACCGCTGTTGGCTGCAGGCCCGTCGGCAGATTAACAGGAGCCTCCGCTTCTCTCCAGACGTTCACTGTGAGAGGACCGTTCTAGAACCTCCAGGCACAGGAATGTCAAAACCCTGATAATCGACTGTCCCGTATGACACAAAGTTGAGATATGTCCCCCATATGTCCCCCTTCCTGATGCTACATGCACAGGACAGTGCTGCTGAACACTCAGGTAAGTAAGATCTAAAGCATCCACATTCAGACATCCAATGGGAGAGGATCTAGATGTGTCAAATATTGTGTTTAATGCACACAAATGTGCAGATGTGTGTTTGCGTACTCACATGAACTCACACAAGCACATGAAACAAACACACACCCCATGATGAAAACTCCAACTCCTCTCTGATGTCATGGATAGCTTGTAAATGCCTTGACACACACACACACATACACACACACAGACCCTATACACACACATACTGTATACACACACATCCACACACACACACACTCATTCTGTACACACACATCCACACACAATTACACAGTCTGGCTTCATTTGAATAATGGAGTGTAAACAGACACATTAGCTATCCCCATGCATGGCCACGGGCATCTATCACAGGGGTCCTTCAGGATCTTCACACACACACACACATGTACACACTCACTCACACTTACACACACACGTACACACACTCACTCACTCACACACACACATACACACACATGTACACACACTCACTCACTCGCACACACATACACACACATGTACACTCACTCACACGTACACACACATGTACACACACTCACTCACACACACATACCTCAAGGTGGTAATTTTGTTCCACATTTAGTGATTTTGCTTTCATCCTTTCAGAGCACCTTTCTAATAGCGTAGGATGGTTTTGGGGGTGGGGCTGGAAATGAGGAGAGCGAAAGACTGGAATCAGTGAAGAAGACCATTTTATCACACCAATATCATTGATTTTTAACGCTTTGACAATATACTCACTTTGACCAGAAGGTGCTAGTGGATAGCTAGGGGTTGGACTCATCCCTTTAACATCTGCAGCTCCGTCAAACACTCTGAAATATGACACTTATATTCTTGATATTCCTCATCTATATATGCTGTAGTTGTTAGTGATTGCTTGGTAGGTGGAGGGGTGTCAGAAATGTCTGTGGACTATCAAGTATGAAGCTTGGCCTTAATGAGGTCACAATAGGATGGGGTCATTAGCAAAAAGAAACCCATTAACCCTGTGGGGTAGAGGGGGGGGAGGGGCCCCATCCTTCCATCACCCATCACCCCATGTCTCTAGCTCCCACACACAGAGTAGAACCCCCCCCCTTCAAGTCTCAGTGTGGACCACCACAATCCCAACCAGGAGGTCCACATCATCAGACCGGTCCAGGCCTGAGACTACGTCCTCCTCCTCTCTCCTCCTCTCCTCCTCCTCTCCTCCTCTCCTCCTCTCCTCCTCTCCTCCTCTCCTCTCCCATCTCAGGGAAACACCGAGCAGATGCCAGAGAGCAAGAGGAGCCGCACGCTTCACTGCCTTCCTGTCTTCAGCGTTGTATGGATCACTCATCTCCAGGACGGGCAGAAGGCCTTGTCATAACATACACGGTCAGGCACGTGACGGCCACCACAGAACAACTGCCACCAGATCTCAGAGCAGTGGTATGGAAAGCCCACGAGGTCACCAGCAGTCAGAGTTTAGAACCCCCGACGTCGTGATCCATCGTCGTTGTTTGTTTCCGAGCGTTCTGTTGTTATTGTTGTTGTCTTGTGTGTTATTGTTCTTATTTTCCTGAACCCCTCCTGACCTTTTTTCTTGACGCCGTCCCGTTGGCTGTTCGGTCGTGACGTCATCATGTTTTTGTTTGGCGAAAGTAGGCCAGCGTGGTTGTTATGTGTCACAGTGAACCCACGCACGTCCACGTGGCTAAGCACCCCCCTGTCCTGCCCACACACACCCCAGAACAACACCGACAGAACAACACACACCCCAGAACAACACAGACAGAACAACACACTCACGCAAAACAACAGACAGTAGCGTCCGCACACTGGGAGATTTGGGAGAAAAACCATGTACTTAAAGAAGTGTGAAAACATGCTAAAACTAACTCACAGCTACACATCTTTATTACTGTAAACTCAATCCACACGTATCGCACTATGACAAGACCTTACGGAAAGAAACAGACTCATTGCACGTAACACTTTCAGAAGAGATCAGTGAGAAATAGATCATTAAAATGCATTTGTGTTGCAACACACCACCCAAACTGGTTAATGACTCTTTAAACCAGAAGAAGTGAGGTCAATCTGGGCTGGGCTATCCTGTGTGTCCTTTGTGGGACCAGGGGCATATCTGTGTTGGTGTATCTCCATTGTGACGCGTGTAATCCTCGTGCTTTCTAATCCCGGAGCAGGTGGCCGGGCGAGTGGCGGTGGCGCAGAGAGAGGGCACACTTGCAGCCCGCAGACGCACACGCTCACACACATGCATGCACACGCTCAGACACATGCATGCATACACACACACACGTGGGCATATGAATGATCCACTTGCCCAGAAACACATGAAGGCTCACAAACGGACACCTCTTCTTCAGCCTGGGGTTTTAGACACATAATAGGATCGACTGTGAAACATACACACATACTCATACACCCCCATTCTCAGACTTACAAACACACACTCAAGACATACTAATAAATAAACACTGGTATTGACATCCCCCTCTCCCTTCCTCCCATCTTCTTTCCTGCGTCCACAGATAGAGAGGCACGCACCCTTCCAGGGGCTAGCTAGCACTCTGCTGCCCTTAACAGGTGGACCAGGGGAGGGCGGGGTGCAGAGAGGGGTGCAGAGAGGGGCATCTGTCAACAAACTCTGCATCCTCCTGAACCAACTCTCCATCTGCTGACATGGTAGGACGAGGATGGGGACGTGTGTGTGGGGGGGGGACAGGACGGGGGGGTGGGGGGGGTTGGAGAAGCACAGAGACACGGGAGGCCCACATTAGTTGACCTACTCTGACAAGCCTGGTAGTTCCATGAATGTTACATGTGTTAGTGTGTTAGAGTGAGACTTGTCTCTTTGACATGGGGTCTGGGGTGTCCAGGGTGTTTACAGTCATAGTGCAGGTTTGGAAGTGAGTCAATGTCAATGATAGTCTCCCATTGGTCTTTTTATACTTACCTCTCTTAACTTTGTACTATACTGTGGCGAGATACAGACAGCATTGTTCAGTGAGTACCTTCAAATGAGGTCACATGATCAATAAGGACAACTGTTAACCCATCTAGAAGTTCAATGACTGAAATTAAATATCTCAAATGAACAAACTGTAGACCATTGCATTTCAAAGGGCCCTTTCTGAGGTCTCTAGGTACAGGATGCTTGATAACACATCCACCAGCCTTTTGAGTCCAATGCTTTTAGCCCCACACAACAAGCTTATCCATGCAAATTTGGCCATTTGATGCTTGTAATCTGTTATTAGAATTTCTCCCTTTTTGCTCTTAAGTAGATTTGTGTGTGAGTGTTTCATACTAATGATCAGTTCATATAAAGTGGGGAGTGTTTTGTTGGCCTCGTGTCCAGTGTCCTTTAAATCCTGGAGTTGAAAGGTTTCCAAGCTAAATGGACACTTGGAAAAAATAACTAGGCATTAACTTCACAAAAGCCTCAAATGGCTTTTTTATACATATGTCGGAATTTTAAAAGCTGTAAACAGCTTTATTCTTTGTGATTTTTTCCTGTCTTTTATCTCGTCATAATAAAACCGTATTTATATATTTTGACTCACACTTGTAACCATCCATATGTTTAAAGAACTAATCCAAATCCTAAAACTAGTCAAATGAATTCTTAATAAATCGTTATACATGTAGTGAATGACATGTTAATATGGGTATTTGGATGTAGATTATAATATAAAACCATACCATACACACTATACACTTATGATCCCTGATGTTCAGCTGTTTCTATGTTGCTTTGGATAAAAGTGTCGACTAAACGGCTAAAAGGTCAAAAGTAAATGTAAAAATGCGTCCTGCTTTCGATTCAAGGTCAAATTATGGTACAGAAATTGATACACAAGTTTTATAAATTGTTTACATAATTGAGGTATACTGTTACAGGCATCCTCCTATTTTAAGTCAACAAATATTTAAAAAGTTGAACATTATGTAGTTGTTATATTTTGAAAGTACCTAATGTACTCTCAACATGATGTCAACGTTGTCACATTTAGGCTGACATTCAGTAAAAATAGCATCAACAGAAGGTGATAGCAGCTATTATTGGAACAACACTTAAGAAACCATGAAGACTTGGATCCTACACAGGAAAAGCAGTCCTCTTCATCAAAACATTGGACCAGACCCAGATATCCCTCAAAGTTCAGGAACGTGACTGAGGAAAGTCCTTGTCATGACATCTAATCATTGTAAACTAGTTGCTCTCTCTGAAGCAAATAAAATATTTTATCGAAATGGATTTAGGCAAATGCTGTTCTCTGTAACCATGGGACAATTACATGTTTATGAAATAGTTTAATGGAAATTCTCCCCTTGTGTTGCATTTATAAAACTGAATATGTAGTATTCCTCTTGTGTGTCATAAAGCTGACCACGATCAACTGACAAAAGCTGGTTGGCATGTAACGTTGTACACTATGCAATGGATGGACACACATTTACTTCACATGACATGAAAAACAATTCTCAAAATATTCTTACATGCAGGCTGCATTTTAATGTGTGCATTTATTTAATGCATTTAATCCCATAAAATAATCTCCAAGATTAGATCCCATTAAACACTTATTTTTTTACATGCATATGAGGTCATATGTGTATCAGTGTGCTTACTGTAGATCCATTAACTGTATTCCCCAACCGCCAGATTCAAACTCTCTTTACAACACAGGAACACTATTGTTTCATTGAGCCAAATGAGATTCCATGTTTGTTTGTGCAGATGAATTATGTATGTGTTGATGTGTTGATATATGATAGACACGGCAGGACTGCCTGGGAATGTAGGCCACGTGTTTCTGCATAACAATAGTCTTCCGTTTAGTTCTCACAAACAAAGTAGCCTATCTGTTTATTTTTCTATTATATGAACAAATGTAACGTCCCACTCCGTTGCTTATTCTGCACCTGCTGCCTTTATAAATGGCTAAGACCTCAATAAGCAAATGTTTGCCTTTACAGGGAATTTGTGACAGCTTGGCAAAGTTTGCCATAAATTGCATTTCTATTGAATAGCACTTATCCGATATTTAGCCAGAATAGGCAACGACCTTTTTTTTAAAGCGACATTTTCAAACGCAAATGAGACAGAGCAGTTGTGCTTCTTGATTCAATCAATATTCGCTATACTAATATTGTACACAATTTATATCTAACATTTTAACATTATATCTAACATTTTACACTACAAGTAGTAGTTCAATAAGGATTGTATTAGGCTGGGACCATCTTGGCTTTCGGCTTTTGAGGATGCAGGTCACAGGACACTTGACTCCTCATGTCAACAAATTAAGACTCTCCAAGTCAAACAAAAGCAATTTCTCTTCGTTCTCCTTTCAGGAAGCGTCATATCAGAGTTTCGCTCGTGCCAAACTGCTTATGGTTGGACGTCAATTTGCGTACGTCGCTTGGGAAAGCGTGACCACCGTCAGACAGCTTCGTCCGGAGAGCATTCTGTCAGCATTGACCGGGCCTATTGGGCCCTTTATTGTTTAAAATCTACAAATGCTTCCGAGAGGATTAATGAAGCGTCTGCCGGACCCATATGCCCCTTGTTGTCGCGTGTGTCTGCCTAATTAAAACCAAAAGCATCCTAATGGAATCTTGGACAGGAGTACTTTTGATCCCTGACTCGTGACTCAATAAAATCAAATAATTGCCTATATATGTAAGACTGGACATTTACGGTTTTTAGGGCCTATGTAGGCCTATTTGTTTGTCCTAGTGATGATGTAGCCTCCATATAGAGATAATACAAGTGTTTTTGCTTGTTTGCTTTAGGCCCTAAACCTAATGTGAAATGTAGCCTATACTGAATTATGTTTTATAGTTGGAGCATTTTTCATCCACAGGTGCTATAGGCGACATCTGGTAGTCTCCCATATATTCGTTTAGTTTATACCCATGGTTTCGTGTGTGATTATTATTAACTCTTTTGAAGGCCTCAAGCATCTCATAAGAACAGTATTAGATATTTTAAATTTCCACATTATAGCAACATGTATGTTAGAGCATCGATTAAGGATTGATTTACTTGGATTTGCCTGTATTCAACAAGTGCTAAATTGGTTTCACGCCACTTTGATGGTTATACGATTTACCCAAAATCATGCGTGTCGAAGTAAATCCCAACAAATACATTTTAAAATTAAAATGTAAAAGCAATGACTAGCGTCTATCTTGAATTTTTCATAAATAAGAGGTATTTCTTAGTGACAGAGCTCTATAGGATCGTCTGGAGTATAGTTGGCTTCAGACTAGACATAATACGAAAATGCAGCCTATAGGTTGTTTCATTAGGCCTATACAAATGTATTCCAGGGGATACATTTACCCAAAATCATGCGTGTCGAAGTAAATCCCAACAAATACATTTTAAAATTAAAATGTAAAAGCAATGACTAGCGTCTTGAATTTTTCATAAATAAGAGGTATTTCTTAGTGACAGAGCTCTATAGGATCGTCTGGAGTATAGTTGGCTTCAGACTAGACATAATACGAAAATGCAGCCTATAGGTTGTTTCATTAGGCCTATACAAATGTATTCCAGGGGCATGGGATTAAACTAAACATCAACGTGCTAATGTATTTATTTGATGTTGCCTATACAGTATTACTATCTACAGTAGGCTATAGGTTATCCCATGACACATAACTGAAACTTTGAATTATCCGGTTTGAATGTATTCATTAAAAGTGTTAGCCTGCTGGTTGTGTTTGGTTTGTTAACTATTTTCAATAGTAAACAGCAGCTATTGTGGAAAGGTTTAGAACTAACCTTGCCCTGCCTTAAACAACTGTTAGGATCATCGAAAAAAATAAGGTACGATGAAAAAGAAATAAACAGGTTCGATGCCAGCTTGGGTACTCAGTATTTTCTAAAATACAGCAGGCAATTTCACTTAGTCTGGATACTTGGAAGGCAGCTCCATGTGAACTGGACGGCGGCAGCCAAAATGAACACACTCCAGTGAAACGCTGGATTATCTTTCGAAGGATTAGCATAGTTTTCCCATTCTGCACATTCCTGCTACTAATACTTGAAATCGTGTTCAGGCACAACGCACTGGGCTCAGTCTGTGGTTTTAACAGGAAGACTGTTTCACAAAGACACACACATTTATAGTTAAACAAGTGACACATGTGGAATCGGTTCAAACTCTTTATTAATGTGCATGGCCTCTCAATACCAGTACGACAACCAGTTGTCATTGATGGTTTAATGGATTTAGCTGCTTGATGATCTGCTTCCTCGTACATATTTCGACCACACTCCCTACTTCAACTAATATTTTGCAATAATAATTTATCAATTTCAACACTTGTACATGAAAAAAATATGAAATTCACAGTTGGATGATCGCTGGCGAAGAGCGAATTGCATACAGAAATACAAAGACCACAATCTTACAAATCTAACACAGATAAATCAAAAACACTTAAAATCGGACAATTCTTAACACACGCATACCGACTGATTGTCTCTTTGAGCTAGTCTTATAAACATTTTTATTTAAATTAAATAGTGCATCCAGGTTCGCCTCATAGGCGCGCTCACACTTACTCGCGCGCACACACACACACACACTCACACACAATGCTTTGATCAAAGGGCCCCTTCAGAATGCCAACCAAGAGGGTCGGCGCGTCCTAAGAAGCTTAGGAAAAGCTGACCCATTCCACGCACTCAACCGGGTTGAATCTTCTCTTGATCATTTTCTTCTTGGGTAGCAATAGTTATATGTCCTTGATGATCAAAGTTAAGGAGTTTACTATGACTGTTCAATGTATTAGCCCAACAGGGGGAAAAACTGGCATTGACTGGCAGTTTTCTCTGCTGCCTGAGGTAATAGTTTGTAGTTCAGGCCCAGTCGCTGGACGGCTTTCCTTTTCCCAACCTGTCTTGGCGCATGATGTTTTGTTCAAAACATTGTGAAAAAGATCGTTTCAGTCTTTTCACAATACCTGAAATTTCCACGATGAAGCCTGGTCTTTGTAATCCAAACAGTCAGCGTTGAAATTCAGTTTCCACGATCCCGTTTGGTCTTTATAATCCACACAGTCTGCTGGGCCGCTGAAGCCCAGGCCTGCGGGCCCATACCCCGTCGTGGAGAGAGAGGACGCTGGGCTCAAGTGACTGGAGACCCCGTTCGTGCCCATTGGACTCATGGTAGAGCCTGCAGCAGATAGTTGGTGGTGCATAGGCGAAAGGTAAGACCCGCAGTCCATCCCTCCGAAATACGACGAGGACCCCGCGTAACCTTGGTTGTATCCTGACGCTTGTGAATATGTCATAGGGTAGGTTCGTTGCATGCACGACGAGGAGGAGGTAGAGAGTGGATCAGAGAGAGGGGAGATGGAGGCCGGGCTCCAGATGGACACTGGAGCACTGCTACTGCTCACAGCGGGGATTGGGGTGCTGGAGGGTGGCGTAAACTGGCCGCTTGTGCCGCTCTCAGAGCTAGCCTCTCTTATGGGGGAACTTTTCTTTTTGACGGGCCTTGTCTTGCTCTGGGTGCCGCTCTGAGATTGTTGTGCCTGTTGGCGGCATTTTGCCCTCCGGTTCTTAAACCAAACCTGCAATAGAAAAAAATAGCCTACATATTAACGCGGGACAAATCGTAAAGTCATGGAAATTAACATTTGGTTGATCGAGAAGAGATGACAGGCTTTTGAAATCAACACAAAAGAAAATATTTAGGCACCAACTAGCCTACCACACGAGGTGACTGAGGTGACTATTCATTAGAAGCTGAATGAAATGTGTTGAGGACACTTGAAGTGAAGTGGTGTCTGAGTGGCTACTTGACATCTCAGAACCAAATATTGAACATCGCACCATTACAGACACAAAACTCTAAGCAGACATGTTTTGAGCCACGGCTATAACCTCACCTGAACGCGAGACTCAGGTAGATTGATCTTCAAGGCCACTTCCTCTCGCATGAAGATGTCAGGGTAGCGGGTCTTGCCGAACAAGTTCTCCAGAATGTCAAGCTGAGCGCGCGTAAATGTAGTTCTCTCACGCCTCTGCTTACGAGGGGTAGCTGTGGACAAAACAATCAATCGTAAAATATAACATTTAAACACCAACAAACCTCTAAATATTTTTGAATTTGAGCAGTTAAGTATTACATAAATGTTGGCTAAACACAAGTAGATCATTGGTCAAATCTGACTTTTATTGATCAAGGCTGGTCCGTTAAATATTTTATCCTTTAAGGGACAAAAATTGAAATAATATTGTCTATTAAAGACAATGTATGGCGAAATATATCCTACTATCTATTGTGGTACAGTACAGTCCAAACTTAGCACCAACACAGGTCTAGTTATTATAACAGTATAGCCAATATGTGAATGAAACGAATAGCCTACTTTGAACGTAAAAAAACGAATAGTAGGCTACATATATTTTTTAGTCATAGTAATTAATTATTTTCTTTTTCATTTTAGTATAGGCTATTGAAAGAGTAACATTCGATTGAAAGAGTAAAAATGACATCGACCGGGCATTTTTTTCCCAAGTCAGTCCTGTATAATAAAATGTTTGTTTTCTCACCGGGGTATCCTACAGAAGGGTGCAGCAAGTCCATCCCAGAGGTAGATAAACTCAGCCCGTTGACTGTGTAAGGTGGTTGCTTCAGATACGACATCATAGCAGCGTTCGGTCGAAGGGCAAAGTTGGAAAAAATGTTGAAAACCCAGAGAGCTTTGAAAAGCTCCTTAAATCCTGTACGGTGTAAGTCTTCTTATTGTTCAACACCTGCAGATTTAGAACATGGAAAAATGTTAGCCTGTGGTTTTGGTTATCGATAGCCTTGGTTAGCTTTCGAAGTCCCTCTCTTTACGCTGGGTGGTGGATTTAAAAAATGAGCGTCGTTGCATGCGCAGCGCTCTTTAAGCAGACCCCAGACCCCCAGCTGTCACCGTGGACTGACGATGCTCTGCCTGACAAACGTTTGCGCCACTATACCCCCCTCCGTCACACCCCCACCTTTATGCACACACACTCTCTCTCTACTACTCACTCAACACCAACCACCAAAAAACATCCCATTTAGTGATGCACGCTCTCCCCGAGAACAAAACATTGTCGTTAAATTGCGCACACTCATTTGGCCCCAACCAGGCGCAAAATTTGCATAGTACCCACAGGTTAGGAGCAGCTAATTGTCTTCAGAATAGACGGCCTGATTGGGGGCCATTGCAAAAACAAAGGCCACTGTTGACCAGATAAGTAATACTGATAACAAAAGATCCTTTAGACGATAAATAAAGAAACTAAACTCTGTATCTATTTCGAAGCAAAGGACGTTGTCTTCTAAATGGAAAACGATTATAGGCGTAGTTTAATATAGCGGAAATACAATGTGAACTGCAATTCAGCAAATAGTCCTAGGAGAAAACTTAAGGGAATTCTCCAAATTGTCAATTCTACCTGACATTATTGATACTCCCAGGGCGGTTTGCCCACTAATTAATTGCTCCCGGTAATTAGATTTTGTTGGTGAGACTGTCGAAAAGTGTTGATTAGCAAAGACCACTTAATCTTAATCTAAACAAACACGCACTCACCCCTCAATTAACGAATTAGGCTAGCTACATTTCTCTAAAGAAAGAAAAAAAATACTATAATAAACCAAAACAAAAAATTATAGTTAAAAAACAGACAGAAAACATATGATTTTAAAGGATTGAATCAAGGGCATCTGATTAGGCTATATAGCCTAGCCTATAAAATAGGGGTTTAATTTAAAAGTAATATGGGATTTTTTTTCTATTGACTGCCCAAGACCGTTTACTTAAGTTTCTAACTGAAGCCCGGCCTAATTAGAATCAAATGTCACCTACCTGTAGAAGGACCTGGGATCCCTCCTTCTCGTGTGTGCTATTTTTTAACTGTGGGAGATCTCAAACGTTTATATAGCTTTTAACGGCCACCCCACTCAATCTGTCCCTTCTTTACCCAGACCCAGTCTACCGGTTGCTCCACATCCGTTCAATAATAATTACCCTGTCCAAGAATTAATTATTATTGGCTACAACTTTTTGCAAGAAATTAACGAGATAATCCGAACGGCACGCGCTGCCCTGATTACAGGACGCTAGCTACGACTCCGCGCGCTTCGCATTCTGTCTGATTAATTTTCTGCGTCACGAAAATAAAACAAAGGCTGGTATTGTATTTAATAAGCAGCTGACTGCCAGACAAACCCCCACCTTACTCACTTTCCCAAAGTAGTGCAGACATTCTGAAAATATAATAGGCTTGTAGATAGGCTAATAGTAAATAATGAAAGTTTTAAAACCATCATAACCATTATGCTATTAAAATGAGACATATGTAGGCCTATTTTTTATAGCCTAATCAATATTATTATCATTGTTGGTACTATTATTAAAGCCTACACATGTCATATTAAATTTACTGTTAAATTGTTGTTATTATGATTATTATTATCAGCTGTTATTATTTTTATTATTTGGTGGTAGCCTGGTAACAATCCCCACTTAATAAGACTAAGAACAAATAGAACAGTAAGATACTAATAACAATCATATTAAGATAATTTAATGGAAATAATGGTAGTTTTATCCATGCTATAACACAGTTTAAATGACCGTAAGGACTTTTATCGTAAACAATTTACTCAAGCAATGCGGGCCCATCTACTATTCTCTAGCCGCCAGCAGAGCTAGTCAAGAGAGAGAGAGAGAGAGAGAAGTTTCTTTATAAACACGCCTTCCCAATTATCGTGCCACATGCAGAGGGGTTTTCATCACAAAGGACACATGGTGACATTGATAATGATGTAGGCCTAATTTGATATATATAGACCTATACCCAAGGCAGGAGAGGTTAACATTGCCTTAAATTGATGGCCTGGAGGTGAGATGTCGAAGTTTATCAAGTGAATTAAAGGAAATCCGTCTGCATAATTGATTTCAGTTTGCCTGTTTGGGTTCGTCCATCCTTAGCTTTATACTCCGAAAATCCCCAAAACAAGCCCATATGGGTTTTGCTTGATTATTAAATAGCTAATAATAGTCAGCATATCCTTTTGACAGCTAGCATAAATATTGTGATGGGGGTATGTTATACCTGAAGACTGTTGTGAGTCAGTCATGAGGAATCATGCAACGAAATATTCTCTATGATTGGTGTCTGTTGTAAAATCTCAGCATGTCAGATGCTTTTTCTTTTACGCTCTGTAGGTCAAGTGATCCGTTAATGTTATAATACGTGTAGGCCTATCTTCTGCTTCGGTTTCGTTTTTTTCTGTTTTATTATTCAGAAACCAATGGTGTTTTACGAAGGAAAGCCATGGCCACAGATTTTACTCTTTGAGAATATTTGGTATAGTCACACATATACGTTGTAGCCTATAGGCGTTTCGAATTTTGTTGGTCAGTGCAACTTATAGTAAGGTTTTACTCTGAAGAATTAAACATTCCCAGGGACCTGTCACGGGTTGATAATGTAACCCTTTCAAGGATATTTAAAAGCCCTGGCACACGAGCACCTCTCTCTCTCTCTCTCTCCTCTCTCTCTCCTCTCTCTCTCTCTCTCTTTCACTCTATCTCTCCCCTCCCTCCCTCCCTCTCTCACAAACACAAACACGTACACACGCACAAAGGCCTTCATATAGATATAGACTAGAATATATACAATAATGGTAAAAAAAAAGTAAAATGCCGTTGAGATAAGATACAGAACATTTCTGTGCAGTCCATTCACACTCGTCTTTTCAAGTTGCCAAACATTTCAGTGTTCTTTTTCTCTTTTTTAGAAAATGATTTTCTCCCGAAAAGAGAATTTGTTTACTCGTCCAAGAACACAAGTTTCTGTTACAGTCTCCTTGGTCCACCCCCCTCCTCGCGCCACCCCCCTCCTCGCGCCCTCCATCGCCATCGCAATAGACTGTCCTAGGGGACAGGTCGCGTTTAGGGGGGATTAACGTCTGAATTTGATTAGCAAGCAGGCTAATTGTTATCCAGTGCTCTTTTTTACCGTCTTTTATAGCCTAACGGTAGAACGCGTGACATGGACCTTGATTATGTTGAATTTACAGTAAATATCCTTGATTCAATGATGGAGAGTTCGCTTCTAAATTTCAAGAAAGGTTAGGCTCACCTGCAGGACTTGGGATCTTTAACTAATATTTGCCTTCTTATAACTATAGACGAGGGTATACTAAATTATTAGCTAATATATTTCCTATTTTGTTTCCCTATCCCAGAGCTACGAATCTCACTGCTCTTGGCTCGCGCTGTGTCCTTTCATCTCTCGCTCTGATATATAATTCATTGCAAAATATCACACAGCCCCCGGGAGCGCTTCAACTAAACGGCGCTCTGATTGTGAAAGGTGAACGCGCTTGTTAACGTCTGTGGCAATATGCCCTCCCACTGTCCCCAGGCTTATTGAAGGAGTCACGGTTTCTCCTGCTGTTAGGGAGACGAATTGGGTAAGAATCGTGGGACAGTGATATTGGTCTGATATTGGCATACAAGAGCCATTAAAAAAATCTTACTGACTCAATATTAGGTCTGATATCTGCTATAATATTGTATTATTCTAAACAACAATTAAAACAATTAATTATCAGAGGGTTATCAAGATATGAAACTATATAAACAAGCTACATTTTTGTTGAAAATATATTTATGACTATAATAATCTAGGACACCCAAAAATGTTTTCTTATACTCAATATATTGTATACTGCTGAATCCAAATCAATTTGTGTCAAAACGTATTCAGTGGAGTTCATCTGTCCATTCAAGGTCAAATCAATGTCTTGGCCTATACAGCCAACCCCATCTGTCAGCCACCACCCCTCACACACACACACACACACACACACACACACACACACACACACACACACACACACACACACACACACACACACACACACACACACACACACACACACACACACACACACACACACACACACACCCCAAACCAAACTATCACCATCTGCACCATACAGTAAAATGGATCTATTGATGATGGTTATATAAACAATAACAGTATTGATATTGCAGTCGCACAACGAACGTCAGACAATATTGAACCAGCACCAAGAAAAGCGGACAGTACAGCTGGTTATAACCAAGCAATGCTGACAGGAAGCAGTGACCTCTGACTCGTCAGTGTGAACACCACACTGGCTTCCCATTTCTAACTGACTTGGTCCTGACAAGAAAACAGGCCTTAAGACTGACAGGTGAGCCCCTCGAGCCCAAACTGTATTAGCAAAGGGTATGGCTCACCCTTCTGTCATTCATACATACACAGTTCATTACCATACATTGTACACAGTAACTGAATGTCTATAGGTGTCTTGTCCCTGCTGGTTCCTCGTTAACCTCCCAGGGACAAAGGGCAGTGTTGTGCCCACCAAGAGGCCTTAAACCTGGCCAGCAGGATCTGGGTCCTGGGGGCCACAAACCCCCACACAAGGGAGAAGGGAGGAGGGGGGGCGGGACAGAGGAGGGACAAACAAAAACACAACCTGAGATCCTCCTAGCAAACAGCCCTCCTACTGACACACAGCTTCTGGGAGCAACACACATTCCACCATTCACATTCTGATGTCACTGACCGCCCACCCACATAAACACACACAGAGAGACACACACACACACATACTGAGTGGTAAGGGAATCAACAGGTATGGCACTATCAGTAACAAGGTTTAAGAGAGAGGTGTGTGTTTTCTTTTGGATTTAGAAAATGTAATTTTATGTTGGATTCTGAAACTTTCTTCCTTTTTTCGTAAACCAGTTGTGTGATTAGGAATCAATAATAAACAGTTGAAATACGAAGATGATGAATGCGAGACAGAGTGAGGGGGAGGAGGGAGGGGAGGAGAGAGAGAGAAAAAAAAGAAGGACGGGGGAGGAGAAAGAGTAATGTAAAGTTAATCCAGTCTGAATTGCTGGGTCCGGCTGCAGCAGTGACACTGAAAACAGTTTTTCTTTCTTTTCTTTTCTCTCCAAATTTGCTCTCCCCTCTGCCTCTCTCCTCTATTCCTCCTGTGTCTCGCTATTTTTCTGCCTCCTTATCCTTTTTAATTAGAGGGGCTATTCTGCTGTATAGAGGGCCTTAATCCCCTACTGACCAACAATGCAAAAAGCCAGCCTTTGAACAGCCGACCTGCACCCCCTGGTTCTAACCCCCCCCCACCCCCACCCCCACAGTCAGAGCTCTGCCCAAACACTCTACAGCTCCCCCCGTTGGGAAACCCAGGGTCTCCCCTGCTTTTTCCATCTTCTCCAGCCGTTGGACAAAGCTCAGAGGGGTCCCAGTGCAAAGAGAACGTCTCTGAAAGAAGTTTGAGGTCTGTCAATATCCGGCAAAGTGGGCACAAAGTTTGTCTGGAATTCTGTATGTGTGCATTTGTGTGCGTGCATGTGTGTGTGTCTGGTTTGAAGTAGAGACCATTTTGAGTCCGTTTACACCAGGGAAAGAGTGGAATGCAGTGTGAGATTGGTACAAATGCATTCCTGCAAATCAACCTACTCTCACAATCAGGTGTTTAAAAAAAATATTAATCTGTTCTGTCAGACTGTCTGGGAAAATATATTATGAACCCGAAGGAAAATGTACCCAATATGTTAGGCCCTTGTTGTCTTGATTGGAAAGGGTGAGAGAGTGAGCGCAAGAGAGGTTAGATGGGGTTTTAATAGATTCACTAAATACCCTCTTTCACAGCCATTAACATATGTATGAACATCTTATTGTGATTGAGAAGTCTATTAACATTGACCCTTGTTGTTAAATGTCAGTTAGTCGATGAAAATGTGCTGTCATTACTTCTAAACACGCTCCTAGTTTAAGATGTGTTTTGAGGCAGGGGAGGGTTGACTCATTCTGCACTACCGATAAGAAATAATAAGAAAGCTAATATCTAGTAAAAACCACACTGGTAGGCAATCACAGATTCATTCATCCACCATCCCTGGAATTCTAAAGCATTCTGCTATTCAGCACAGATGATAGCCAATAGCAATTTCTTTTTGGACAATTTCATTACTCTAATCTGGACAAATTAACAGCCTGATTTCGCAGAGCAGCAACTCGGTCGGTTTCTTAACGAGAATGTTTTGTTTCATCAAAACTATTTTAATGTTTCATTCAATCCTTGTTACACACATGAGCCTACATTTTAAAATGTTTTCTAGTACTGTACAACGAATGTCCCAATATAAAACTCTTCTATTTATGAATGGCTGAAAGGGCTGAGAAATGAATTAGTGAGAGCTTGTACCACCACCCAACTAGAAGGAGAGTTTTCCGTTTCTGGGTAGCTGCTGGGTCGCCAGGTTGGCTCCACACACTCTCTCACACATACCAGGCAGCAAAACCCAGGCCAGCCAAACCCAAAGCTAATCACAGGCCCAATATTTCCATAGCAAGCAATTAGCTTCCTGCTTTAATGTGAGGGAAAGGCACAGCCAGAGAACGAGAGAGTTGAGGAGAAAGGCAGAGTAAAACAGAAGGAGAATAAAAGAGCAATTAAGATGTTGGGTGAGAGGAGGACAGAGACAGGCAGTCTGTTGCCGTGTGATTTGAGGCTTGCAGACCCGGTAATTAGCCCTTCATTGTGAGATAATGGACTTGGCCCGTCTTCCTGGTTCTACGAGCTGCACCGCTGACCCGACCCACCAGGGGTTAAAGGTCACCATGTGTGGTCTGCCTTCTACGGGTGTGTGTGCGTTTACGTGTGAGTGAGTGAGTGTGTGTGTGTGTTTATGCGTGAGTGTCTGTGTATGCTTACGTGTCAGTGTTTATCCATGACTGTGTACAGGTTTTACTATTGTTGTGAGAACCAGAAAATCCTGCAATGTATCAAACTGAGGAACATTTTAACTGGTGAGGAAATGTTCCTAGTCCTAACAACTGTTTGCCATTTCTAGAGGGTTTAGGGTTGGAGTTGGAGTTGGAATTATATTAAGGGGTTAAGGTGAGGGGTGATGTCATTAGCCAAGTGCTGGAGATGTGTCTATATGATTTATCTTGTGAGCAGATGTGTGTGGTGGGGTAGGTTGTTTTGGGGTCTAAAGACGGTTCCCTTCAGGACAGTTAAAGACCCAGTCTAGCTCTCCCACACTCCCCAGGGCGCAGGACTACTTCCTGTAGCGTCCATACCCCAGCCAGGCCTATCACTCTCTTCACTCACCATTTTCTGAAGAGCGGTAATCTGTGAACTTAGAATCATAAGCTTGGGTAAAGCTATGTAATACGGGTAATTCGATGAAGCAGTATTTTCCTGGTGAGAGGCAAAATCCTGTTGACTATTCAAGGATTGAATCGTCCAACAGTAATGCCATTAGACCAGTGCCACGGATTCCTCTGAAAATGCTGTTTAATTGCCAGTAGCCGGCCATTGTCTGTTGACGGGTAAACACTGGCTTGGGGGGGGTGGGATTCTGCAAGGAAGCGTGTGAAAAAGATGGCCCCTTTGGCTTCAACCAATCATTGTTGAGAGTCAGATTTACTCAGGCTTGCTGAAGCTCAAGCTTCTAAAGTGGCAGAAGCACTAGCTTAACCAAAGTCTTCACGAGAACAAACGCAGACTAACTCTTCCCTTTTAATATAGGATTTGTTCAACAATGCGATTTCGGGGGGGGGGTGTCTATTCAAAGCACCATTTTTTTCCACGAGTGCCAGGGTCTTTAAGCCTTGTTGCTCACGTTCGTCAACGAGGGAGTCTGCAGCTCTAGGCTTGTTGCTTACGATCATTGAGCGGTTTAAACATGTTTGTGGATGACTTTCTTCTCTTTGAGCCCAGGTGTTGGCCTCCATCCCACCACCTGTTTTTAAAGGAATCCTTCAACCCACACACTACAAGAGCAAGAACAATCTATCCCAAGAAGACAAAATCCATATCTTACTCGTCGTAAGGTATTTTGTGTCTAACATAATCTAACGTGTCCCAGCCCAACACAAAAAATGTTACGGTCATTCCTAATGTTGCCCGACCTTCCCCACCTCCTGGCCTCGAGGACGTAGATTGGATGTGAGAGGTGTGGCGGCCTTGGTGGGCCTCCATTGTGAGGTGCTGCCTGCTATGTGAGCAGCCCAGCCAGTCCCAGACACTGATTGGGTTTGACACTGCATCCAGGAGGCCAATAGGATCTTTTCTTTTGCTCTTTTTTCCCTCCACAAAAGTGCCCCCCCCAAAAAAAAGAAAGAAGAAAAAAAGGCCTTTCTGTGGACAGGCCCCTCCTCGTTCTATTCCTCCTCCTCCTCCAGAGTTCATGAGCTCCTCATTCTCTCCCTCCGTCTCCCGCTCGTGGGCTCTCGTTCCTCTGTTTTCTCACCCCTTTTTTCCTCAACCAGATAAAAGGAATTTGACATGGAATTCCCATCTCTTCCCATGCTCTGTTCTCTCTGCCTTGTCTCCCTCTCAGTCTCTCTCTCTCTCTCTCTCTCTTTCATTGATACCCTTTCTCCATCCCCGAGGATGAGACCCTGCCACATTCTGAACCCACTCAGAGCTCCTTGGGAGAACATGCTGCCACATAATAATCCTTTTTCATCCAGCCTCAGGCTATGATCACATGTCCAAATACCAGCCCTCACCATTTTGTAACAATTAAATTGTTACAAAATATTACAATTGTATCTGGGTTATGTGTGTGTGTGTGTTGTGTTGTGTCTGTCTGTCCTTTTATCTGTTTCTCTGACCTTGCACTTGACCCATGTCCCATTAAAACAAATCATCATTGCTGGACACCTCCTAGGTCAATCAGGGTGGGTGGAGGGATCCTGAAAAGTAATCAATTGATTAATCTTCTGTGCTGATAACCAAAAGAGATCATGGACTCCTCTATTCTCCTAATAGCAGCACTAATGACAAGCCCCATTAGTTTAATGTTTGCTTTTATGGTTTTCCTTTTAGATGACTGTAGCTTTTCATTAGTTATGTCTGCCGCATATCTCACTTTGCAAGAGAGAGGAAATTGTGGAGGGATTAATTTTATGATGGACCCCCTGCCTCCCCCCTCCATCCCAGCTTCAGTCTCCCACCTCCCCCCCCAGTGCAGCTCCCAGCCCAGCCAGGGACCAGGAGGAAGACTGTCTTTGTCGTCCTGGCGATTCAGAGTTGAAGAACAAGAGAAGTTTAATCCTCATTGTCCAGGAGACTGGGGGGTTCGCCGGCTGTAAAATGATCCAACTGGCCTGGGCTAATCCCCTTCTAACCCCCAACCCCCCATGCCTGAACCCCCCCACCCCACCCATCCCTTCCAGACCCAGACCCAGCCTCAGCCATGCCCCAGCCTTCGGCCCAAACTCGGTCCTCTCAGTTTGTAGCCTCCATTCCCAGCACCAGCCTTTGCCCCAGCCCCAGCCTCAACACCAGCCCCAGTCCCCTACCCAATCCAAGCCCCTAGGCCCCTAGCCCTAGAACCTGGACCTGTAAAGATGGGTCAGTCACAGTGAATCACATGCATGCTAAACACACTCACACACACGCTCAGAGTGTAGTGAGGATGTCAGAGGCTTGTTATACGAGTGTAATTGGTTTGGATTGATCATCTTCATTCAAACCACGTGGGCAAAATAACTACTTTTTTCTTTTTCTACACATATAAATCTACCCTATATCTATAATCTATAAATCGAATCTGGATCTCTAAGGCATTTAACACGAGACCTCTACGATCTAAATGGAGTGGATCTGTCTTGATCCACACCATGGGACCGCTTGCTTCCTGGCTTCAAACATCATCTTGGTTTTTGTCCTCCACTTGCATTCTAGATCATCCACACTTGAGTAAATCAAGAAAACACAGTGAGTGTGTAACGTTCCAAACATTTATCAGATATCATCACTGAAGTGCCTTTCATAAAATGGTCAGCGAGTCACAAAGAAGATCACATGGTCCCTCTCTCTCTCTGTCTCGCTCTCTCTGTGTGTGTATGTGTGTGTGTGTGTGTGTGTGTGTGTGTGTGTGTAAAGAATGAAAGCATAAGGTTTAAAAGATATGTGACTTAATGATGAGGCATGGGCCAGGTAACTGTAAAATTGGCTTTGGAATAATTTGTTATCAAGATCAGGTTGTGGAGATTCAGAACGAGATTCAGATAAGTTCTGAAAATGTCAAATGAAAAGTACTGTTTTCACATTCAGGATGTTCCCCCGTCTCTTTTCTCTCTCCTGTCTTTTTCACTCGTCTTTCGTCAGATTTTCTGCACTCCCCACTATCACTCCCTCCACTTTCAGTCTCTCCATTTCACTCACCCTCTCCCTGTTTCTCGCCATCTCTGTTTCTTTCTCTCCTTCTCCCTGAGTGACAGCTCAATACCCAGCTCTCTCAGGCTTATCTAGCCTCAGCAGATGGTTGACTTGGATCGCTGTTCATACACCATGATCTGGAGTGGTGATAAACACTGCAATGGAGGGAGCACACCCTCTCCCTTTCTCCGTCCCTCCCGCTCTCTCTCTCTCTCTCTTCTCTCTCTCTCTCTCTCTCTCTCTCTCTCTCTCTCTCTCTCTCTCTCTCTCTCTCTCTGTCTCTCTCTCTCTCTCTCCCATCTACCTCTTGTGTCCTCTCTCTTTCACCTCCATTCATTCACCCCTCTCTCTTTCTCTCCCTGTTCTCTATCTCTGTCTTCCCACACCTCCTTCTCTCCTGTCCTTCTCCTTCACCCCTCTGGCTGTGTTCTTTGTCCCCCCCCCTCTCTCCTTTTCTTTCCCCCTCTCTCCCTCATCCCTCCATCTCTGTGCGTGGAGTCTGGTGCAGCGTGATTGTCTCTGCTCCCTGCTGGGCTGGCGCCTGTCTAAAGGGCCCCGGGACCGTCACACGGTGAGGGGCCCCAACGGTGCCAGAGCTGCTCACACCTCTCCTCTGCCCTCCCTCCTCTCTCCTTCTCTCCTTTCCTTTCCTCTCGCCTCCTCTCCATCTCTCCTCCTCTCATCTCGCCTCCTCTCATGTCCCCCCCCTCTCCTTTCTTTCCTTTGCCTCTCCCATCTCTCCATCTCCCTCTCGCCTCCTCTCCTTCTCGCCTCCTCTCCATTTCGCTCCTCATGTCCTCCCCCCTCTTCTCCTTTCCTTTCCTCTCGCCTCCTCTCCATCTCTCCTCCTCTCCTTCTCGCCTCCTCTCCTTCTCGCCTCCTCTCCATTTCGCCTCCTCTCATGTCCTCTCCCCTCTTCTCCTTTCCTTTCCTCTCGCCTCCTCTAGCCTCCTCTCGCCTCTTCTCGCATCCTCTCGCCTCCTCTCCATCATCATCTTCATCCTTTAAGGGTTCTTACATCTCTTTCCATTTCCTCTCATCTCCTTTACCTGTCCAGCTTCTGATTCTGTCTGTTCACACTAATCATACTCTGTCTTCTGTTATTGTCGTCCCTTTCTTCATTCCAAAACCACTCAGATCCCTCTCCACTTCAACAGGGGCTTCTATCTCATCCTCCAATCCCTGTCCAGCCTGTCCTCTCAGGCATAGCCCGACTCCACATGATGTGTCAGAAGGTCTCACCACATCTCTCTCTCCTCCGGCCCATTTTTCAGGGATTATCTACCACTGTGTCCAAGGTTGAGTTGCTTCATCAGGTATTTTATCATATTTAGTGAAGTGGAGAATCAATCAACAGCAAGGCCTAAATTGAAAATCACCGAAAGACTATTTGTCACTCCCTGCATTTAGTATCTTATAAAATATGAAACCAAGCACTCAGTGATGTGATTGTGTTTGTAGAGGACAATTATTTATTCTCTGAAATGAGAGCCAAGTATAGTTTTTACAAGCTTGCCTCTCTCTCTTTGTGTTCTCCTCCCTGGTATTTTGTACATTTACTTCACTGATTTCATTGGTTGTTTGATCTGCACTTCACAGCTGTTGAACATTGCTCAGAAACATGTTGTCCTTCATCAGCATCCTACAGTGTCCTACCCTCCACTTCACAGAGAAGAACCACAGAGCTGAAGGACTTTGATGGAGATGCAGAAGAGCTTTTGGACACAGCTACCGGCTACCACACAACACACAGTAACTCCTCTACTCAATCTCCCGTCCCCTCGTGTTTTATAAATGCGAGAGGAAAGAAATCTTTCAGATTTTCCAGCCCCAGAATTGAGCAAAGCTGTACTGGATAGCCATCGCACACGAAAAACACTGTAAAAAGAAAATCCCAACCCGATGAATTCCTGTCAGTTTGACAGCTCCTGCCACTCCAGACACAGACAGAGGCCATTTTAATCTGAACAGTGGAATCTGGCAACCGTTCTGGAGCACCTGCGTCAGTCCAGCATGACCCCCTTTTGTTCCTGTCAGACCCCCTAACTTTAGCCCCCTAATTAACCCAACAGAAACTAATTAAATACAGCTCTCCTGGACCACGCAGCACACAAAGGGAGAGAACGAGGGAAGGACGCAGGCGCAGGGGGAAAGGCACGGACTGCTTGCTAACGTGACGAGCAGGAGTGGATCGAAAGAAAAGGTGTTTCAATCTGAGAGGAGAGGGAATGTAAAGGAAAAGAAGAGAAAAGGAGAGGAGAGGAAAGGAGAGAAGATGAGAGGAAAGTGGAGGAGAGGAGAAGAGAGGAGAGGAGAGGAAAGTAGAGGAGAGGAGAGGACAAGACAAGAGAGGAGAGGAGAGGAGAGGAGAGGAGAGGAGAGGAGAGGAGAGGAGAGGAGAGGAGAGGAGAGGAGAGGAGAGGAGAGGAGAGGAGAGGAGAGGAGAGGAGAAGAGAGGAGAGGAGAGGATGTAAGTGTACTTGGCAACAGCTCTTGTCTGTCTATTGAGTCAGGAGGCTTTTTTTAAGGCTTATAGGAATCTTGTTTTCTTTCCATTTCTTCTGTTTACACACAGACCCAGTCAGGGGGAGCTGTTTTAGTGCATTCCGTCTGACTAAGGCTCCTTGTAGCTGATGATTGTAGATAATTGGTTTACCTTTCCCAAGCAGAAGTGTGCTTTATGTAGAAAGATATGATGTTGCTGTATTGGCCACATGACTTGGCTTTTAAGAGACTGCCAGGTGAAGTGATACAGACAGAAGGTAAGAGATACGTACAGAAGACAGAAACATGAGTGGTTTAGTCAAGAAAAAACAAGCAAACAAGGTTACGGAGATAAATAGAGAAAGATGAGAATAGCGGAGAGGGGAGTGAAATAGTCACAGAGAGAAACATACAGAGAGAGGAGAGAGAGAAAAAGAGAGGGAAAGGGAGAGAGGAGATGGGGGTTAATGCCAGTTGGGTGTCTCTGGCATGGTCCTGCTCTTAGCCCAGTCACAGACCGCTAAGTGATAGAGAAAGTAATTAAGAGAAGGCTGTTCAAGCAGATAGGCCTGTAAAGGAGATTTGAAGAGGGGAACTGATTGTGCATGTCTGATTCCAGCTCTTCAGAGAGTTCTCAGCCCCAAGGCTTAGCTTTCAAAGGGCGGGTTCTCTCTCTCCTCTCTCTCCCTCTCTCTTCTCTCTCTCCTCTTTCTCTCCCTCTTCTCTCCTCTCCCTCTCTCTCTCTTTCTCTCTCCCTCTCTCTCTCCCTCTCTCTCCCTTGCTCTATCTTCCTCTTTAACTCATTCTCTCTCTCTCCTCTCTTCCTCTCTTTCACAACCGGTCTAAAAGACACACTTTACAACAAACATATTTACATACACTAAATACTATGTATGTGTCCACTCTCCCTCTTTCTCTCTCTCTCTCTCTCTCTCTCTCTCCCTCTTTCTCTCTTACCCTCACTCTCTACCATTATATCTTACACTCTCTTTCACACACACATATCCACAACTAACTAAACACACGTGTTTATCCAGAGAAAGAGCGGGATCTCTTGTCATTCTGCGATTTCTTTGTAAGGGATGTGACATGGGGCAGTGAGGGCAAGGTGGAGCTCAGGATGTGACACGGGGCAGTGAGGGCAAGGTGGAGCTCAGGATGTGACACGGGGCAGTGAGGGCAAGGTGGAGCTCAGGATGTGACACGGGGCAGTGAGGGCAAGGTGGAGCTCAGGATGTGACACGGGGCAGTGAGGGCAAGGTGGAGCTCAGGATGTGACACGGGGCAGTGAGGGCAAGGTGGAGCGCATGGCCTGTGATCACAGTGAAATGCGACTGTCTGGATCATAGGATGCACAAATTGAATCCTGTTTACAGCTTCTCTATGTACACATTCTCCATGTCACATAGGGATAATAAAAATTATTGGATGTATTCAGATATGAAAATGTAGACGCTTTTACGAGCAGCCCACTGCTGTAAACAAATACAAAACTTCAGTATCATAGTATTACAATCAAAGTACAATGTTGCCATCTGTTGGTTTTGAGTTGTCACTGCAGACAATAAACACAGGGTGTATATCGGAGGACGAGCATGTCGGTCAAATTATGTGTCAAATTGGTCAAATTTCTTGGTAAATTTCAGACTTCGGTTTCTTACCTATATATTTAATGTCAAATTAAACCGAAACAAATTGGAATGAAGTCTAAAAAAGTGGAGTTGCTGTGTGTGTGTATATGTCTATGGGTGTGTGCGTGCGTGTGTTTGTGTTTGTATTTGTGCTGTTTACATGGTAATCTGGTGAACCCCTTATCCAGTCCTCCAGTGCCTCTGGTCTAATCCTTTCCACCTGCTCAAACACCCAAACTAGGGACTGGGGACCACCATCCTGCCTCTGCTGTCCAGCTGAGCCCTGCCCCTCCCTCCCTTACTATGCTCCAGCTGGGGTCTGTACCCCCCACCCTGCAGGTTCCTCATCCCCCCACTGTGACCAGTCTGGCTGCTTGTCACTGCCAAAGAGGGGGCTGTCCCAGTGTTGAAAGCAGTATGTTTGCAGATTGCTGCCCTTGACTTCAGCATAGGCTACAAGGGGTGACTAACAGGTAATCTTAACGGAGATTATTTCGTTTAACGTGGAATTTGATCTTTAATTAAAATGTGCCACTTAAGTTCGAGTTTGAGCTGATATTTACTCATGTCAAATACAGGCTATATGTTCAATTATGACATAGAAGCTAGCTATCTTCTCACTTCCTGTAGAAGAGTGCGGTACAATAATTCTGCCCATTCGTGAACAGGGCGCAGTTTACAGAATTGACAACAGTGGGCGCCCCCTAGTGGCATATCACCAGGTCTGACGAGTACCAAATGAGGTAGCGAACGAGTGTACAACGTGTATGTTAATAATGTAGGCTACGTCAAAAAATGTAGTCATGTAGGCTGGTTATGATTTGCCACAATTCAGACTGGCTTAACTTCTATAATGACATAACGTCTGTTTTTATATTTTTTCTTGATATTATTGATATTAGATATTTTTTAGGGCAGCACTTGAGTTATGAGAGTTTTGTTTGTAATCTATCAAAAATAAAAACCTACGTTTAACTTCGATCAGACCAAGAGCAAAAGAGCGCAAAGCATCATGAACCATGTCATGAACCCCATGACTGTCGTAAAGCGCCCACTACTGTTGCAATGGCGTTTGCTGCGACAGCATTTTCCGGCAGAAGGGAAACTGAGGAGAAAGCAACGACAAACGTCGCTAGGAAAACTAATATCGCCAATTCAACCTCCGGATTTACAAAATAATCGACAAAGGGACTTGTGCTTTGTTTATATACCCTATCGCCTTTTGGATGAAATTATATTTTACGGTTTCTAAACGTGAATTCTCTCCCTTAATGCAGTGGGATGGCTGCAGTGCCGACTGGGCCTAGTAGCGCATTGCCAGCATCCCCGTCTGAAATTACTCCCTTCCCCGGGGGTGGGAGCGTTGAGCCTGGGGAAGAGGAGGAATCGGGCTGCGGTAGGGGGGGCTTGGTAACTTCTGGAAGCGGACAGCAGCTGCAGAGCATCGAGGACAAACGGTCGATCAAGAAAAACCAGAAAAACATGCTGTCACACGCAAACCCGGCAGCACTACACCTCAAAACGCAACCCCAAGAGCAGCAGTTGAACGGCTTGGTCAGTCCGTCGGAAGATGGTGTTAGCCACAGCAACCAACACACAGACGATCGACCTGACAATCCGAGACCGTCCACAGAAAACTGTGACAGCAGTGGCGAGGGAACTACGAGCGACAAAAACAATAGCGATCATTGCCACCATGAGGACCACGGTCTCTGTTCGAAAAACAGCAGCCACCCTCACTTGAACAACAATAGCATGAACGGTATGCTGACTTTTACACGAACTGAGACTGTCCAAAGCCATCCAGGAACTGGCACTTTCCCCGGTAACGATAGGAAAGCAGAATGCGACCCAACGGAACCCCCGAGACCACCGGTCGATCCCCCAGATCGTGAAGGCCTCGAAGCACCACGGTCTGGAGTTGGAGACGAACCCAACTCAACACAGGAGCCCCCGGTGTCGGAACTGGGTAGGCTCGATCTCAATTGCTCGCCAGGCCGAGTAGAGGAAGAAAGCAATGGGATTCATTACGTCCGCTACGAGTCCGAATTACAGATGCCAGGAATCATGAGATTGATAACCAAGGACTTGTCTGAGCCTTACTCAATTTACACGTACAGGTACTTCATCCATAACTGGCCGCAGCTCTGCTTTCTGGTGAGTATTACAATGCACCGCCACCGTGACCATGTAAAAACCTACACGTTCAGTGATTTGTTGTCGAGGACCACCAAAATATTTTCTTGCATGGACTGCAGACTCCCCTTGCTATGAAAATGTGCACATTTCGATGAGATCATGTCAAACAACCTGTTAAAATAGTACAGTGTTTAATTAGGTTTAGTTTTAGGCTCTACCGCCCTCCCAAATATCTACTTTTCAGACACCAAAGAGACAGTTGATCGTTTTATGGTTGGGGTAGGGGAGTTTAGGTGTGACTGTTAAAATGGACCAGGGTACTAGGCTATATATAATCACCTGTCAGTGGGTCACATACACAGATGACCACAGTGTGATATGTGTGTGTATACACAGCCTATACATTTATAAATATACAATAGTTAAGGGGCCCATGGTGTTTATTTAGCCCAGCCAGTATTGCAGATTATCATGGAGTTAGGGTTATCATGATAGGTTTGTCATGATAAAGTGTCTCTAATCACTTGACAGCTGTACTCACTATGACAACACAAGATGACCGCACAAACACATTTCCTGTTTCTCAATCTAGTTAGCAGTTATTCGTCGAGTCATATGCTATCTATCAGCTGGCCCATGTGACCTGTGCGGAAGTGTTTTGCACCAGGGGATGTGAGGTCACAGGGTCAGGGTTGAGCCCCCTCCGTTTTGCAGATCTACAAGAACCTGACAGATTGACTTATGTTCTGGTCAGTCAGATGACTCAATGTGTGTGTGTTTGTGTGTGTCACACAGGCCATGGTGGAGCAAGAGTGTGTTGGAGCCATAGTGTGTAAGCTGGACATGCACAAGAAGATGTTCCGTCGTGGCTACATCGCCATGTTGGCCGTGGACTCCAAACACCGGAGGAAAAGCATAGGTGAGCCTCATTACTCTATAGATGGCTGAGCGGTTAGGGAATCGGGCTATTAATCAGAAGGTTGCCGGTTCGATTCCCAGCCGTGCAAAAACATGACGTTGCGTCCTTGGGCAAGGCACTTCACCCATACTTGCCCCGGGGGGAATGTCCCTGTACTTACTGTAAGTCGCTCTGGATAAGAGCGTCTGCCAAATGAGTAAATGTAAATGTAAAACACGGCAGTTTGTCATTGATTGTCCGTTTGTGATTCTCATTCTGTTGGTGTGCTGTGCAGGTACTAACCTGGTGAAGAAGGCCATCTATGCTATGGTAGAAGGGGACTGTGATGAGGTAAGAGGCCAGCCTGGCATGTAACACCCCACGGTCCTAGTATCTCTGACAGGCCTCTCCTGTGGCCTAGCAGGACTATCTCGAGCTTTATAGACTGGCAGATGCAAAGTGCAAGAGAAGGGCATAGCTCTAGTGAATCATTTGGTTATAGAAGGGAAATGTAACCAGCCCACATGCCACCTCTCCTTTGTTGATTAATCCCTCTAATGATTGTTGGGAGATATTCGGTACATTTCCAAAGCTGTTTGCAGATGCGTTATTAATTCCCATCAAATTACTCCCCCCCACCCCCCCCTTGCCACACACACACACACCCTCCACCCTCACCCTCCTGTGCCCTCTCTCCCCCCAGGTGGTGTTGGAGACTGAGATCACTAACAAGTCAGCGCTGAAGCTGTATGAGAACCTGGGCTTTGTCAGAGACAAGCGGCTGTTCAGATACTACCTGAACGGTGTGGACGCGCTGCGGCTCAAACTGTGGCTGCGCTAGAGGGAGGGGGAGAGGGAGGAGGAGGAGATGGGGGGGTGGTGGTGGTGGTGGTGGTGGTGGACCACAGGTGCTGCCCGGTTCTCACAGTATCAACTCTTCAGCCTCACCCAAGCCCAGGCCTCCAGCTGCACTCACAGACACACCGCACACAACCCACACACACACACACACACACACACACACACACACACATGCACATGCACAAAACTCAGACATTTACAATACAAACATGCTACACAGGTCACATAGGCAGATACGTATACACATTCAAACACACACATTTTTTTAGAAGGACTCTTGTCATGGCGGACGCAGACCTAAATCACACCAAATGTTTTTATGAAGAGGCCCCCGGACAGCTGTAGGACCCGGAAAGTGGAGGAGCGGAATGTGAGAGGTCAAAGGTGACCCAAACGGAGGTTTGACTGCCTCTCTTGACCTTCAGACTACGACCCCCACACGGATGAGGAAGTGAGGCGGGTCAGGTGAGAGCTAACAGGGCCTGTTGGAGGACTCGGCTCAACACCATGTCGTCTGACTGAGAGAGAGGATCGCCAAGTGCAAACAGGAAGTGTGTGTGAAACGGACTCGGAAGGAAATATTTGTGGAGTTTATTTTTGTGTTTCTTTTTTAATCTCATGATTCAAACAGGGATTGGAAAAGCTATAGTGCGAGTGTGTGTGTGTTTGTACGGCCTTGTGGTTTTTGAAAAAGTGAGTGTGTAGCCTGTTTCTTGTGTGTATGGGATGCGGTGGGGTTTGCCCGGGTGTGGGTGGGTGTTTGTGAAGCTGTATTGTGTGTGTGTGTGTGAGTGCATGCTTGGGTGGGAATCATAAATTGATGCGCTTCTGTGTGATGTTAATCTCCCTGAGTCAGTGTCCCCTGTTGCCCTTGTTGTGAAACGAACGTGGCAGTTGGTCGCAGGCTGCAACGTTGTCTCTTTCTGCCCCACAGCTGGAGCCTGGAAAGATATGCATGCATTTATTTTAACACGAGTGAAGGTATGAGTGAGTGAGAGTGTGTTGATTAACACTTGAGAACGAAGGCCCCGTTACACCGCCAACTGTCCCCGCCTGCTCAACTACCTCTGCTTGCACGTCTGATTGGTGCGTTAAGTAATCTCACAGATCATACCACGATCCTGATTGGAGGGCTTGTGGGAGCCATTACCATATTGACATTCCCTCAGATATGCAACCAGGAAGTAGTTGAGGGCCTCCGGCGTTGTCCACTCACAGAGCCTGTGTTTTGTCCTTTTGCTGATCAAAGCTAATGTTTCCCAAAATGCACTGCCAACCCTTGAAACACTGCAAAGTCCCTTCTAAAGAGTGAGTAGATGGTTTCAGAGGTGCGTCTTGACTAAAGAGGAGTGTAGATGTGGTGAAATGTTGCTCTAGTGCAGCTCGGTCATCGAGGATCTCTCGTTTGCAGATGTTTTCTCAGCACCACTCGTCCTTCAGTCATGACCTCAGTAATATGGCCTCACGTCTGATTCTGGTCTGCCTGGCAACCAGTCTTTCTGGAGCTATAGTATTAAATATGCTGGATTCTATTCAATTTAGCTACTCTGTGTGTTTTCATCCCTGATAAAGAAAAAAAAGTATTGTTAGCAGTTTTAATTTAGTTTTTTTTTACTGCTTTGAGTTTATTTAGAACACTTTACAGTGCACTCGCACACTTCTATACTCCCCATAGTGGCTGAGTTTAGTGTGCAGAACCCGTCTCTGATGCAGAACCCTTCTCTGATGCAGAACCCTTCTCTAATGCAGAACCCTTCTCTGATGCAGAACCCACCTACTAACGATTCACCTCCGACCCCCAAGACCGAGGAAAGACAGCTGGCATTTCCTATTCACTAATTATGGCAGAGAGAATATGCATTTGCAGCTTTTTCTTTCTTTAGAGTAAATGATCAAAGGTCAGATGCACTTTGTTTGGCTGCTGCAATCTAAATGAGCATAAGGGTGTGAATGTGTGCGCAAGTGAGTGTTTTTGACTGGTGTGGCATTAGCTCTGCTCCCCCTTCACTTCTGTCCTCCTGCCACTAGGGGGCCCTGTCAGTGTATATGTCTACCTTTGCTCTAGCCCATCCTAAGCCTCTCTTGATGTGAGGTCATAGTAGTGTTGGGTTTTAACAAGAGGTATGGCAATCCTTTCCAGGATAAGGGTTAGGGACCTCTGCATAATAACAAACACTAGTTAGACGAAAACGCTTCAATTCCTGTGGCACTTACCCTTCCAAGGAAGTCCTACCACCACCTCTAGAGAACTGCAGGAAATCAGTTTCCACTGGTCCCAGGATGAGAAGTGAGCACAGGGATCAATAGACTATCCACCCAGCCAGCCAGCAGCCTGCGTACGTCTGTGTCTGGTGTGTGTGTGTCTGTTTAGGAAGACAGATCAGATGACCTATTGATTTTGTTATTGCATATTTGTATGGGTGTCCTCTGTTAATTTGATATTTGAGGGAGCACCTTTTTGTGAATTTGTGCTTTTGGGGTTTTCTTTTGATTGATTGGTTTCTGTTTCTTTTCTCTGCTAATGTTTGGACCCATCCAGTGGCATGGCTAGGATGAGATGGAGGAAGTGGGGGAATGATGATCTCATGACGAGACCTGGAAGTGCTTGATACTTACAATCATCCACTCCGGTATCATTCAGTGAGTCTCATTGTGCTGACGCAGGATTGAACCTTAAGGCTCTCTGCTCTCTTGCTAGGATTTCCTAGGATGAGATTTCAGAGTCGATAAGGGGAAACAAGTCATTGAGAAGATCCTTTTGATGGAAAAACTAAACCCTTTCTGAAAAACAATGACATCTAGTCCAGTCCCATTGAAAAGGTATGATGGTCTCGCGTCCTGTCCTGTAACCCAATACTATGGTCCTTTCATGATAATCACTGATACTTGCAAGGGCAGGGAAAGGTATCCACCATATTGGTCGTACCCCTCAAGTTCTTTGCCATGAGTGCTCGTCAGAAGAGAAGATGGTGTCAGGACACCAGACTATTGGGGCTCGATATTAGTATTGTTCTGGACTAGTCCTTGCTACCGACCCTCCCTAGGTTTTACAGTCTGAGTTCCTGGCAGTGCCAGTAGGTATATGGGCATTACAGCCTGGAGGTGTTAGGCCACAACAAACAACTGAGCTTTGACTACGAACACCAGTTGAAGGGCTTCGTCATCACTCTCAGTTTTAGAGCCGTGGACTGTTTGGATCAGCTTTATTAGAAGCCTACTCTTGACCTTCAAAACAGTAGGTTTAATAGGTGACTTGACAAGCCACTCCACAGTTCAGATGAGTTGTACTGGTCCCTGGCAAGCCAGCGTCCAGTAGCCTCCTGTCCCAGAACCATCCCCTCCCTCGGGCCTTTCCACCATCGAGTGTTTTCAATCTTTTTATTGGACGCTCCCGTTCAGGTCCTCAGAACCGGGTCTGTTTCTTGAGAGCCAACATAGGACTGAACAGATCGTCCGCTTCTCGCTAACTCACTGTGGCCAGGACCAGGCAGCAGGGTCTAGGGCAGTCCTGAACCCTCTCATCTATAAAGTGTACTAAGGGAAGAGAAGGGGGTTTTGCATGTCAGAGGTCTGTTACCCTGTCCCTTTTCACCTGTCTCCTCCTTTTGATTTCAATCTGATAATGTCCGACAATATCTTTTATTTAATGTGGAAAAAAAGAACACAGAAATAAATTATTTGATTTTTTTAATGCTGTAAAGTGGTCATGGGTGACTGTTGGAGGTCTGGTGGTATTGTTTTCCTAAGCATGCATGTAACACATTTCACAGGAAGCGAGTGTGCTTGACAAAGTATACACACACAATTCCTGAATCTGTTTCTTGGGTTAAAAGACATCTTTATTGGAGAACATTCCACATTAGGATGATCTATAGAAAGACATCTTCATTATGTTCACATGGTACTGCACACATACATTGTACAGTATTATTGCATATGCACAGGCAGTTTGTTAATATACTGGTAATATCAAGATCAATATTGTAAGCATATGTGATCACATAAATGGACACTTTTGAAACACCATTGTTTTCTACTATGAAAATCTTGCAAGGGACATTGACGTTAAGGAAACATTTGTCAACAATAAAAGTCATAAAATAAGATAACCTACAGTAGCTAATTGATATTCATTGCTAGTCTGTAAATTAAAATGTAAAATAGATTTTTAATCTCAGTCCTTTTCCTGTTTAAATAAAGGAAAAAAGGTGACGATGGCAACACAAAAATGTGATAGTTTACAGTAGTAGGTACGTCGACATGCTCAGAGAGGATGGCAACACACAAGGCTGAAATGACTGTATTTCCATTGAATCATTTACATCGCTGCCTAATGCAAGCGGGTACTACATACAATGCATTGTTAGTCAGTGTCAATGAAGTATGTCATTTATATACATTTACATTTAGTCCTTTAGCAGACGCTCTTATCCAGAGCGACTTACAGTAAGTACATGGACATTCTCCCCGAGGCAAGTAGGGTGAAGTGCCTTGCCCAAGGACACAATGTCATTTTGCACAGCCTGGAATCAAACCAGCAACCTTCGGATTACTAGCCCGGCTCCCTAACCGCTCAGCCATCTGACCCCCCCCATTTATATGAATATACTACTTCCACGATCATTGACAGGGAGACGAGGAAAGCCACGAATAAGAATAACTTCCGTCTAAGCTACGTTAATACTGTACAGTATTTACAGAGTGTTAATGCTATGTTAGGTGTCTTCTCCAGCCCTTCAGGTACATGGCCCCTCATAATACTCCTGGTCACAGATCTGGGATCAGCTTATCACCCCCACCATAACACCTACAGTACATGGTAAGTGGACAATGCAAAACTGACCTGAGATCAGTGTGTGCAACTTCACCCTGTGCTGTCGAGTGCTCTCTCTCTAGAACAGATGAGTCACAACCAAAACACCCCAGAGTGATTGGAGATGCCGTAGTCATGGAGATGGAAATGTCGGCTCGCGTCGGCGCCAGCTCAGCATTGGTCACAGACGCAACGCTCTAACCGCCAATCAAAACTCGTCCTCGGAGCTGTCAGCCAATAGCATGGCTTGGTCCTGTCGGCTGCAGCCTGGTTCTCGGGGTTGCTAGTGAAGAAAGAGGGTGCAGGCTAACGTCACGGAGCAGGGCTGGGGACATGCGACACACGTGATCCACGCTCGTGGTTCTAGAAGCGTACTAACCTCCGTCTGTCTGGCCTTCCTCCTCTGGTGCTTGAAGCTGTTCCTCCTCTTGCGGTGGATCATCCTGATGCTGTAGAGGGCTCCCACAATGAGCAGGGCCCCTGCTATGCCGATGCCTACAGGGGCCAACATCCCAGACACGTATCCAGCCTAGAATGAGAGGGAGGAGAGGGGGGGTGGGCACGGGTGTGCAGATGGAGAGAAGGAGGGTGGGCAGTGGGGAGAGGGATGGGGAGGGGGGGGGGTTAAGGAGGCAGGGTAGTAAATTTGACTGCAACATGGATCACATTCAGAATGATAGGAGGGAATAACCACAAGCTATTCCTTGACCTCTTCCATTTCAAAAAGATCAGAATGCACATGCTCCATTCTTGACTCTCTGTGTGGTTTCGAGGACAGCAGTGTCTCATCGTGAACGACAGGGTGCAGTGTTACCTTCTCCCGGATCAGCTCTACCCAGCTACGCACTGGAAAACAGTTGGAGAGAGACAACGTTCACCAAACACAATCCAGCGGTTTTGAGTTTTGGTGAACCAAAAGTGTGTTTGTGCTCACTGCAAACTCACTGAGTCCCTGATTTCGCTGCACCCAGACAGGAGGTGGGGGGATGAGGTTGAAAGGGGGGCGTGTGGGAGCCGGGATGGAACACTCCACCAACTCCTCCTGGCTCTCCTCCTCGGAATCTTCTGCGTTGTCATCGTCCTCGTCCTCGTCGGGCTCTTCTGTGGGCAGAGAGGATGAAGCAAGCCGCTCTGTCACTTCCTTTACATTTACATTTAGTCATTTAGCAGACGCTCTTATCCAGAGCGATTTACAGTAAGTACAGGGACATTCCCCCCCGAGGGAAATAGGGGTGAAGTGCCTTGCCCAAGGACATAATGTCATTTGGCACGGCCAGGAATCGAACCAGCAACTTTCTGATTACTAGCCCGATTCCCTAACCACTCAGCCACCACCTGACTCCCTTACGTGCCCTTGCTCTCTGTTTCCGTTTATTTGATGTCGTTCTGGTTCTCACCTTCTGACTCCAGTTCCTCCAGCCCGGACCTGAGTTTGGGTGCAGTTGGGTGGTCTGTTGCCGTGGTGACCGTTGCCACGGGGGTCTGGATGAATGATGATGAGGAGGAGGGTCCAGAAGTGGGCAGGGTGTCCTCAAGGTCACGGACCGTGTCTCCGCCCACTGTGGATGAACCAATCAGAGATGGAACGCCAGGTTTATATTTCATCGACAACACCAGACTGAGGTTCATCATGACTGTAAGTAACTAAAAAGGTTGTATAATTCTAAATCAAACATTTAGAATTTTGCAGATGAACCCACAGTGTTTCTATATACCTAATTAAATAGATAACCCTTCAGTGAAATTATGGCCACACTACACAGGCACTAAGCAATCTAGTGGAGCACTAAAAAAAGGACTAACTCGATTAAGAGTAACTCAATTAATCGACAGAACAGTTAACAATCAAAATTATACTATTAGGGACAGGCCTATTTGATACTGTCCTCTGCCAACTATGTCAGTCTTCTTCTAGAGGGGGGCGGGCCTTTGGACAGACCTGAGGGGCTGATTGGCTCAGAGATCTCCGCTCCTGATATTTGCCATGGTGATGTCCAGTCCAGTAACAACAGAGATGGGGCATGTGACGGGCCATCACTGTCGGCATCGACGGTGACCAGCCGGTCAAGCTCAGCCTCTGACAGCATCATCCTTCCGGTTGCCATGGCAGCAGGTGTCTGGGAGTTGCCAGGAACAGGAGTGGCGGACGGCAACGCCCCCTCTGGTGTGACGTCGTCGAACGGCTCGAAGATGAGAGGTAGGTCCTCTGACGACATGGTTCCTTCCGTGGCCACGTCTTGGGACAAAGGTGCCACCGTGTCCTCTGCAACAGTTTCAACACAAACACTCTTTAAGGCTAATAGGGCTAGTAATCAGAATGTTGCCGGTTCGATTTCCGGCCGTGAACGTTGTGTACTTAGGCAAGGCACTTCGCCCTACTTGCCTCGGGGAAATGTCCCTGTACTTACTGTAAGTCGCTCTGGATAAGAGCGTCTGCTAAAATGACTAAATGTTTTTAAAAAAAGACTAAATGTAATACACTGCTTTGTTTTAGTCCTGCATTCCAGGAGGATGTGTAGTTTGGTAACAGGTCTATTGATCCTGGCTTGAGAACATTTTTGTGGTTACTGTATAGATTCGGGTAAACTGTGTACCAATTTGCTTACTGATGCTGAGGTTGCCTAGAATGTGCCCTATGGTGCTGAAGTATTTTGCGTTGCCGGGACCGATTCTTTCGACTTTCAAATGGCTTGGTCTGATCTTTCACAACAGAAGTGGAAAGATTATCTATGATTGGTCTTGTGTACTCTCATGTGAAAACGTTTCCCCCGATTGTCGCCTCTCTCCCCTTTTTTTTTCCAGCCAAAAACATGGCGAGAGAGAAAAATTCACAGAAAAAATCCAATCCTTTTATATAAAAGGGGTACTTTTCTGAGAAGCATACATAATTTGCCAGCTTCCTTTCTCTAGGGGGGAGCTTGGTTTCCCTGTGGGGAGAGAGAACAGCCTAACAGCCGAGCAAACAGACAGTCCACCCTGGGACACCAGCAACACATATTGGCTCAGACTGATGCCTCTAATCCTGCTCACTGCTCCATCACACTGAATAATAACCTGCCTCAGTCTTAACGAATGTCCCAGCTTCCGATTCACCGGAGAGAGAGAGAGACAGATAGAGAGACTATAAAAGGAAGGGAGGAGGGCGAGGGAGAAGGTAGGCATGGTCTGATGAAAGAAGAGAGAGAATATCGTAGATGCGTATTGAGTAAGAGTGGGTTAAAAGGAGAGGTGAAGATAAGAACATGAAAAAAGGGGGGCGCAGGGAGATAGAAAAGAGGGATTGAATCCTGCAAAGACTTCTGGGTAACGCATCCTGTCACCAGCATCTTCTGGCAGTCATGTTCGTTTATTTCCAGAGCCGAGTCAGGAATAGAAAGTAATTAGACTGCCTGGGTCCCTGCTGTGGTTCAAAGTGGAGCGTGGAGAAGCAGGCGTCTCTCTCTGCTGATCATCAAAGGCCATCTCTGCCACTAGACGTGTCACTTTCATTTGCCGTCGCTTTTTAATGAAACCATGTGAATCCCAGCAAACTCAAACCAGCACAAAAATATGCTTCCCTGCCATGAGGTCCATGTATTGGAATTCTGTGTCTTGAAAGAGACTGCAGAGCATCAGCTTGCCTAAGCCTGTCTGTTTGTGTCAGAGTATGTCAGAGAGTAAGGTAATGGAAACCTTTTTAACTGTATTGCCAACGCTTTGAATTCCACTTTAACATCCATTGCAATCCCCACTTAACATTGTGCATTTTGTGTTGACTTACCTCCAATTTGCCGCAGTGGTTCAGTCCAGAGGCTATCTGGGCCTTCTTGCCTGGAGGTCAGGACTGTTCCAAGGTCGGGCAGGAGGGGATCTGGAAGGGAGGGAATAGTCACCTCCTCCTCAGCCCACATTGAGTCAGGGTTGGAGGTCAGAGAAGAGTGCAGAGACGAGGAGATGGGGCTCAGCTGAGATCCCGTCAGGGGGGGTACCTTTCTGACTCGAGCCTGAGGAACCCACATGGTCTATATATGATGGCCTTGTCATGTCTGCATCTTGAAGAGGCGGTCTGAGGCTGGAAAAGCTTGGTCTGCTCCTCCTCTCTTCTCTTCCAAAGATGTTTGAGCTGTTCTCCAGCAGAGGGCCCTTCGTCTCCCCAGCCACTTCACTCTCTGTCTGGCTGAGAGGCACCGACTTTGGTGAGAGTGTGGAGGAGGCGGCAGATTCAGACACTGCTCCCTGCACAGTCATTCCCTGTTCTTCTTGCATAGATGTAAGCTTGGTGGCTGGTATGTTCTCCATGATGTCCCCACTTGGTCCTGGTCCCCTCTCGACATGAGTCTCTCTCGATGTCTCTTCCCCCTTTGACGAGCTCTCGGTGGCAGCCTTCGTCTCAGCCCAAGTCCTCCGGCTCCCAGCCTCCTCCCCGGCCTCCTCCCCGGCCTCCTCCCCGGCCTCCTCCCCGGCCTCCTCCCCAGCCTCCTCCCCAGCCTCCTCCCCAGCCTCCTCCCCAGCCTCCTCCCCAGCCCTGCTCGTCCCAGATCTTTCTTCACGGCTGTCCTCATTTCCTGTCTGCTTGACTGAAGTTATTCCCTCAAGTCCCATCTCTCCCCCGTCTGGGCCGGCCCCTCCCACTCCCTCCACAGTCTCGGATAGGTCAATCCAGCTCGTAGTCACATGCTCAGACACCCCAGTCGTCTCCTTCCCGCCATCCGAGGGCTCAGAGTGGATTCCGTGTGTTGAGGTGGAGCTACCAGTGGTGGCCATGGTGACGCATGGTCCAGCGCAGTCCCTGTTCTCTGAGGAGGATGCGTGCTGGTGGAGGGGCGGCGCAGGGGAGCCGAGAACGCAGACGCAGGCTGCGGTCAGAAGGAGGCGATGGAGAGTCACAGAGACAAACATCTCTACCACCCCTCACTACCCATCAACTGGAGGAGATGAGGCCAGAGGTTGAGGCAGGTCACACAAATGGTCTGGAGGTTTCTGTGAAGGATAAGGAAATAGTTGAAAGCCAAGACGTATTAATTCAAAAAACTTCAAAGCATGTTTATTTTCTGCACCCTAACCTAAGATAACCAAGGCAGAGGATTATGGGTGCGTTCCATGTCAGCTTTTCCTTTGATCTTGCAGTCTCACAGATTAGAATGACTCCATTCACAGTTCACACTGATTATTTCTCCTCGCCTCTCTGGTTATCTGGCTATTCTTCTCTATCACATCCATCTCTTTCGCTCTTCAACACAAACACACAGACTCACCCAGAAAAGGGAGGAGGGGTATGTATGTGCAAGAGAGAGAGAGAGAGAGAGAGAGAGAGAGAGCAAGAGAGAGCTGGAATAAGAATAAGAATACAATCCTGACACAGCAAACCACTGTGCTGCATTTTAGAAAACTATAAATAGCAGCAGGTTCTCTGCTCAGGTCCTTTTGCCAAACCTAAGCCTATGACAAAACGGCAAATGTCATTTCTAAATCAAGAACAGCGAGGAAGAATGTGACAGTTCAGCATATGAAAGCATAGAATAGCCTAATACAATAGAACAGAACATTTGCCTTCATCATTTATTTGGCATTTGCCTGCACATAGGCATATAAAGGTGAATAAGACAGCCTCCATGCAACTATCTAAAATTAAATGTTCTGCTTCAGTCAAGAAGCCGAAAATACGAAAATGTAGAGCGGACTTGTAAACAGACGTTTGAAATGGCACTTCGTTGCCAGGGTGACACCCTGCTGTAGCCTGCGTGTCAGACGAGCGTCTTGGAGGGATCAACAATATTAAACCCAGACGATACACCGTCTAACTCCGTGTAAACAATGCTGAACTCCTGCTTTGATTGTTACCAACCTCTCCAGAACCAATCACTGAACAATTGCGCACTGGATGAGCAGCCTGCTGAATAGCACCAGCTTTATTAGCCAGTTGAATGGGGATTTACAGACCACTGTAAATAAACATCACAATACAATGCGGCGAAGTCAAGCTTTGATGACTAGTCAAGTGCACTTCTGAGCAGTCAAGTGCACGAATGTAAATTTAAATAATGTTGTGCACATAAACATAAACTCATAGACATTCTCATATGCAAGCCCAAATATTGTATTAGACGTCTGGTATAAATCGTGTAATTCGATTGAAAACATAACCGATACTGATATGCTAGAGGAAAAGTCTTTACGAATAGGATGCACCGTTACCATCGTCCTTACCTGCAGATCCGTGTCGAGCAGTGATTACATTTCAGAGGAATCGTTTTTTTTCCGAATGTTATTTGAAACAATAGTGCTCTAGTATTGCATCGGTATTAATTTCATATCAGTGGCTGCCTATATTGATCCGGAAGAAAGCTGAAGAAAAAGCCAGCGTCATTTAGTGTAAGCAGCCTGCACGCGCTGGGGTGCACCGGCTGTGCAGAATGCGCGCGCGTGTGGTGCTGAACTGGCAGCTGTTGAGCGCGCAAGAGGAAATATTTTTTAAGAACCGTCAGTAATGCAGTCAATCGTTTACGTGAAATCGATTACTCATATAATTGATTTGTTAGTGCTTTATTTGATTTTGAATCACTATAGCTGCTGAGGTGATCTTGCAATTACAGGAGGTGCTGAAATGGACAGCTCCACAGAAACTCACCCGCTAACCTATTTCTGTCTGGGTCCATACAAGCCCTTTGCGGCTTTGCCACATATCTAAAACATATCTAACAAATCTCTGCTGAAAAAAGTGATGCATCCAAAAAGTAAAATTCTACAAAGTTTACTCTAAGGTTTATCAGCAAAAGTTAACGTAATGATAATGTACATATCTTAAACCTAATTGCTCAAACCCCTCCTACGGGGATGTTGGGGCGGTGTTGTAATGGCATTTTTAGTCAACTTTTGTCAACGAACGCAAAAATATTTTTTTATCAGGCATTTCTGCGGACATACTTCCTTCAAAACGAGGACCCCGCCCAACCCAGCTGAGAGTCAACATTATCGTTGCATAGCCTACAGACTGTGTGGATAATCTTTTATAAGAAATATTTATTATAATATTTGGGTTACAATGCCCTTATTTGAAGGGTTGGGTAGTGGAGGGGAGAAAACCGCTGTCGTCATAGATTTAGGAGCATCATATACAAAGTAAGTATTTCGTTAGCTACTAGCAAACGTTAGCTTGTTAGCAATGATTGCGAATATATTTATGGTTAGCATAGCTACTGCATAGCGCAGACTTGCGAGAGCTACGCAGTTGCGAGAGGTAGCTAGCTTTTGTTTTGCTAACGGTAGCTCTAGTCTATCGATATGGAATAACTAGCGTCGAAGTTCATGCATACATTTAGTTATCATACTAGCTACTAAGAACTAAACGTACACTTTATCTCGAGACATATAGCTATTCCAATGCTATCTAGCTAACTAGCGGTAAACTGACAACTGAGAAGGTCTTGCCTCGGGCAGGTCATATGAGTTAGCTAGCTTCTCTGTGATGTACAGTCAGTCTTTTGTCTCTGTATAAACAAGAACGGCAGTAAATGGAATGAATCAAGATCAATATTTTGGAACCATTAAGCTAGCTTTCTAACTTGTATTGTTTTTGTCTTGAAGATGTGGTTTTGCAGGGAGAGACGGGGCCCAGGTTTATCATACCCAGCGAAATTCAGAAGCCGGGACAACAACAAGTTAGTCGTGTCAGACATTCATATTAGTTCAGCATTGTGGATGTTGTAGAGCTCGTTAGTTTGTATCATCGTTGATTCTTGGTTGTAATGCAGGAGAGAGTTTTTGTCTCATTGCAAGTCTCCGTTTATGATTCTTTCCAGTCAATCAAAGTGGTCCAGTACAACATCAACACAGAAGAGCTATATGCCAATCTCAAAGAGTTCATTCACACTCTTTACTTCAGGTGATTCTCTACTATATGTGGTGTGGAAGACTGTTTTCACATTGTGCCACCAATCCTTGTGCGTAGCATTTTTTTGCTCGAATTAACAAAATGCTGTTTCGTCAACCCCAGGCATCTGCTGGTGAACCCTCGCGATAGGAGAGTTGTCATCATCGAGTCCATCCTCTGCCCCTCCCACTTCAGAGAGATCCTTACCAAGGTCTTCTTCAAACAGTTTGAGGTAACTGGAACTGAGTACTAATCACCTGTGTCCCTCAGCCATGTCTATGGGCGTATGTGAAGCCCTCTGTGACATTGCTTGTAAAAAGGGCTATACAAATACATTAGATTTGATCTGTGTGTGTGTGTGAATACTTTGGTTTCTATGTAGGCGTTATGTTTCTCTCCTCGTTTTGTCTTTTCCAGGTCCCCTCTGTGCTGTTTGCTCCAAGTCATCTCATGTCCATCATGACCCTGGGCATTAATTCAGGGTTGGTGATGGATTGTGGGTACACAGAGACACTGGTTCTACCTGTATCCTTTCCCTGTGGACAGAAACGAAATGTTTAGGCCAGTGTCATCAATACTGTCTTTTTGGGTTACTTTTTGTTTTAAGTTAGAAAACTGTAAGAGATCTATGTTGATATATGTTGCGTTAAGCTTTAATTCCTTAACTCGATAATTAGGTCTATGAGTGCATCCCCATCCTGTCTGCCTGGGAGGCGTTGCCTTTGGGCGGGAAAGCCATTCATAAGTAATTATGGGACTCACTGGGGATGGGGAAAACATTATGCATGCATGGCTGTTTGCTTATGTCGTGCACTAAGCCACAGGAAACTAACTTGAGTTCTATGTATATCCATCTCACCCTCTATGTGTGTGTGTGTGTTTGTGTGTGTGTGTGTGTGTGTGTGTGTGTTTCACCCTCAGGGAGTTAGATAGCCTGCTGGTGGAGCAGTGCACTGTAGATTCAGACTCCACCACAGGCCAAAGTCTACCTGCAGTTATAGGTAAGATTTACATCACCACCAATCTCACTCAAAGGCCCTAATAACTCATGCAGCATGATGCATTTATAAGCGGTTGTTTTCCTGTGGTGTACCAGGGAAGGAAATCCTTTCTCACTTTTAAATTATAAATCTACTCAAGTTAGTTTGCGCTGTTCCTGTCTTCCTGTATCGGGGTGGAGGACAGTGTTCTGTTGTTCAGTGAATCATCATGTCAAGGATGCAGCTGTGGTGATGGTGCAGACCAGGGAGACCTGATGCACATCAATAATGAACACAGGCACACGCACTAGGCTCCTCCTCGAGGCTTCTAAACTCCATCTTTGCAGCTTCTAAACTCCATCTTTGCAGCTTCTAAACTCCATCTTTGCAGCTTCCAAACTCCATCTTTGCAGCTTCCAAACTCTATCTTTGCAGCTATCTCGACAAACTTCAACTGGTTCTCCAGTCAGCTATAGATGCTGTCAGTCTAGTTCTTTTCAGTTTTCTGTAGGACTGATAAAGACGTGTTTGCTTAAGTGAAGTGAACTTGTGAATATCAATAGTGTAACTCAGAATCAGATTCAGAAAGGGTTTTAATCGCCATGAAAATTTGCACAGACAGGGAATTTCCTTTGGCAGGAAGGTGCATTCAACATATGAATAAATCTTATCTCTCATGCGTCATCTCAGTGGGCCTCAGATCAGTGCAGATGAAGGAAAGGGCACTAGGGGAGAAAGAAACAGGGCTGTGCTTAAACGTAGAAATATTTCCGCAGTCATTTACAAAAGCACTGCGTCAGTGGAGCGAGATGAAAAGAAAAATGTTCAATCGGAGAAGCGTGTTGTAAAAAACAATTATTTCTCTCTACGCTCTCCTTTCCTCCCAGGGTCCATCCCAGAGGAGATTGTGGAAGACATCAAGGGTAGGTTCACAGTTTGGTCTGAGGATCTTTGTGTTCTCTACAGTTTGGTCTGAGGAACTTTCTGTTCTTTCCAGTTGATTAAATAACAGAGTATCAGTGTATACAGTGTGACGTGTCTGACCTGGGCCCATGTGGACCATCACATCTCTGATTGGTTGCTGATTCTTCAGTCAGGACATGTTTCGTCAGCGACCTGCAGAGAGGCCAGAACATCCAGAAGGCAAAGTTTAACTTGGAGGGCACAGCTGAGGTCAGTGACACCCCAGCCAGACGGGTCTAGTAAGAATATGGAAGCATGAGTACTGGAATGTGACTTACCCCTGCTGGTCTCTTCCTCTACACCAGTGGTTCTTAACCCTGTTCTCAGGGAACCCCTGTCCTGCATGTTTTAGATGTTTCCCTGCTCGAACACACCTGATTCAAATACATGGGTCGTTATCTAGCTCTGTAGAGGCCTGGTAACGAACATGCATTTGAATCAGGTGTGTTGGAGCCAAGAAACATCTAAAACATGCAGGACAGGGGTTCCCTGAGGACAGGGTTAAGAACCACTGCTCTACACTATAAAAGAAATCACAGGATTCGTAAAAGCACTTTGATTGGTTACCCTCGAGGCATGTGTGTTCATCTGTAACCTATCCGCTCGCAGCGTCCAACTCCACCCCCTGATGTTGAGTATCCATTGGACGGGGAGAAGATTCTTCATATCAAGGGACCAATTAGGTACTATGCTTATCCTAATAACTTGCTGTGGCCTTAATATGAATGAACGTTTTTCTACTCACTTACAGCAGGATCAAATTGTGGGGTCTCCAACCATGTTCCTGGAGAGCTACCTGCCTGTTGGTTTTTGCTCTAACCAGATTTATTTAACCTGATTCAACACTAGTTACCTGACCAACCAGCAAATGATTAAAATCAGTTGTGCTAGACAAGCGTTGTAGCAGAAACCTACTGGCAGGTCCAGGAACAGGGTTGTACACCCCTAGTCTAGAAGGTTTATAAAATGCAGATATGTTTTCATATTCAGTGCTTCCTCCTGAATTATGTGGGTCACCTTCTATTACTGAATCTAGGTTGTCACTAAACATGTTTGTCGTAACTATCTGTCTCATAGAAGGTCTCTGAATGAGAGCAGGGTTGGATTCTGTGTGTGTTGGCCTGACTGGGTGTCTTTTTAGGCACCAAATTAATTAATGAAATTAAAGTTCCATTGAGCAGGGTGTGATGCTGTTGTGTAGTGAAGATCTCTTGTTTGTTTGTCTCTCCAGGGATTCAGTCATGGAGATGCTCTTTGAACAGGACAACGAGGAAAAGAGTGTGGCCACTCTGATTCTGGATGCTTTGGTCAAGGTAACAGACCAACTCACTCGCTTACTCGCTTCAACTTTAAACAGAAAGTCTCGCCACCCGTAAGATTAATCACTAAGATTTAGCTATTTAGGGAAAGAAGAAAAACAACTGCTACGTTTGGGTCACCATAACCCCCATCTGGAATTTCCCCATTACTATAAAAGCAGACATTTCATTACCATATTTAGACAATTTCTTCTATTTTTTTATACAATTAGATCTGTAAAATAACTCCCACAGTTCCGTTGTTGCCGTAGCAACCCGCGTCCTCTGCAGTGGTTGGGGTGTGGTAGTTTCCTGAGAAGGGACAGCGTGCAGAGCGGGCCAGGACAGCCTGTTCATCTCTATAGGCCGAGAACTCTCCATTACTCTCCATGTAAAACTTCACGTCAGGTGCACTGTAAGCAGTAGTCTGTTCATCGGTCCCTAAGGAGTAATGTTTCAGCCAGCCAGCCTCACACACACACACACACACACACACACACACCAACACACACACACACACACACTCAATCTAAAGTGGTGTCGGGCACACTTAGTGTTTGGTGTTTCGGGAGGCTCCTGTGGATCTCTAACTCACTTTACACGAAGGTCTTCGTCGTTTTATCTATCACTATTAGTTTTTTAAGTAAATGTCTGTGCGCTAGTTTCTGCACGGGGCCATAGAAATACAGTGCAATAGAGTGGTCTGCTCTTCTCATAATCTGAGAACACAGGGTGCTTTCTAGTGCTGCCCACAACGTAAAAAGAAAGCTGTTATAGTCAAGGGGGAGGATATTTTGGGGACTAATTTTGGACTCATCTAAATGGCTCTGTATGTATTGTATCCAATCTAGGCTGAGCCTTTTGTGTGATCTATATTTGTGTCTGCTGTGTGTGTTTTCCCCCTGCAGTGCCCCATAGACACAAGGAAGGTCCTGTCTGAGAATCTGGTGGTGATCGGGGGCACAGCCATGCTGCCTGGCTTCCTGCACCGCCTGATGGCTGAGATACGCCTCCTAGTGGAGAAACCGCAGTACTGCGATGCCCTGGCCACCAAAACCTTCCGCCTGCACTCTCCACCTGCCAAGCCCAACTGCACGGCGTGGCTGGGAGGTAGGAAGACGCAACACACAGGGTTCACACTTAAACCTCAGTACAATGCCCTAGTTACGTCAACACATTTATGGGGAATGTAGAGGTTGGTTTAGGTGCTGTGACTACACAGGGCTTGTAAAACAAGCTCTACACAGTTTTATTTGATTAGAGCAGGTAAGGTGGTTTGTGTTGTTCCATTGTGCCATTATCTTTTACTACTACACACCACCAGCAGCAACAGATGTCATTATCTGTACAGATATGATTTAAACGCTTCTCCGAAGCAGCCAGACTGTGTTGACCTGAGAGAGGGAGAGAGAGAGAGAGAGAGACAGAGAGACAGAGAGAGACAGAGAGAGAGAGAAACAGAGAAACAGAGAGAGAGAGAGAGACAGAGAGAGAGATAGAGAGAGACAGAGAGAGACAGAGAGAGAGAGACAGAGAAACAGAGAGAACAGAGGGAGACAGAGAGAGAGAGAGAGAGAGAGAGAGAGAGAGAGATGTATTCATATGTTGAATGCCCCCTGCTGTCCTCTCCCTCCTCCAGGAGCGATCTTCGGAGCCCTTCAGGACATCCTGGGGAGTCGTTCCATCTCCCGTGACTACTACAACCAGACAGGCCGCATCCCAGACTGGTGCTCCCTGAACTCCCCGCCCCCAGAGTCGGTCTACGACGCCGGGAAGACCCCCCCCTCCCCTCATGAAGAGAGCCTTCTCCACTGAGAAATAAACGCACACGCAGTCAGAATCCAACTTTCACACGACAGTAGTCATCGACTCCACTGTTACATTTATGTGGACTAACGGTTGTGGTTCAGCAGTTTGGTGGCTTCCTCTACTGATGTTCTCACCTCGGTTTGAAGGTTATAGAGAGGGTTGATTGAGAGGGTGACCATATGTTCTTAATTGTCGGTCATCTTGAATTCTCGAGAGTGGACATGGAGAGGAAGCCACTGCAGACTGTTGAGAAACTCCCGACATCTCGACATCTCACTCACTGTCAAGTCCCAAGAATGCATCTGTTTCTGCCTGCCTCATTCCGAGAGCCTCAGTGTTGTACAGCTAGAGCCCGAAGCACATGAAGAGCCTGTCATCTTCCAGCGCGAGAGTGCCGCAAATTGATTAGTTGTGCCGATTCTCCGAGAGGTTAGAGTCCATGAAAAGTGGCCCTTTAAGCCTTTGTAAACCTGAAGGTCATGTTGACACTGCTGACTAGCCTGCAGGCTGGACGCATGGATCTGATTCCCCCTCTGGATCCCCTGCAGAGCACTCCCTTCATGTTAAACCCTCTTGCCTGAGATTTAGTGATCCTTTTGATGGCGACTCCTAAGAAACTGTAGGTCAACCACATGAGCAGTTGTTGTGGTTTTTCATGCGTGCTAACTCATAACTCCTGTCGAGATTTTGGCTCTGTGAGAATTCGCCTTGTGTTCGTTGTAAATGCGACTCCAATGCCATGCTTCTACGCTGCGATTTAGTTTGAATAGTTTGCTTTTATTTATTGTTTTATTGCAATGTACGGATTTCCTAATCTCCCCCTTGCTCTTTATTGAATCAACATCGCTAAATAAACATTCCTGGACCCCTGTTTCTGATGTCCTATTTTACACAACTTGTTTTATTTTTCTTGTCATCAGTGAAAGTTAGAAAACACGCGTGTAATTCTCCACACTGTTCTCACATAGACGGTCTCAAAGCCGTTCCTACTAGGAAGCAGCGAAGGTTCTCCTGAGAAGGACGGGGCGGAACGTTCCCCTCCGCGTTCTCCAGGAAATGAGACAGCAGCGGGGGATTGTTTGAAGATGGCTTACAGACAGACACCCGCCTATACTTTGAAGGTAATGATACTCTGTCCCAGGGGAGTGATCAAACTGTCAGCTGTATATTCTACTAATATGATCCAACAGGCTGGAGGGAGAGCCCTGGGTGCCTGGGAAGACGGGAGTCTAGAGCTCACGTCTTCGGTTCAGCTCACTGTCAGCCTCCAGAGCCACCCTCAGGCCTAACCAGAGCACCTCGGGCCTAACCAGAGCCACCCTGCACCTAACCAGAAACACCTCAGGCCTAACCAGAGCCACCCTGCACCTAACCAGAGTACCTCAGCCCTAACCAGAGCCACCCTGCACCTAACCAGAGCCACCCTGCACCTAACCAGAGCCACCCTGCACTAACCAGCCACCCTGCGCTTAACCAGAGCCACCCTGCGCTTAACCAGAGCCACCTCAGGCCTAACCAGAGCCACCTCAGGCCTAACCAGAGCCACCCTAACCAGAGAGCCAGAGCAGGCTGGTTCACAGCAGTTTGACGTGGGAACTAGGATGTTCTTAAGACGGCACAGTTTCCAATGAAATGTCAAACTGATTGGGACAGAGAAATGGTGAAAGGAATACTGAATACACTTGTTTTAACTAATCGCAGGGAAAGTACCGGCTGTGATGCAACACTGATGTGGTCGGTTGTAAAGAAGCTGTAAGATCACGCCCTAGCGTTTACGTGTTTGAATACAGAACAATGAATAAAGTCCAGGAAAGCCCAAGTGATAAACCCTTGATCTGGTTCTTTTCCCTCTTGGGACTGTATCAGTTTACTGCCCAATCCCAGAGATCTCAATCCAACATCAATAGATTTAGTGCAATCCTACAGCTGACTTCTCTTTGGAGGCCATATGCCTATGGTTTAACTGTTATATTAAATCAACAAAAAATTCATATATCTTGTGATCTGGGCCAGGAGATACATTATGAATTCCACATGGGGGTTGGGCAACACTGAACAGAGAATTGCTGTCTGGAGGAAACAAACCGAGCGAGCCATTCACTTACATTCAGACTCATGTTGAAGCGTGAGTATCCCTTAATGTGTAAGAGTGAGACTGTAGTTGTTTGTCCCACAGGGATCCATCAATCATAGTGTGTCTGTTAGATACTATTTGTCTGGGAAACAGTGACAGCAGCCAAGATACACCTGGATCATGAGGTTGGCACAGAGACTGGGAAATCGACAGTTTGTTGTTTCATAGCCAAACGGCACATGATTCAGTCCCTGCGTTCAGACTTAAATCCCCCTTGTCTCTTTCTCTCTGTCTCTTTCTGACTCCTGTCTCTAATAATATGCAGTTTCCAGAAGCCTCTCCCTGGGGGTTATTACTGTGGGACCACCTAGGTTACACACAGTGAACCTTAGAGGACGGCATTCACCCTCAACAGCCAAAGCAAGGCCACAGTTATCCTGAGAATGTGTCTTAATTTAGGGACTTTGTCTTTATGACTACAGGCTTTCGAGAGGACACAGTGCCAATTCCAGAAGTGGAAAAAGTTGTTACAATAATGAAGACGGAGCTCTGAGAGCTTCTCTGTGTTTCGTGTGAATGGTCGCATGCATATGGCCATATGTGAATCCAGAAGGCCAGTACATCAGCTCTCCAGAGACAAGCCTTTTTCCAGATTGTGAGCTCTTTGTCCTCCTGCGTACAGTCCATCTACATCTGGATGTATGGACGGGGTATCCCACGGAGGCTCTGAACTCTCCCACCTGCTGTGCAGCCTTGGGAACACCCCAACCACCCCTCCAGCCTCCGCTCGCCTCATCTCCCTCCCCCCCCTCTCCCCCAGAGGGGACTGGGGGTGGGCTGGGACTTGGGTGTCCTCGTGGTTCCCAGGGACAGGAAGCAGCAGCTGTCTTTGTGCCTTCACCCCCGCCATAGGATCCTGAGCGGAAAAATGACTCCCTGACGCCTATACACTCAAGCCTGTCTGAGTGGTGAATAAGGATGAGTCGTTTAGGATCGACGACTCGAGTTTTAAGGTGTGTTTGACTCTCTGGCACTACTATGTGTATTTCCCCCCCAACTCAAAAGTCAGTTCATACCTACAGCAGATGAAGGTCATTCATTTATCATACTTTGATTATCAGGCTTATATCAGACTCTTGTGGGAATGAGAGCTCTTCTGTAGAAACACCAAGCGGACCATTATCGCTGTGTGAGATGAGAGAGCCAGTCAGTGACAGGGACAGGATCATCCATCCTCATTATCTCTTCACATTCAAAACAGACCTTCTTAATTAGCTTGTAAATCACTCTGGCTTTATAAACAGGACTGTAGCCAGGGCTGTAGCCTCGGGAGGGGTTAGGGTTAGAGGAGGGGGGCACATCAAACTAGGTGTGCTTCGTGCCCCAGTAGCTGAACAAACACAGTCTTTCTGTGTTATGAGGGGATTTCACATGAAGCACCTGTTGCTACTCTGTTTCGTTGAGTGTATTTAGTTTGGGATTTGTTTAATCAATCCCATGTTTTAATCATTTTCTGTCCCCAAGTCGGAAACACAGCCCCTGTCAAACTTTTGGTATAATCATGACTAAGGGTTGTGTAGATGTGTGGTCTCTGTTTGTTTATGTACGGTTGGCGCAGGGAGGGTGGTCCCTTGTCTGGGTACAGACACTGGCCTGAGGTTATCACCCTCACAGCTCCAAACATGAGCAGAAAGTCTGAAAGGAATCCTCCTTCATTCTTGCCGTCCAGTAAACTCGCAGTCACACATACAAACTGATAAACTATGTTTGTGGAATGTGTGTGTGTGTGTTAACCTCATAGGGGGGAGCCCCACTACGAAAAGCAGATCCTGCCTTGGGGGTGCAAACTATGAATACACAAAAAAAGCAAGCTAGACTTTAAAGTAGTTGTGTTTTTCAGATTGATTGCAGTTACACATTGGAATCGGGAGGTTGATAAAGAAAAAAAGAGAGAAATGGAGAGAGAGAATAAAAGGGGCAATGCTTCGCACGTTTCTATGATCGGATGTACATCTAACAAACCAACTTAATGTTCTGTGAGATCAAGTTATGGCATTTTTATATAAGTGTAAGGTGCGCCACATGAAAAAATGATGCTTGTTTGATAGCGTAGCGTAGCCTACTTGTTTGCGGGTTTTGAAGAGGATCTCCCCTTCTCAAAGTGTTTTTTCAGCAGCGCGGGATAATGTTCCCATCCACAGACCCTGACTCACGGCTGTTCACGGCTGCTGCTTTCGGCAGTACCTTTTCTATCACATACATATAAATTTAACCTTATTATCAACGGAAACCTGAACTTTCAAGATGCATTCTCTTGTCGGTGTATCGCAGATTTTAGCCACTCTTCTCCTTCAATTGCCACCTGCTCAGGTAAAGAAATTACGTTTTTTTCCAAATGGCATGAATATTTCTTATGAAACTTTCACGTTTGAGTTAACGTTTACTGTTTGAGTTATCAGAAACATAAACGAATGTGACTGTTACAATTCATTTGAGAAACCTGACAACCTAAAACGTAGGCAGGCTGCCATTACTACTTGAATGGACCAAGATGATAATAATTAAAAACTAAAAAGTACCAAAAAGACTAACAAAACTTATATTGTAGTTTATTTTGTATTGTGCTGTGGCTTTTTAATACTCTATGATGTATCCAAAACTCCCTTGAAAAGAGACCCAATTGAATGAAATCAAGATAATCTTTTGAAATTCACATACAATGCGTGGATTATTCGTTTATTTATATACCTTCTAGATATTTGATTTGGTCACAATGTCAAAGCTGGCCCCAGATTTATATGGGAGGAGCCCTCTCGTGTATTCTCTGGCTTTAAATGTGACTTCTATTACCACTTCACGTGAAATAGTAATAAGAGTCACATTTACGGCTATTTTTTCTCAAGGGTTACTTATACAGAGGGCAACCACTCGAATTTATGAACATCATATTTGATAGATTACAACTGAGGACACGCAACAGCTCTCTGACATCTTCTGGGAATTGTAGTGTGTAGTCCCAACTGGGTGGGATGTTTACAATACTGTTTATAGTGGCTGTGTAATACCGATTATTCATGTATTAAGATATTTACACGACAAAGTCGACAGAGGCAGCTGCAGCATCCACACCCCTGGGCCTGAGTACGTCTGTCCTGCCTTTATGTTTACATTGTTACATCTTGGGTGGGGAGAAAAACCTGGAGTCTGTAAGCGACAGTCTCAGGTGCAGATGGTGTTTGTGTGATCAATGTACGGTATCTAGGTGGTATCTAGGTGATATACGTGTGTGTGTGTGTGTGTGGTCAGAGAGGTGATAAAGGATGCTGAATGCTATTGCCAGAGAGCTAAGTGAGGATTAGTCATTGGTTAAGGCCCATGGGAGTATCTATTGTGGGGAACCTTAGATGTGACTGCACAGGTGCACTCTCCTCTTAAAGCACCACATGAGGCCATAAGAGGATCACACAGACACACACATCCAGCAGCGTACTGCACACGAAGATACTGCTGCCCAGGGGATTACAGTACACCGACAGAAGCTACTCTGGACAAAACATCCTCCCAGTTCTCCAGGTGAAAGACCTTCACTCGGTCCTTTACCTCAAATCGTTTTTATTTTTCGACACAAATGTCCTGCTCCCCAGTTTGTGTTTGTGTTTGTGATATTCAAAACCCATATTTAGAATTGAGCAGACCTACTTAATGAGCTCATCTCTTCTGCCAAGTCTACTCTGAAAGAATTGGTCGCTGACCAGTGTAGAGCAGCTTCAGCTCATACTGGCTCTTCTGGCTTGTGTAATCTGGATCCTCTGGGAATTGGAGTCAGCCCAGTTGAGACCCAGAGAGAGAAGGTATCTCATGTAGTCCCTATCGTGCCAGCAAGCTGTGGGTGATGGGGTTGTGTTGAAGAGGGGAGAAGGATGTGATTTATTAGGCCTGAAACAAGTCCAGCTGGGACTGCATGAGTCCATGAGGGGAATCAAATCGTCCAAAACCCAACAAAAATATGAATCATTGTCTCTCCACTGCTCTGTAAAACGAGTTTGACATTTATAAAAGACAATGGCATAGATGTAAAAATAAAAGAAAGTTGACATTTGAGCTTGTAATGTTTGATGATGAACAAATAATAGATTGTGTCTTGTTGTTTTGGCTGGTATCACCATTGGGGATCGTATAGTCTCGCTGGCATATGGCTGCCTTGATGTCGTGCTGTACGTGACCAATCAGTGAATTTTGTGATGCAACATGTCTCTGCCTAGTTTGGGCTTATTTAGTCCTCCATGTCCTGAACTGGGGGATATCTGGGGTCAAGGATGACTACCCAAAAACTGTCAGGGCTCAGTTGAGGAGCACAGACCAAAGAACTGGGTCTCTTCCTTTGTCTCTGAGGACTGTTCATCACTGTTTGCAGTTGTATGTTTTTGTTTATGTTCTTGTGGAAAGAACCATTGAAATGAGAGTGAGTTTGTTGAAACAAGGACCTACACATAGACAAACAGAACATTGTATGATGTAGTTTTATAGTCACGGTCCAGTGATCGGCCTCAGAGGGTGGAATTCAGTTTCCATTAACGTAATTAGAATACCATAGAATTCTAATTCAGTGGTCAGCATCCAGTTTCTCGTATCATTGCCACTGACTGCATGCAAATACGAGTCCTGATTGTTTCATTGGAGCCACAAGCAATATATTTCAAGTTTAATTTATAATCGACAGTCAAAGCTTATAAAGAATGTGTAGAGGTCATTATAACGTATAAATCACCATCCAGCCTACGTGTTCATTTGAACTGTCAGCTCTCATTCAACCTGAAAATGCCCATGATCTATTGACCGAACGCCCACGTTGCTTATGGAGGTTCTATGAGTGGTTTGTCCCCTGTGAACCCTTGCTGTGCCTGCTATGTGAAGGTAGACACAAGTTCAGAATAAACATAACCTAAGCCCTTTTTGGTGAATATGGAGATGTGTGGTTTCTGTATTATACTCTGGTGTGTATATTTCACCCTATTGGTTTAGTTCCAATGAACTGAAACTTTAGTGCAGCCCCCTTCGTTCATGAGTGTACTACTAGTGTCTGCCACTAGATGATGCTACTCAACTGCACGATGATGAAAGTGTCACACATGGCTATTTCCTATCCAGTGTTTCACATACATTGATTTATTTGTGGCAGGGCCGCCACGATTAGATTTCTTTTTTTGGTGCATTTTATTTTTCAATACGATCCCGTATTATACGGGACGGGTGGCAAGCCCTACCCCCCTCCCCGTATATTACAGTCTGGCCATTTATAAAGCAATACAGTGATGCTGGTGATATATGTTACTAGTATTATTATGTATAACAAGTTTCATCTATACACCATTCTTTTACACTGAGAACACAGGGGAAACAGAGTTCCCTGGAGGCCTGAGGGAAGTGGTGCCCTCTCTGTATATTACAGTCTGGCCGTTTATAAAGCAAGCAGCAAGCACCATAAAGCTGGTGATGTATTTTACATCGATCAAACCTTTTACTCTTTCTTTTCAGAATTCTCCTCCTCCAGACGAGGACCCCTCGAGAGGTCAGTGCTAAATTCAAACACTGACTTCAGGTGCACTCACAAGCTGAAACCATCCTTCACATCAGCACGTGTTGTTTCACAGTTGTGCAGTAGAGAAACTTTTTGCCCAGTTCAGCATCAGGTGAGGTGGCTGAGCGGTTAGGGAATCGGGCTAGTAATCTGAAGGTTGCTGGTTCGATTCCGGGCCGTGCGAAAATAATGTTGTGTCCTTGGGCAAGGCACTTCACACTACTTCCCTGTCCCATGTCCCTGTACTTACTGTAAGTCGCTCTGGATAAGAGCGTCTGCTAAATGACAATGTAAATGTAAGTCGAGTGGTCTGTTGAATCCTGTCTCTCCCTCTGCAGTCATGCTGTTCCACGAGGTGTGGGGGAGGAGCCTGTGTCGCTCGATGGAGAGATCTGTAGACGTAGAGCAGGAGTATCCCGGGGGGGTGGAGCACATCTACAGCCCCGCGTGCGTGCCGCTCTGGCGCTGCTCTGGTTGCTGTGGAGACGAAAACCTAGAGTGCACGCCCACTCTCACCCGCAACGTCACCATGCAGGTGTGGCTGTTTCACCCCTCTACCTACAAGTTAGCCCTCTGCCCTCTGCCCCCCACCACAAACACAACGCTCCTCGAAAATACAATAGAAAACAATTACCAGTAACACAACCAGCTGATGGTTCACAATTCACTGTGTTTTATCTCTGTATCTGCTTCTGTGTTGAAGCTGTTGAGGATAACTCCATCCCAGAGGAAGAAGCAGTATGTGGAGCTGATGTTTGTGGAGCATCAGATCTGTGAGTGCAGGTATGACACTTCCAGCAGACCTTGATGAACATGAATACCACTGAATCTTCAGGCCTATTTAGGGTACTCCGTTTGACTCAGTTTTCCAAAAAACGGACACATAGGAACGCCTTCCGTCTAGGTGGAACGCCCTCTCCGAGCTCTCCGAGAGCCCCGGAGAGCTCGACGTGCACCTTCTGAATTTCCTAACTATGGGTCCTAATTTCGGATAGTTACGGATACCCCCTTGTCTGTGATTGGTCCACCAAAGACATCATTACGGTTGCGCCACCTACTCTTCTGGCGGTGCATTTTATTCAGCACCCACAGTTTACGGAGTACCATAAACGAAAAGGAGTCTATAGTATCCGTCCGTATCTGTCCGCCCGCCCATCCGTAAACAGAGTTGGAGTAGCATATAAAGGCCTTTAGCCATACTTTCAAGTAGAATAGCCCTAAGCCAGAATCAGTTTCTAAATTCAAACATGGATCTCATGTACCCAGTGTAGCGTGTGAATAGAACATACTATAAGTAATTATACCTCTTCTATTGTTGTTTTAGACCCAGACTGGTCCAAATGAATAATAAAAGGTAAGAGAGAGACTTATTTGCATCATAACTTGAACCACATCATAATCCTGATGCCAGTTTTTTCTCTAGCCATGTGTCAGGCAGGACCAGACCAAGAAGGAAGAAACACAGGAAAAGAGCCAAAGAATGTGGCAAGTAAGTGTTCCGTTGCCATTCTGTTGCCGTTCCGTTGCCGTTCCGTTGCCGTTCCGTTGCCGCGGAAGGCCTCACTCAGGGTGTAAGTGCTGCTTCTCATTCTTTTTCTCCTTCTGCAGGTGTCGTCGCCCACCTGGATAGGAACATCCTCATCGCCTCACCTCAGGCCTCTGTCCAATCAGATCACGTACGAGGCCACAAACAAGCCGGTCAGCAGATATACACCCATTGTACCTCTCAGACACGAGATACTTGAAGTGGTTGTTCTCTGTTGTTAACAGGGCACCAGATACCCATAGTTTCCAAATCGTTTTTTTTACATGGGCATATTTCAGATATCCACGTCCAATTCTTTCCTTTCATCTTATAAGTACCACAGTAGCCGGGTAGCTACTTCCATGGACACAGGGAGGGTGGGTGGGAGGGGTACCAGAGATAACCGGTTCCCAAGAGGAAAGGGATTAAGCCAACACCCGTACTTCAGTAAGTGCTCTGCCATAGGACACTGACTAAACACCCTTTGGCACCACAATGATGCTAGTGAAACAATTATACGGTATCAAAATACAGAACCCCATTTATTTTGTTCTATTGGACTAGTGCACAACCAAACGTGAGGAGGGAATCTTGAATGTTGGTAATAAGGCCTCTGAGGTTTGTGGAAGGATTGTATTTGTATGGCAACAACAGTAATGTGACAGTTTGTTTTTGGGGGGGGGAGTTAAAACAAATGTATGTACAGTCTTTTTTGTCTTTACATTAAAATGTTATCTTAATGCATTACAAATTATAGGCTATTTCAAGTTTTCCCTTCTACAAATACAGTTACTATCCAGTTGTAGCGAATGCTATTGTAATAAAATGTACATATGACATACAAAGATACGTTTTTAACTTATTTTGTGTCAGTATTATACAGTTATTTGCGATACGTGACTTGTATGTTTTTAGGGAACATACCGTCAGGACCTTTGTAAAGGCACCACATCACGTCACATCACATTCTCCACAAGATGGGGACTATTTAAGACACTTAGTGGGATATTCTTGCTGTAGAGGGCACATTGTCATAATTTATTGCATGAAGCGTGTCACAACTTGACTTCTCGTCTGCGGTTGTGTTGAGTGTTGACATTGGGCAGTGTCACAAAGTGACAGTTGGGACACAAAGGGTCACTCATGTGAAGGGCAGTCGAACTTCCCCTCTCGTTTGTGCCACTCTTGAGGGCAAACGCTTTATCAACCATGCCGACAACAGGGGTGGCAAAACCTTGAATCTACAGCTAAAGTATTTTTGTAATTATTAGTTGAGTTAATATTAAATGCATTGCAATGTCGTACGGACACGTGTTTGGGGTACTGTTGCTGCTACTCAATGTTCTCCTGTTTGTAGTCAAAGTTGAACCACGGGGCACAGCCAAAGAACTATTATGTAATGAAACAGAACACTATGATCTCGCGTGGATTACCTCTTAATACATATAAAAAGCCTGCGCTGTACACCTCCAGACACCTCCTTTCCATAGCGACTGTACACAGTGTCCTCGTGTAGCCACACTTCTGAGCTTGGTCACGTTTTTTGGTGTAATGCCAATTCCTCGACCAATTGGAAGCAGTGAAATACTGGAAGTGGGCGGGATACACAAGCCGAAAGTATGTGACGTGACTACAACTCTTCACGCGCTTTGCTGATGACCACGCCCCATTTGTCCAAATATGGAGTGGTGAGGTACAAAGACAATCAAATCTCGTGTACTTCCCCCTGCTATGTACAGCTAGAGAACGTTCCTGTACTGCGTGAACCAGTGTATGACTTGAGAATTAGATACTTTGGTTAGAGACGTAATAATTCAATTGAATCCGACTTAATTTAACGAGATATCCCCCTTTACATGTGACTGAGCTGTCAGGGGTGTATCTGTCCCGTGTACCGTACCGTGTAACTGCAAGCTAGCTGTCCCGCAAGGAAGACCTAGCCAGACTGAGAGACGGGTGCCAGCGGACACAGAACCAAAGCAAAGGTAGGGTCGTCTAAGGACTAGGAAGCTGGTGGGCTGTTTAGGTCATCAATTATTATCCCAAAACGATAAGATACTATTGCCAGACTGTCTGTGTCGTCAACCAAGGACATGTTATTGTGACTAGTTAAAAGCGTGTTCAAGTGTAAGATAGCTAGGCTAGTTGTGTTGCTAGCACTAGCTATGGTCCTAGGATACATTGTAGCTAATTTTGGAATAGCCGTCTTTAAAAACACAAAACTCGTGACTGCGTTGCACCGGGCTATGTCGATTAGCTGCTGCACTTTGTATGCACTATTTGTACGTAGCTTTGGATAAAAGCGTCTAATAAATAAATCCAACATGCAATTCCTTTCACATTCTACAGCCTAATCTAGTCATTCGTGTCAGAACATAACATTATTTTGTAATTACAGCACATGTTCACACGAGTTACTACAACTTAGATGAGCACTGTTCTAGCCAGATAATCGTTAAGTTAGCCAGTCTCGCATGTCAGTAATATATTGTTTCTGGTCGTTACTAGTTTATTATTCGGTCAAATAAAAAATCCGTTCGTCATTTGCACAGATCACACAAGGTAACACTATGAACGTTATACAAACACAAATGGAACCGAGTGCAATGTTGAATATAAACATGTTAAACTAGAATGAACAAATGTAAAGCCAGAGTATAAAATGTTTACCATAATATAGATTTGTAAACATACGGTGAACCGAAACACGGTGTAAACAGTTGGTACAGTGCAAGAGGTACCAAAAATGAAAGTGTCACAGTGTCACACTGAGGTGTCAAGTGTCACGGTGTCTGGAAAGTAACGGATGTGAAGCAGCAATGATGTGAGGTGACTGTTATCTGTCAGCTCTTGATGCCTTGAAGCTGTTCGGAAAAGTCTGTAGCCTGATGTATTTATGAATGAATGTATGCTAACGACTAGTGCATATGTAAAACTAATAATTACAAAATAGCGGCCATAGAAAAAAATGGATGAAAAATACAAAGTTTGTTAAAAACTAAATAGATTTTTTTTTCTACTTTCTGTTTTTTTTCTTCACTTTCCTAGTGTCTCAGATGTGCTGACAGGTGTGGTTTAAGGTGTGATAAGACCTGACCAGGGAACAAAGACAGAATGAGCACCAACAGGAGAGCTGAAGGTCACTCCAGGCCGACAGGAAAATCACGAAGCATGAAGTCTGGAAGTGTCAAAAGAGACTCCGAGAGGGACTCTGGATTCTCAGGTACGTTTCTCAGTGAAAGACAAACCCCATACAGAATGCACTGTCCCCTGGGAAATCGTAACATTCATAACATTGTCTACTTCGTCTCTCTTTTGCGTACAGATGCTAGTTCTGAACACATGGGCACTCTGGACCCAACAGAGTCTGAAGGTTCCTCTCGCTGGAGAGCGAAGAGAGCATCACAGCGTCCTGGTTCTGGCTCGGGGTCCAAGCCTTCCCAGCCGGCACTGGTGGCGGGTTCTTACCCCAACCTCTCCCCCATGATCATTATGAACAACGTGGTTCTGAAACAGGTAGACCAGATTACACACATGAAATCACAGGAGTTACGGGGGGGGAAATGGGGAAAGAGATGGACTAGGACTTTCTAAGTTCATATTTTAGACGGTCTGCTCTTCAGCCTGAGACGTAATCATTGTGTGTGGTGCTGGTCATGGTGGGGCTAATCTGTGTGTTACTCTTGTGTTCTCTCCAGCCTGGTGACAACCCCCCTGCGCTGAAGCCCTGGAGTTTCCCCCCCGCGGTGGAGGTGGTTCAGCCGGTGGCCCAGCAGTCTCAGGTGGTCTTCCTGCAGCCGGTGGTATCCAACCAAAGCCCCTCCGTCCCTAAGGAAGGCTCAGGCAAACGCAGGCGTCCCCAAAAAGTATCTCCCCATCCTCAAGTCCTATCCCAAGATAGCTCCCCACCCTACTGGGGACACGTCGAGTTCTTCAGGAAGAGGCAGTGTCTCTTCCTCTTCCTCTTCTGGCTCTACGAGGAGCCACAGTTTGGCTTCGAGCCACCGGCAGCGCCATCACAGAGACAAGCAGAGACGTCTTCCTGGCTCTGGCTCGTCCACTCCCAGCCTCCCTGCCACTCCTAGTCCCTGTCTGTCCCCCTCACCGCAGAGCAGACTGACTGCCACCCTCACAGACTCAAGTGCCGGCAGCAGCCCTGCAAACGAGTTGCCCCCCCCAGCTGTCAGCAGATCAGAGTTCACCCCGTCCCCCCCTCTAACTCTTTCCAACCACACTAGTAACCCCATAACCCAGGACCCCTGCTTTCTGAGCGACAATTACAGGCACGACCTGGACGGCGACAACAGTGACACAGAAGGTCAGAAGAGAAAACGGTTCTGCAACACCTACAACATCCTGAATAAGACGGGCCTCCTGGACATCACGCTGAGAACCAAGGAGCTGATCCGACAGAACCGACGCACCCAGAGCGACCTGGACCGTCTGAAGGCAGACGCCAGCCTGTTCGTGCAGGCTTTGAAAACAGGAGACCCCAGCGTCTGTGCCAAGCTGCTTACCAGCCTGCAGGAAATGGAGAGCGATAAAAACGGGGAGAAAGAGAATGGGAGGAGTGCCCTGAACGGTTTGGAGTCATTTCATGCCTAGTCTAAAACAGGACTAGCATCCTCATCAGACTAAAACGAGTAGAGGTGGGACTAAGGAGCTCAATCTCTCTCCCAGACAGATACCCTGACCTATATACTTCTTTAGACGCTGCAGCCAGCCTGCCATACCCCTAAACCAGGTCACTGTAACAGCTGAACAGGATCCTCTGCTGCTCTCTGCCTTGCTAGACCACCTCCACTGAAACTTGCTCTGTGATTCTCTGTGAGTCCTCAGCTCTGCCGTGACTGACTCATGGTGATCTGACCAGGCAGCTGGGGACAACGATGGTACATGGCAACAATGGTACATGGCAACGATGGAACATGGCGTGATGAGTCAAACCTGGTTTTGTGTCAGCACGTACTTCCTGTGTCCGTACTTTTGGGTACTTCCTGTGCCCAACTGGTTGTAAATAAGTCTTTATTACTGTTTTGTATAATTAACATAACTGTTCAGAGTCCCCACGGTTTTAGAGAAACTAGAAAAATCAGATCATTTGAAACATCATTTTTTAATTATTTCTAAGAATTTGTAAGTCAAATTATATATTTATTTTTACCAAAAGCTTCAACTCGCGTGTAATGAGTAACACCTGTCTGGTGACCAGTTTGTGTCAATGTCAAACGTATTGCTCACTTGCTGAAAAAGGTTTTGAATAATGTAAAAGTCATGATAATCCATTGGTCTGAAGGTGTGGGAACCCTGACTGCGACAATGCTATTCTTAGGTTGTTCTTTTTAGAATATGTGCTGAATGCTTTATTTTTTACTATGTCCTGAGTGTGTTCAGGGTGATTAACTTTATTTATGAAAATAATCTTTTGAAGACAATGTCATTTGTATCATCTGTATTTTTATACCTTGTGTGAGTGTGACTTCACACTCACTGGCACAACATTCTTAGTGCATTCCCATGCCGATGGCAGCTGTAGCGTCCAGCAATTTGATGTGATGCGTTTCTTTACATAGATTCGCAGTCAAGTTAAGGTATTCATACATTCATACATCACGTATGTATTTGATGGTGTATCGGTCCAGGAGGTTAAAGATCAAGGCAAGACTTTGAGATGAGTGACAGAGAGAGCTAACCAGTAGCTCTAAGTTGCTATAGGAACCAACAGGTTGTCTTCCAAGGACGTTTTAGATAATTGGATGAGGTTTGTGTTCATGATAGTTTTTCAATGAACAGCATTTAACCAACAAAGAAACAAGCACATATGAATCACAAGTTGTGAATGGTATTTGGTTTACCGTTAAAGCAGTAATTGCCATAAATGCTTGCCTACATCCTTTACTGCACTGAAATATTCACAAAGGAGTTCCAAAACAAAGAGAGGTACTCTTTTTCTCTTTCTTTTTTTCTCTTGTTTTGTTAACTATGACGATTCATTTGAAAGCCATCAAACTTGCATTGCTTACGTTAAGCTTGCGTTTCAGTCTCCGTCTTTGTACTCAATGTTCAAGTAGGTGTTTTAGCGTACGGAATAAAATATGCGTACGCGAGACACTCCTACTTGAATCTTCTTTAGCTGAAGATGCTATCGGAAGGTATCTAGAAAGGGTTTATCTGGCAGTAAATTGTAAAATACTTTTTCAGATTGTAAATGAGTGAAGGTGGTGCTCATTAGTCATTATTAGTGAAAAAAACGGTAACAGGAAAGACTTTTTACAACCTGGATGTTTCCTTAAATATGACACCTGTTATTATCTGTAATGTGATATAAACAGGTGGTTTGCTTACCAGAAAACATTTGCTATATGATTTTTATCGGGAGTCTCATATTTTAATGTCAACTGTATTTTATTGTTACCTGCTTTCTCTTATCTCAATAAAATGTGTGTGTTGATCATTTCAAAGTCTCAGTCTCAAAATCTTGTGAAAGACATGATCATCCGATGGTGTCTTAATGCTGGGTTTGGAACAACACTGTTTATTCCTTAACACAAACTAAGGAAAACTAAACACAATTTATGCAGCGAGCAAACAAATCCAAGCACATAATTACACGACAGTGAAACAACTTACGTTGTTAATGTGCTGTTTTGGGAAAGGGCACATTTTGTACATTAAAATATTCATTTGCTCGCTTAATACAATCATTCCAAATGATACTTGTTTAGTGGTGATTAAGGATAATGGTATTCTGTTAAAAGAAATAAACAAACATATAAAACCATAATTTTGCTATGATTTATGGATAGAGAAGTAACCTACATTATTATAAAGACAGAACCAATGAAAACCGAAATACTGCAACCACTAGATGGTAGTCAAGTACAATGGATCTGCAACTATAATACGCGGAAGTGTTTTGCTCTTGTACCTTACGCTCTTCCGTAGAACAGTTGACAGTGGAAGAACACTTAGCTTGCTGGCTAGCTAGCACAATTCTCTCTGTAGATTAAGCATATCAGGTAAACAGCTATTAAAATAACTTGAAGTAGAGCTTTATCTTAGAACATTGCTTTTTGAATACGTATGCGAAAAAAGCTGATGGGCTGTGTATCGAACTTGCAGTCTAGAAAACTGTCCATAGTCTACTATTAGCTAGCTAGCTAGCTAGCTAAGAGAAACAATAACAAACTGAGCGTTTCGTTAGCTAGCTACCAGCTAGAACAGAATATTTAAGTTGCTCTACCGTTATTGTGTATCTCATTAAATAATGTACTCGTCTTGCAATACGTGTCTCAATGTCAATACTTTTACAGTCAGACCCAATGATGTGCTATTGAATTAGACATGACTCCTTCTCAAAACCTATGACCAACTGGGCATCTCGCCATAAGCAGGTCGATCAGCGGTAAGTTACTGAGAGTGTTTTGTTGTAATTTGATGGACCAACCATATAAATATTTCTTTCTAATAACGTATTTCTCTTGCAGTTATCACAAGTTGTAATCCATGCTTTCTGATGAGCTTGACTCCAAACCTGAGGTAATTGCACCAGCCATCACATTATACACTGCTCAAGACGGATAGACTTGCTATAATTTTACAACATAATACACTGAATGTATATTACGCTTGTATGAATACAGTAGCCCTTGTCTATGAGTGACAACTCTGACTGTCTCTCTGCCTTACATATTTGCTCAACCCGTTTACCTGTCCTGCACACCTGTGTGTGTCCCCTCTCTAAAGCTGCTGGTTCAGTTCGTGCAGAACGCGTCCATCCCTCTCGGGCAGGGTCTCGAAGACTCAGAACCCAAACACACCTGCCTTCCACTGCAGGCCCCCAACGACAGCTCCCTGTGCAGCGCCCTACAGCTAACAGGTCAGCATGGGCCTTCACTCTTCACAATGTCAACAATCCAACAGTGCCTTTAGAAACATCAGTGTGTATCAGAGCCAGGTGACACATTAGTGTGGATTGCTGTTAGTAAAGGATGATTTTTTCCCCTGTTCTTGTTCACCCGACCTCGTCTCAGAGGGTGGTCTTAGCCATGCGTCTGCAAGGTCCCCGCCCTTGTCAGAGTTCGGGGGTGCTGAGCAGAGCCCCCTGGTCCAGACACACCCTATCACCCGGGGGTCACCTAGCCCCACACACGTCCTCCACGACCTGCAGCAGTCAGACAGCACATCCTACGTCCTGCTCAATCTCGCGAAAGGTACAGGCTCCGCGCTCCCTCAATCTCTCCTGTCTGACTAGAATGGAGTGTGTTATATAAGGATGTCTGTGCTCTCCCAAATCTTCTGTTTGTGTGTGTGGTAACATTAAACTTCCTCTGTTTGTGTGTGGTAACATTAAACTTGTTCCTCTTCTGACTCTTCCTCTCTGCCTTGCCCTCCAGGTCTGGCAGCCTCCTCTGAATCCCTGATCTTCTCTGCCGATGGTGCGGATGAGGAGGAGGAGGTGGTCTCGTCGGGGGACTACGGGGTGGATGGCAGCGCCCCCTGGTACCTGCGGGTGCAGGAGCTGGCACACGACAGCCTGATCGCTGCCACACGGGCACAGCTGGCCAAGGATGCCAAGGCAAGCCAGGATGCCAAGGCTGGGTGTGGCACTAACGGTAATATCACAAACTCGGCTTAGAACACAACATGTGATGTTAGTGAGGAGGGAGTTAGACCTCCCTGGTCTTCATCAGTTACTTGTTAGGTTTAGGGCCTCAGTGTGTACTGGTTTGTATCCATCATAAGACTTATTTTGCCTCTTTGTAACGCCTCTGTCCTGTTGCCTAGGTGACATCATTCACAGTTTTCCGTCAGAGGAAGGTAAACGGGAGCTGTCGGCACGGACCAACCGAACGCTCTCCAAGCAAATTCTGCGCTGCTCCTTTGAGGGCTGCTACAGGACCTTCACCTGGCCAGCCCACCTTAAGTACCACCTTAAAACACACAGGTTAGAACACACTCAATAATACACAGAATACACACCTCATAGCCTTGGAACCCAGAGCCAGTCTTTAACTTTCTGTCACAGGAGCTATGTTTCTTGCTTAGTGCACCATTGTGTCCGTTTGTGAACCCGTGAACTTGTCTAAACCTATATTCCGAATTCCAACATTCATCAAGCGTATATTGTATCTCTTCCTGTTAGACAGACATGGCAAAAGCACATGTCAAATACTGTAGGAATACAGAAAGGCAAAACGACCTCAAAACACAGAAACATTCAGGACACTTCTCCGTGTGTATTTTGTCAGAAATGATCGTACGTTTCGCTGTGGAGCGGAGGGCTGTGGGAAGAGCTTCTACGTGCTGCAGAGACTCCAGGTCCACATGAGGACCCACAACGGAGACAAGCCCTTCATCTGCAAGGAGAAGAACTGTGGCAAGAAGTTCACCACCGCCGGAAACCTCAAGAACCACAAACGCACGCACACAGGTTGGCTGAAGTTTTTCCTGTTAATTGGAAGTTATGATATGGCGCGCTATTACAGATGTGTGAGAGGTGTTTTTTGCTTGTGTTGTTGTCACTGTTTGTATTTCCCCCCCTAGGAGAGAAGCCGTTCCTGTGTGAAGCAGATGGCTGTGGGCGCTCCTTTGCTGAGTATTCAAGTCTTCGCAAACACATGCTTGTGCACTCAGGTGAGAACATGAAGTGCCAAAATTGAATACAAAAACGGCATCCGTCAAGTGATTACGTGACAGCGTGCCAGTGCTTTACAGTACATCCAGCCTCGCAATTAACACCCAAACAACAGCAGTAAAACCCCCAACATAAAGCATAATGGAGTGAAGGTGTGGCTGTATAATGTGAAGTGTGGAGGAGAAGTCAGATGGCTGAGCGGTTAGAGAGTCGGGCTATTAATCAGAAGGTTGTTGGTTCGATTAGGTTGTTGGTTCGATTCCCGGCCGTGAAAAATTACATTGTGTCCTTTGGCAAGGCACTTCACCCTACTTGCCTCGGGGGAATGTCCCTGTACTTACTGTACGTCCCTCTGGATAAGAGCGTCTGCTAAATGTGACGCTGTGTTGTTCTCCAGGTGAGAAGCCTCACCAGTGTGGGATCTGTGGGAAGACCTTCTCTCAGTCAGGCAGCAGGAACGTTCACATGAGGAAGAGACATGGAGAGGAGGCCCTGTGCAACGAGGCCAGAGACACAGGTAGCACAATTATTTTTTTATAATGAGCGATATCTGCCGTGTTACTCTATCCAGTTTTCTCCCTTTCATTCCATCGGCAGTCTCCTCTTCTCCGCAGAACTCTCTCTGGTCCGTCAGCAAACCTCACCCTACCACCTTAACTAACTTAACCCTAACACATTTTCTGCGGAAAACCCTGCACACACACACACATTAGGCGCAACATGAAAGTAATTTTAATTCATCTTACACAATACTGAAGTCCTAATGGTGGAAGAGAAGGCTTTGCTCTGGTGTTGGAATACGTGGAGACAAGTGGAATTATGTTCTTGTGCAGTCAGTGAGTCACAGAGGATGTTGAGGGCTATAATGTCCCCTGAGGAAGTGTGTTGCTCCTTTTATCTGCCGTGTCTTGACTGCTGTGAGACGGCGGTGCCCGCTGTGTGATTGACAGGAGAGGCCTTGACCCACAGCAGTCTGCTAGAGGCAGACGGGGAGGCTGGCGACAACATGGTCACCATGACTACAGGGGTGGAACCCATGAATCTGCACCATGCTATGCTGAGAGCCCAAGGTAGCACCACACACACACACACACTCTCTCTCGCGTTAAATTACAGGCTGACTTGTTCACTTGTTTCCTCGCTATTGTATAAAGGCTAGAGATGCACGCATCTCAGTCCTCGCTACGTGGTGATATAGCTCATATTTCTTCTTTTTCTTCATCCTTCAAGGCTCAGCAGACTCCGTGGTGGTCCTCTCTCAATCACATGATCTGGTGACCATGACAACTGCCGGCCACTCGTATGGCGAGGATGTGGTGGCTCTGTTGTAGACGCTGTCGTCCACTGTGACACTTTGTTGTGACCATGTAGAACTGGACCGCTGGTGACCCTAGTCAAAACAAGGTAGAGCTGACATGGAGCCGAGTGATGTTCCGGAAGCCCAATCCTTAAGACTAACCTGCAAAGTCCCAAACCATTATGATAGTTAATAAGGTAATTTGTGTGATTGACTGATGCTAAAACACTCCCTGAACACTCACATTCACAGCTGTCTAATATAGCCAACGTGTTTTGTTTAACACCCCCCCCTAGTTTCCTTAATAAGCTTCCTCAATTACTCCATCTTCTGCTGTCAGCCCTGTAGATATGTAATTAGCTGCCAACAATGATGTTATATTTGGTGGGAGATATGGGGAAAAGTCAAAGGTTTATACAAACCCACCTTTCTGTAGTTTATAACTGATAAATATCAATTCACTTCCAAAGAAGTAGTGACACAGATATAAAAAGGTGAGTTTTATTAAAACTGAAAGTATATGTATAGATAAATGATTTTATTCATTGTCTATCAACTCGTATGTGCATTCTCCTGAGAGCAGTCATTCTGAAAACGCTAAAAGTTTCATAAGCCTCCCAATCTCCCCTTCACCTCAAAAACGACGATAAATTTCAATTACAATTAACATTTAATGTGCAAACACATGCTGTTTCTGCAACCAGTACCATTTGCTACCAACAACTTAAACATAGATATTGACTTACAAAAATACATTATGGAGACCATATTCAACATTTGTGATCCGTTATTGAAAGTAAGGCTGAGCAGTTTATCCACATGTACATGTTGGGCGCCTTGTCTGGTTTTGTAAGACATTAACTCTTTAGTAATATGAAGCACACAAATCATTGCCAAACCGATTGCCTCAAAATGTCTATAAAACACTGGACCTTATGGTAGTCATGTTGGAAACGGCTCTAGGCTTCGATCAGATGCCAGTTTTCAGTGTTTCACTTGCGTTTTATGTAAGATAGGTGTTGAATGTTACTTCCACAAGGTCAGTAGCTACTGAGAACTGAGATACAGTAACTTTACTATGGTACCAGCCATTGAGATGTCACTTTAGCAAATTCACCCAAAAATCTGAGAACATTTTATCAAGGAAGGCAAACTCGGATATAAAGATACACAGTTGAAACTATCAAAGTCATCGCTGAAAGAAATTAAGACACTCCTGGGGTTTGCTACGATGCACCTTTTCCACCCCAGCGCTCCTATTGGCTAGTCAGGTGAAGGGGATCTTCTCTGTAGGCGTCAGGTAGACCCTGGTGTTCCTCGTGTGTTCGCTCCCTCAGTGGATCTTCAGGTTGTGGAAGTGGTGGAACGTGGCTCCTAGAGCCCAGCTCGTCTCCACATTGTTCACCTTCTTGGTGAGCTGGGGAGGACAGGAACAAACGCCACGTTGTCATTATGCCTTTTTGTATTTATTTGAATAAAAAAATGTTAAAAAGCTACATTTGGTGTCTGTTTATGGTTGATCACTGCCGCTACTACCTCCCCTCTGCGGTTCCTTTTTACCGACCGTGAAACTCTACGTTTCTCTATTTTCATCTATTCAGCCAGATTAGCCCTCAGCTATGGATTCTGACCTGCAGAACTGTGTTCTCCTTGAAGCCAAAGCCGTCCTTGAGCAGGCAGGTGATGTAGGTCAAGTCCATGCAGAGGAAGGGGCTGTAGGGATTGGTGCTTGGACATCTTGTTACACACTGTAGGAGGAAGGACAGTGTGTTATTATCTTGTCCGTCCCCCCCCTCCCATCTACTGGATCCTGTCTCCTCATCAGTTTGAAGAGGAGATAAGGAGATGAGGAGAGACTGCAGACTATCGAGATGCAGCCCGTGCCTCCAGCAACACGCAGAGCAGCTCCATCATGGTAATGATGCATTGTCATGCATGTCATGACTGTGGCCGGCGCCTCACCCTCTTTAGCTCTCTTCTTGAAGTCTCTGACCTCCAGCTTCCCCCCTTGAGACCCGTCTGGAAGAGAAACGGGAGCAGCAGCATACAGGGGGGTCATGGACCTTTCATCACAAGCCCCGTCATCACATGGTCTCATTCATTATGAGGAGAGCAGCTCTGAAAAGACATTTCCATCACACTAATAATACATCTGGTGCCCTTTCTGCTCTCCGCTTACAGAAGGTAGTCATTTCTCTAATAACTACACACCTATAGCTCATCACACTCCCGAGTCAGTCAACCACTTCCTGTATGACTCATGTCACCCTCTTGTCTTAAACATGAAAGCATCTATCATTCTAGGTCATTGTTACGAGCCAGTTTGTGTTAGTGAGTAGCGTGGGCCAGTACGAGGAGGCCGGGCGAGAGCCGCGTCTCACCGATGAGGCCTGCGTCGACGGCTATGTCGAAGTAGTAGGAGAAGGCGTAGAAGACGGAGCTGTCCTTCAGCTCGTACGGCTGATGCACGACCCCTCTCACGACCTTCAGAACCTCCTGGTAGCACAGCTTGTACCCTGCGAAACCTGACACACGGACAGAAGACAGCATGACCGTGAACAAGAGGATGTGGGGGGGTCAGATGGCTGAGTGGTTAGGGAGTCGGGCTATTAATCAGAAGGTACGATTCCCGGCAAATAACGTTGTGTCCTTGGGCAAGGCACCTTACTTACTTCGGGGAGAATGTCCCTGTACTTGCTGTAAGTCGCTCTGGATAAGAGTGTCTGCTAAATGACGAAATGTAAATGTAATGTTGGATGTCAGTTCTAGTCTTTCTGACGGTGTTCCCCCTGAGTCAGGTGCCACGCTGTCGCTGACACACCGCCCAGGTTATTTCTGTGTACCAGACAAGCTGAGCCCCGAGAGAACATGACCGTCTCACCATCTGGGATCCCGCTGATGCTGTAGGTCAGCCCTCCGAAACTCCACTCATCGCTGAACTTCTTAGGCAGACAGGAGCTCTTGAAGACCCTCCACTCCAACCCTGGACCACAGAACAGAGTGCCTTTCACGTTGTTGACGCAGGATCAAACACCTGGTGAGCCAGGCCTTTCAGACGTTGATTTGAAGAGGCGAGAGCATCAACTCTAAAGCCACTTACAAGGGTGTTCATGATCCATGTGATTTGATATGAAAACATTTTGAAAACAAGATACTTCACTCATACCTTCCGCCCCTAGAGCTCCCAAGGTGGCCAGTCGAGCAGCCATCAGCCCGTTTCCCAGGTAGCTGGAGGAAATCAGGGTACATTTACACTAGGGGTAGGAATCTTTTGGTAACTCACGATTCAAATCAATTCTTGAGCTCATGATTCAATAAAAAAATCGATTCACAATTTTTCCAAGATTAAAAAATATTATATATATAAACATATATAAATAATAATAATAATAAATAAAAATGTTTTTTGACATTTGCAACCATAACCAAACCCCAAATGACTGTAAACTGATTCAATTTTTTATGAGGAAAACCTTCCAGTTGAGTTCTTATTTGTCTCTCTGAAAATAGCTACAACATCTAGGTCAATACTCCAAACAGTTTCATTCAGAGTCCAAGCATTAAGTGACGGGTTTGATCCAGAGCCAATTAAAAGCCAGTCGGCATCAGAATGTAATTAGTATTTGGGTCATGCATTGTATACGGAATAGGCACTCGTTCAAGAATAACTCCACGCGCAATTACGTTAAATTGACTTGCTTATTTTTGTATTCTGTATTGTATACAGTCAATTGAGAACAATGTCAAAGTAAGGACGAAACACAATCAATATGCTCTACGAGCTACAGACAATAATGGAATATAACATCACTGTATAGCTTGGTTACCTGTGGGTGTACAGCTCATAGGTACTGTTAAACATGTCAAATCTGACAATGTAGTCAGCAGGGGCACTTTGAATGGTTTTCTGCGAATGGAGAGTGGTTATTCTTGTGTTGTCAGATGCAGAATGTATATTATATATCAATAATACCTATTGACAGCTTAGGTGCCCTAACACACCTTACATAGACATTTAGATTCGAAAGGGTACCAACCTGAGATTTGGGGAGGAAAGTGATTTGAGTTGATCCTCCTCCCAAATCCAAAATCCCCACAGTCCTCTTGGTCTGAGCATGCAAGTGACCTACAAAACATTTCACGTGTGACGCAACTGTTTTTTTCCAGGGACATGACTTCAGGTGGAAAGGTAGAAAATCAGTCATACTCGCGATGTTATCTTTAAAGGCACAAATTGGCCTGGGATCTATAAGCAGAAGTGTGAAATCTTGCTGTGGAGGACGATAATGGAAATACGAGCCCCTTTGAGGGAATGAAATCTTACTGGGTTCCACTGTTGCTGTACAAATTGATGTTATCTGCTTGTGAGCAATGGTTTATCATAAGCTAGCTGGCACTTCAGCAAGGCTTAGCTATAGTTTGTACAGAGATGACCTCTACAGCACAGGAAGGAAAAGTATTTAACATAATTCTTAAACTGTTCAATTCTATTGCAGATTGAGGAAAGGTACATTATTCATTGTAAGATGTAGAGACCTACCAGTTAAAAAGTTCAGTGTTACCCAGGCCAAGATTCCTATAAAAATGTACAAACAAACAACAGTCACTGCAAGAGAATTAACCCATTTTCATTATGTAGCAAAATGACAACATCCTTTTTTTGTCAGACTACATATTACGCTTATACGCATATTCGCAGGCTCAAGTACCCGTTTATAGCACACGAGTGCTATAATTTGAAAAGCAAGGTTCAAAACGCTGACACGTCAATTATGCCTTAGCATAACATTTGACTTTGAAACCCACAAAATACATTTACCACATAATTACAGCATCACTTTGAGGTCAAACCTAAACAGCAGCTAAAATGAACTCCCTTATTTTCTAGTGTCATCATAACAGATCAAGATAATCTGCAGTCATTTGGTAAAACGGCTACAGTAAACAAATACAGATGAAATAAAGTTGCAAAGAAAGCAACATGGGGTTCTGGAGGGGGTATCGGGAGACGTTTCATCTGTATAGACTGGTAGTTGACTGACATTTACATTTACATTAAGTCTTTTAGCAGACGCTTTTATCCAGAGCGACTTACAGGGACATTCCCCCCGAGGCAAGTAGGGTGAAGTGCCTTGCCCAAGGACACAACGTCATTTCGCACGACCGGGAATCGAACCAACAACCTTCGGATTAATAGCCCGACTCCCTAACCGCTCAGCCATCTGACTCCCTGACATCTGACTCCCAGACTGACAGTGATGGGAGAAGAACGGGTTAGATTGCGGTTTCACTGAGACATGGGTAGAAAGACCGAGACATTACCTTCATTTGTGCCGTTCATTATGCTGACGCTGTCGTCTGGGATGAGAAAAGGAGATTCATCAAACACGTCTCGGACCTGGAGAGAGACAGGAGGACAATGAGGATGTGGTTAACTGATTGTGTGGCCTCTTGCCCTCAAGACGAGTCCTGGGATTCATTAATTTCTCCCACAGGAATTAATAAAGAATCGTATTATCTCGTTCAAGGTGCCCTAGCTCATCTTCTCTTATCTCCAGGGGCCCCCTGGGCTCACTGAGCAGTTATCTACCTAATACATTCTAACCATTCTGGTGCTTGCTAAAGCACCACCTGTCTGAAATAGAGACGTGCACAATACGAGCAGCTTATCACATCAGTGTTCCACCTAGTACAGTTCTATACGACACCTTCCCCTCAAGGAATTCTCAACCTCTTCAATCACCTGACCAGAAGCCACACTACCTGCTACTGTGCGTCTATCATCTTTGCTGCATGTGGGTGTCCCTGGTGGTGTCCCTGGTGGTGCCGGGGTGGTCCTACCTGTTCCAGCAGAGCCTGGGCCTTCCCCGCAGGTAGCAGACGGAGCCCTGCTGTGGCCCTGAGCACCACAGGGGTTCTCTTCCACTCCAGGCGAGGAACCGTCTTCTTCGCCACCTTCAGCATCATCCTCACTGTGTGGCCTCCCTGGGTGCACACAGCAACAGGTTGTTTGTAAATGGGACAAGTAAAATGGCCGTTTGTCTTTTTTTTAATCCAAAGCACCATACAGGGCAGGGGGATTTGAATTTAAGACCTCTTGATCTGGAGGCAAAAACTCCACCGTTGAGCTATACCCATGTTCTTTTCTTCGCATTTTCTTTCTAATTTTTTCCCTTTACTTTTAGTAAACTATATTCTTGTATGTTTAAACCCAAATAAAGCAGCTTACCATCTCAGGCATGTCAGCATATGCAGACAAACCAGGCTTTATGGAATGGAACATCTCATTGTCCAAAACAGGCAACTCCTCTGAAACACAGCAGATGTTCACAGATTATCTACATAGAAAAACAGCTCGGAGTGAAAATGCATTAAATGCACAATACGCCCAACTCACTGATAATCATTGTAAAACTGATGGCATGACCTGAAAACAACAAACAAATCCTCTGCTACCTGTTGTATCGTGTTGTGAAACCTTGAGCTGTGTGCATCAGTATACTAACCTGGCTCTTTCTGAATGAAGGTGTAAACGTGGATGCGAGTCCCCGTGCTCCCTGCGTCAAACATCACCCCGTAGAAGATGCGGCTGGAGTTGGCCGGCCGGCTGATGCTGGGGAGGATGCTCCCAATGCTGGTGGTGATATCCAGCAGAGAGATCTGGGTCTGGGTCAGGGCCTGGGTCAGCTGAGACACAGCCAACAGGACCAGCAGGGAGGCAACAGGAGACATAGTCTCTCTGGGTGAGGAACAGAAAACCATTGCTCTTCAAATGTATGACTTGGGGTCTGTTGTCGTTTACAATTTCAGGACTGAGAAAGATTCAGAGTAATTGAGAGCAAGAAGACCAAGACTGATGTAGAAGAGACCTGGAGAAGGCTAGCAGTCAAGCAATTACATGTCTTTACATGATATGCACTTTGGCCACACCTTCAACTAGGTAAACCAACCAGGAGAGAATACTCAAATCCATGACGATGTAGAACTAATGTAGAACAACTAAGGTAAATGGGGAAACACATTAGCATTTGAGAGGCGGAAACGCTTATTCCTATTACTGAATTATTTTACCTAGTAGCCTACACTAAAATCATAATTTCTCCATAAGTCTTTCAGATACATTTATAATTATAGTATCTGTCATGCCAGTTTTGTAATGAAGAAATCTAATCCAGAAGATGAGAGCAAATTATGTTCCAAAAAAAAGTTTTGTTCAGTACAGTTGATGAGGGTATTGAGGTGATTGAGTCTTAAAATATTGAAAGCTACCACGTTCACAACAGGTAAAATACAGTAATTAGTTGATAACTTTATGCTACTCGTAGTTGTAGTCGAAAGTTATATCTTAATAGCTAACTCGAAAACTGCAAAACTTTCTTCGTTAACCCCAAAACTAAAATGACCCACACGTTATTTCACTTGCCATTTGACAGCTAGCTTAACACCGTGGCTGGTTAGCTATAGGCTACTGCGGTGGTCCTTGACGAATTCTTCACAAATTCCGTTCAAAATGTGTGATCTAATACATGGCAAACATTCGCGTCAAGGAGAGAACGCTATCTCTGTGTTTCAAAATTCATTTTCTACCGACTGCGAGTGATAAACTAGTTCAAGCTACACTGACATGTGATGTTCGACTGCACTTGCGGGGAAGTTTAGTTACGTCATCAATGTTATGAGAACACTCGGCTCACGTGTACTGTATGATCAGCAGGGACTTTCATGTGGAGGGATATTATTTAAATAAAGCTGAAATTATTCTGTAGTTGTTATTCTCCAAACAGTCTCCAACGAGGCTTCAAATCAGCCCTCCTTCCAACCGGCTGCGTCAACAGCCTTGAAGGTACAGTATAACCAAACCAGGATTCTGTAGAAAATGAGGCTGAGAATTCAAATGTCTTCCCCGACATGGTTAAAGAATACTAAGCTCCCAACTACCGATATTCAAGTTAATTTAAATCATCTGAGTCAGCTGTCTGTGGATAATTACTGCCTGAATGGATTCCAAACGTTGTTAACAGAAACGTTAATGCATGCAGTCTGGAAATTGGTAAACCTATTTAGTCAAGGTTGCTGACACAGTAAGATACATTTTAAATCATTTTAACATCTGTAACACCGAATGAAGCGATTCAACAACTGCGAAGTTGTAGTCAGGGAACATGTGGTAGTTATCCATGTTAAAACATGTTTGCTAAATAATGCACATCCAAGTCTTAAATCTTGTGACATCAAGTACATGTATTATAACCTATAATCAAGGTATTTTGACCCCACAAGGCTTAGAAGCTCATAACTTGCTGATGTGACTCAAAATACCTGGTCGGTCAAAACATGTTTTCTAAGAGTCTAGCTAAACCAACCACAATATGGGCCTTTTCACTACAGAAAACAGTTGTATAATTTGACAAACAAAACAATAAAGATCACTATATGCAAATCCAATGCAAGTTTTAATAAATGTCAATCAACTCCTCTACCATGCATGCCCATGAGAACATACTGCATAACTGTAGTTAATAACAATTAAAGGGTCCTCTAAGCTATGCATCCTCACTCTCTCAGAACACAAAACATGGCTAATACGGACAGTGGTCAGACCAGTAAAGCTGGCATGGAAAAAACATTTTCTGTACTGTTATTGACAATGTGTAGACATGTTTGACTCGATCACCTGTTTTTTCCAGAACTGCAGAAAAGGAAGAACATCCTTCTGTTCCCGGTTGCACACTGTGTTCATGTTCATGTTCAAACTCAGAAAACAGTTGCCCATGAAAGGGTAACAGAGTGAGGTCATCCATAGCATAATTTCTTGTCAACATTTCTACTAGTAACAACTAGCTAGGGAATTTGCAAGGTCATCAACAGAACACCTTAATGTTTTTGAAAACAAATACAGACAGCAACCATTGATTTGCACCTTCTCACTAGGGTTTAGTATCGAGAACCGGTTCAGAATTGGAATCAATCAAAGTGAATCGATTCCCAACCCCTCTCCTGACCACATGAATGTTAAGGCATATCCGTAATACATAAAAGGTAGTGCTGCAATGTCTACGTGAGAAAACATATTTACACTGCTACATGTAGTTAGCGAATGGTTGGCATGGTAACAGCCGGGGTCTTCAGAGTGGCGTCCTCAGCCTTCCACTGTGATGTCACTGTCTTGATCTGAGTGTAGAACTGGATCCCCTGAGAGGAGAGAGAGAGAGAACAATAGGAGTTAACACAACACTGACCTCCTTCGCGATACAATAACACAGTGACCTTGGGTTAGTTCACACCCTTGGGCAGGTGCTGTGAGTTTACCTGCTTGCCATAGAAGTTAGTGTCGCCTCTGAAGGAGCCTCTGGAGCCCAGTGAAGGAGAACATGGGCAGAGGAACCGGGATGGGAACATTCACACCAATCTGCAAACACAAAACACAGATTCAGACGTCCCAACGTCAACCCCAAAATCAACCGTCCATTTTAGTTAGTAATCTCTGATAGCTATCATGAAAACATGATAAATCCTTGCTGGGAACCACAGAGGTTTTCTGCTTGAGATTTACAAAGAAAGGACCTCAAGAAAACGTGTTTAAAAATAGAGGTTCACTATATGACCACAATAACTGTGATGTTTAAGTCAAGGTTTGTGAAGAAGACCGTAGGGGTTGTTGATGACTCACAGCACCACCTCTGTATACTCTCTGTAGTCACCTACACAACATGAGTCATCTGTCTATCTAGAGAAATATGGGTCAAATGAGCCGAGAGGAAGGAATAATTCAGCATCGCACTGCAGCACAAGTCAAACCAGGATGGCACTCTGTGGCAGCCAATCATGACCTGATCTTCTCCAACATCATTATTCACACTATGCAGTTTTGCTTGTCTAGTCGGTATCCTGTCTGACCGTGTGCCAGTATTTCTCTCTGGTTCCACCAGGCAAGCCTCACCTGCCCTACGTCCACTTCGTGAGTGTATTTGCGAGCGGTGGCTCCGTTGGTGGTGAAGATGGCAGTGCCGTTGCCATACTGGTTGTTGTTGATTAATGTGATGGCGTCATCCAGGTTGTCAGCTTCCAGAACCACGAGCACCGGACCAAATATCTCCTCCTTGTAGCATGTCATCTCTGGCTGGATACAACAACAGCAGAGATAAGGTACAGACTGATCAAATTCTGCTCTAAAGCTGTCCCTGTAAACCATCCGAACTGTGTGGAATTCACAACTGAAAAAACATGACCAAAACATGTGAAGCTGTTTGTTAGGCATTGTTCAGTGAATGGGTTAACTACTCTGGCTTTCATGTGAGTTAGATCAGATGCACACACAGGACCTTTGGGGATTGTGAGAGCATCTCCCTCATGGGTCATTGCAATTGTTGAGTCTTTTAACAGCACTAGCATTGAAATCCTACACACTTAGAGAGAATAATAAAAAGCTCAGCATTATTTGATACAGGCTATGATAGCTTAGTGTTCAATGACACAGTTATGCATGCATTGTGATCTGACGATTGCAAAGTAAGCGTCTAAAGCCAAGGGAGCTGGTACCATTCTCCCTACGTTGTGTGTGTGTTCGGGGGGGGGGCTGAGTGGTTAGGGAATCTGGGCTAATTATCAGAAGATTGCCTTTTTGAGGGTAAGGCACTTCACCCTACTTGCCTCGGGGGGGAATGTCCCTGTACTTACTATAAGTCACTCTGGATAAGAGCGTCTGCTAAATGACTAAATGTAATTGTTTGTGTTCAGGTTCTGCCTTACTGTGACATTGGACAGGATGGTGGGGCCAACGAAGTTCCCGTTCTCGTATCCTTTGACGTGGACGTTCCTCCCGTCCAGCAGCAACGTGGCTCCCTCGTCCACCCCGCTCTGGATCAGACTGTCCACTCTGGCCTTGGCCTCCGGAGAAATGAGAGGACCTACATCTGCCCCGGGCTGGTCACCTGCAACACACACACACACACACGCACAGGGAAAGAAACAGTTGAGACCTTGGGAGATTTGGTCTGGACGGTTCCGCAGCTCTTTTTACAGAAGCATTTTAACCGTGTTTTATCCCTTTAGTGGAGAAATCCCTCAGGGAGGTGGATGTACCTGCATTGACACGCAGTGCTTTGGAGCGTTCCACAAGCTCTGGGAGCCAATCACGAGCCTCGCCTACAAGAATGGCTGTGGACAGAGCCATACACCGCTGGCCAGCTGCTCCAAAGGCAGCGCCCACCAGCTGGTTCAGCGTGTTTTCTTTGTTGGCATCAGGCATCACCACACCATGGTTCTTAGCTCCCTGGGACAGGAAATATAGGACAGGACTCAGTGGCAGCTCCACAATACATTTTAGGCCAGTGCACAGAAAGGAAGATTTGAAGGCAACTCACACAGATTCACACAATACTAAAAGGATTTGCAGCCATCTGCTGGTTTAGTCTTTAAAATGTGGGGCTTTTGATTTAGGTTTACTATCGAGCTATTAATCAGAAGGTTGCCGGTTCGATTCCAGGCAATAGCCTTGGGCAAGGCACTTCGCCCTACTGGCCTCGGGAAGAATGTCCATGTACTTACTGTAAGTTTGCTCCGGATAAGAGCGTCTGCTAAATGACTCAATGTAAATGTACTATGACAGGCATGATACATTTAGATATAAATCTCGTTCAAATTAAACGGCACATTAATGTCAGTCTTACCATGTTTGACTGCACTCTCTTGCCGTTCTTGGAGCCTCTATTGTAGATGTACTCCCCGGCCTGGTTGGAACCCACAAAGCTGATGGCCTTGATTGCCGGGTGGTCACAAATTAAGTTCACCGCTAGAAGTCAAGGTCAAAGTTCATTTTCATTTCACACTCGCTATTAGTCCTCATTATCTACATGGTGCCCGTAGGCACTGAATAAATGGTGTAAGTCTCATGACCTTGGAAACAATGCCTTTAACAAATACTTTATTGTATGGATTGTATCTTGCCTGTGGCACATTGATGAATTACATTTACACACACAGATTATCCAGTCTTTACATAACTTACAGCCTGAGGGTAACGTTAGTGTTTGAACGATCACTGATACTTTTACCTGCCTGATTCTTTAATGGTACAGCATTAAAAAATGAAGCTCATTTTCAATCTTCTAAAAGCTGACAGAAACACACTCCTCTCACCTGCATGCTGGCCATGGATGATGTTCAGTGTTCCGTCAGGTACTCCAGCATCCTGCAGCAGCTTTGCCAAGAGCATAGTGCACCCTGGGACACGCTCGGAGGGCTTCATCAGGTAGGTGTTGCCACACACCAAGCCCATGGGGAACATCCACAGAGGGATCATGGCTGGGAAGTTGAAGGGGGCGATGCCGGCACACACCCCGATGGGCAGGCGGTAGGTGAAGGTGTCCATGTCCTTGCTGATGGAGGGCAGGGTCTCTCCCAGCATCAGAGAGGTGATGCTGCAGGCATGCTCAACCACCTCTAGAACAAAGAGATGGAGAGGAGGAGAGGTGAGACGCAAACAGGAGAAGAGCTCGGGTTTGTATACAGGGCACAAGGTAGGAGAGGGAAGTGGAGGTCAGGTGAGGACTTACGCAGCCCTCTGTAGACATCTCCCTCAGCATCAGCCAGAGTCTTCCCCTGCTCGAGAGTGATCAACCTGGCCAGCTCTTTCTGAAGAAAAAAAAGTTCACAATTCACATCTATTTCCAACTCCACTCAGGTCAGGTCGACAGAGGCATATCTCCATCCAGGCTTTCCTTACAATTGTGGGGGGGGCTAGTTTGTGCGATAGACTAATGCGTTCTGCAGAGAAGGGAGACTGGAATTGGAATGGAAGGACTACGTGCGGCAGGGGTGTGTTGCTTAGGCGGACGCCTTAACTGAAAAGTGCTGTGGGAAACCATGCTTACGATGTTGTCCTTGATAAGCTGCTGGTAACGTAGAAATATCTGCTGCCTGCTTAAGATGGAGGTCTCAGCCCAGGGTAGGTAGGCCCTGGAGCAGGACTCCACAGCCGCCAGCATCTCCTCCTGGGTGGCCTTGGGGACACGTCCCACCACCTCGTTGGTGGCCTGGGAGAAAGAAGAGTTCAGGGCAAATGTGATACATGGCCTGACGTTGTTTGTCTACATTTCAACTGTGCGTCACAGTAATTATGCATGTTTACTTATTTACACAGGAGGTGCTATGGCTTGTCTACGATGTTTTGCCTTGCCAGAGGCAAGAACTAGAGCTGTTGGCCCGTGGCAGAAAGAGCCTGCCACCTAGGGTATCATTATGAAGGTCTTTCATTTCAGAAAAATGTTAGGCTTAAATTCAAAAGGCTGCACATTTGCAGATGAAAAATTGCTGTATTGATTTTTGGTGTTCAGAATTGGTCTGTACAGATGTACACTCTATAACTCAAACGTCTACACGTGTGTTGGTTATAAATAGCCACTCATACTTACTGGATTGTGAATGTCAAGCCATTCGGTAGTGTTGGACTCTACAAACTTGCCATCTATAAACAGCTTGGTGGTCGGCTAGGGGGGGGGGATGGATTAGTGGACAATACATAATCCAAAATGTCTCACAAAGCAATAATCAATGATTAACTCTGCAAACATATTTGGACACAAATTGACGTTTCCATATGACTTAAAATCATGATGAACAATTCTCACCACAGATGAAGAGTAACATAATCGACCCATCTGAGGAACCTGCAAGAGAAAGGAAAGGAGGAATTAACTTCTACAACCTGCGATTCAAAACAAAAAGAAAACAGCAATGGGGTATGTTGCAAACTGAATATCTAACCATCAAACTCATTGTGTTTAAGATTATGCAATTGAACTCTGGAAAAGAATGCAACACGTAGAAAGCGTGTCATGTTGGCAGTATGCAAAGCTCTCAAACAAACAACTCATTGCTAGCAACAATTTAGCTGAGCATTCGTGTGCTACGATACCTTTTTGTTCCAAAGCGATCTTGCGAGAATGCCTGCCATGACTGCGTTTATTATGTACTTTATTTTCCTGTGGTTTGCACTATGAACAACATAGGCCCATGCACCGACTCAAAGAACACCTCTACACACCAGCAGGAACAAATAGCCTAGCTCACGAAGTCAAAAGGCAGATGACGAAGAAAGTGCGCGGTGCACGTTTTAGCAGATCTTTAAACCTGTACTCCACGTTATGTCCTATGAACAACCAGAGCAGATGACTTGTATAACAGCGGAAGCGTCCTTAAATTCCAGTGAGGACAACTGTTTCCGCTCAAAAGGGGATGGATTAAAACGAGCTGGGTAGCCAATCTATTCACTCATATGAAGTACCGCCCCGGATTGTACACTGTACATTGGCTGATCATTCATTGGTATGAACCAGAGCCATATAAACGAGCTGAGTAGCCAATCTATTCACTCATATGGAGTACCGCCCCGGATTGTACACTGTACATTGGCTGATCATTCATTGGTGTGAACCAGAGCCATTTCTCTCTATGGCTTTGGTATGAACCAACCTTCATTGACATTCCCAAAAGGTCCGCCTTATTTCACTTACGTAGAGTCTAATTGGTCCAAACGTCAAATTTATTATACATTACACAAGACAACCGTAAAGACAATGAGTTACCATAAGAAAAATATTAATCGGATTGGACCTCAGTGTCCAAACTTTCCAATCGAAGTTAGCAGTAGTCATCAGGAAGCTGAAGAAGTTCAAGTAAACTTGACCTTGGAAGTCTTCGTTTTCGTTTATTTATGTAGTCTACAGTACTTAAAAGCACTTGAATAATTATTAAGTAATTAGGCTTTATATTTTCTTACTACAAGTAGTCAAAACATTGTCTGCCTCGGATCAAACATAGACAATTTAGAGTTAATACACGAAGAGAACATTTTAGTCGACCAACTGGAACAAAGTTCTTGACAGATGACTGTTTCTATGGAAACAGACAGACACAGAAAATAAATGGCGGTCCTACACTGGAGTTGTCAAGATGTAACTGAATGGATAGAATCTCTGGGATATCCACAATATATAGTTAAGTTGAGTTAAGCTTTCTGATTTCTTTTTTTAAATCAGCCCAAAAAATTGGCAAACAATGTAACAGGAACTTTATAGTAAAACCTAAAATAGCATGATCAAATAGCATCAACGTTCAAATCTGCTTTTCTCTGCTAGGGCCTACTTATGAACTATTTAACAGTATGTATCCACTTTCTGCAGGCTTGTTTCTCTCAGAACCTAATTACAGGTAGAAAGCTGATTTATGTAAATTGCTCATATCTGCCAAGATTAGGAATCACAGACTTTGAGGATATGAAGGTAAGTGGATGTAGCTGAGAGCCTTTCAATTTAAAAGTTGGTTATCTTAAATTGACAAGGGAGAATACGGTAGAATCAGTAGGCTGCTGTATTAAACTTCCAGATTGTCCTCAGTGCCTAAGACTAAATGTGTGCAAGGTGTTCAACATGATACCATTCCACTACAAGTTCAGATAAAATATGCAGTTTTCATAGTGATTTTGAATATGACAAGAAATAGAACCAGTCTTTTGCAGAAAATGGAGAATACAACCGAAGCTAAGAGGTAATAGTGACATTTCTGACCAAATGCCATTTGGTCCGGTTATCCAATAACAGCAGTAGGCAGTACCACACCAAAGTGTCTCCAACACATATCCTGCCCCATATAGAGTACGCTGCCCCTTTAAGATCGTACTGTAATAGGAACATCAATCAAGGCTTGATGGACTGAGAGTGGAAGTAGGCACATAGCCGTACATGTGCTATCATAGCAGTAACAGGCAGTATAGGAGCAGAAGGTTAACACCCTACAGACAGGTATAACAAAACCATGGAGGGATGGAGGTCTCAGAGGGTGTCATGTACCTGCTGCAGGTCATCTCGTCTCATGTCCGGGAGCTGCTGGGGGTCACGGAGCCGCTGTGGAGCCGCAGCGTCGCAGACCTCCCCCGGGACAACATGGGCCTGTTCCTAGAGAAGAAGAGCCGGACTGGAGACTGGGCCGACTCCCTCACTTACTCACAGTTTCTCAAAGACATAAAACAGTGAAACGGCACTTTGCATGCTTGAAACGATCAATTAAACAGACATCGTGTTTAGTTACTCTTCAGTTATTCTTCAGTTTAGTATTAATTCAGATCCCTATAGCTGGAACTACTGACCACAGGTATTGGACTTGGTCAATACACCATTAAAATAGTGCTAAGCCTAGCATGACAGACTTGCTGACATAGATCACGCCACCATTTGACAACTACTTCTCTTATAAGTAAACTGAATAGCTACAGACTCAATAGTTCAACACTGCACAAAGATGCTCTTATCGATCTTAAGGGTTCCTACAATGACTGAATAGGGCTATTGATCAGCAGCAGCTATCTTCAGTGTAACTCTGTGGATGAAACCACCTCTATAATGAAACGGAGAGGAGAGCTAGGAGCTGTATTGTTCTGGTATAGGCCTATAGAAAGTACTGAGTGTGCAAGTATTTTCTTTGAGAGCACTGCTTAATCTCAGAGATGCACTTGTAAACTGCTTCGTCAACTTCAAAGCACAGCACACAGAGGCTACTGTAGGCAGCAGCCTGTGGCCCTATGTGCATTAGTCCACTATTGGTGCCAGGACAGAGTTTTAGCCAGCTTGACACTTTTTTGCCAAATCAGCCATATAGGACCTTATGCTGCGATATTGAACGCAAATCGAACAACAATCCTGAGTTTGATCTTCCGCACAGGTAGGCCTATTTGATTCACAAAACATAGGCCTACCTAAATGCAAATAAGTTTGTTTCTATAGTATCAAATGATAAGGAATATTTGGTGTAGCCTATTGAATTTACAATTCATGTTAAGATTGTATGCATCACAAAGTATGCTATTTGTCATATCTGTTTAGTACGATATCACCCTCACTTGTCAAATGTGAGATTAAGTTACATTATACGTTATCCTGTAAAATAGGCATACTGTATTCCTGCCTGTGGGGTAGACTGCTGGCCTATTGCATCTGCAATAATTTGGCCTCTATGCTTGGGGCGCGCATATTACCATTCTGAGCACAGCGCTGCCGGTCACCCGCGAAATGGAACTCGATTGGTGCCATCAGGGAAAGGTTGACAGCAGTCAGTGACTTCTGTAACGCCCTGACTGAGGGCAGAAACTGAACCTGAAACTGCTGCCTCTCAATCACTCTGGATTAATTTACTTTGAGCCTGCCCTGCATCTCCGGTAGACCTGCGGGGACGAGAGACGCTAACATCTGGCTTGCTGTAAAGCGATCCAAATTCACCACCACCAGTCAGTCAGCGCTGTAGACAGCAGCCTGTCGCCACAAAGGCGTTTTCTCTGCTAAAACGGTGCGTGCGGGCGTAATGCGCAGCAGAGGCATATGTAGCTGGAGATCTGCAGCCTCAAAGCGAAAGCAGGACCCCTCCGCCTGCGGTTTTTTAGATAGGCTACAAAACATCTAGTAACCTGAGCATTTTCAACGAATATACAGAGGGAAGGCATTGGAATGTGGCTTACTATGCTGCTTATGGATTTCTTGAAGGGCATCGGTGAAGGCCGTTAAACTGTATGGATTCAGCGCGCGTTTTTGGGACACCTGAATAATCACAAGGAACCACCATCGAGGTCTATTTATCCTTTAAAATGCCTGGGTACTCAGACTAGTTGTATTCGCGGCGAATTGTGTCACGCCACATCGAGTAGGACTGATGTTACATCTTCAAGGTAAACTTATTTTTGATAAATGGTTTTGTCTGCATATAGCTTATCAATTGAACTCTTTTTGAGGATTTCAAGAAAACGCGAGAAGCGTGGTGCTCTAGTTGTTGGGCTATCATCTTCTGAGTATCGCTCTCTCTCGGCGGGTGGAAGACTATAGGCTTTATAAAAAGGTGAGGAATCTTCTAAAGACGGCGGTTATGCGCCTAGATGGCATATACCGCAAGGTCAAAATTACCTCTCATTTCACAAGGAACGTATAGACAGATACCTACATGAATTAATAGACTGAATGTCAAGTTTCTTTACGCAAATGAAGCAGTGAATTTTGCTATGAGCCCGTCATCCTGGCCACTCAGATGGTCGATGCAATGGATTTGATCTTTCTGCGTTTAAAATTGATTATTCCTTATTAGTCCAGATAGGTCTACTTCTTTATAACGTGAAGCCTATTTATTAGGTGTATCAATCAGGAAGGCTTACCATATGGTTAATGTTTCCTATGCAAATTAGACGCTATATATACCTATTGTTTTAAACATTGAATTGACTATGTTGGGGAAATTAATTATTGAACAAGGATTTGATGTTTTTAGGATGCTGTGGAATTAAGAGTCAAAATATTGACTTCATGATTCATTACTATGAAATGACATAATGATTCTTTTTCATGTCCAGGTCTGGTTATCATGCAACTTATTATTCATGACTGCCCCAGGCAACATTGTAACTGTCAAACCATTGCATCTAGTACGCCTTCTTTTGATCTCACTTCTATTAGCTTTCGGATTACTATATTTAATACAATACTAATATCTTAAGTCAGTGTGTGTCACAAACACAATAGCAGATACAAGCTTAATACCAACACCAAGGTATATTGTACAGGAGCACATTGACCCAATTTAAATTTTTGCCACAGTGTAGGCACCTGGCTACACAACATAATAGCCGTAGCAATTAATTTATTTTGGCTTTCTGAATATGTTGGTTTGTATTTGGATGGAATATTACCTTTACCACAAACAACAGTGTGTCAATCAATGTGTCTTCAATTGTGTCTGAATCAGGGGTATAAATCAAAGGAAAACATAGTGATGTAAATGGTTGATTTATCAAAGTGATATTGGACTGGCAGACAGCACCCGGAATTTGCTTCAGGATTCTTTGGAGAGGAACTGTTAAACAGGAAGAGTCCTAATCTTCAAGGCAGAGTTAATGCTGATGAACAACCCTTCTATTGATGCAGAGGGCTCTAATTAGTATGCTACACCGTCAGACATACACACGGGACATGTACACACACACAAACACACACCTCCAGCTGAACCTAAAAAGTGAACGTCAACCTATTATTGATCTCAGCTGTGTACTGAGTTTCAGTTCAAATGTGATTCTGTGTGATTCTGTTTTCAAAATACTCACTCTTGGTTATTCAAAAGAGATAAACTCAAAACACATCTCATTAGTGAGATATTCACAAGTCTGAGATATCCACAAGTCTGAGGTATCCACAAGCCAAGCCTGCCAAATGAGCACTGGGATGTAAAGTAGTGGTTAAATCTATAGGAGATTGTAGCTGTTGACAATACCAGGGTTGAGGTGTCAGAAAATGAACCTCAGAATACATCCCATCCCAATGACGTTTTAATGTTGCCATGGCATCGAGGTTGTCACCCAAGAGCTAACACATTCTACTTTTGACAGTGAGTTTGGCAGCCACTGAAAGTATGTGTTCCAACCACATGCACACACACACAGGGCTGTAGAAGGTCCAACTGATGTCGGCACCAATCAGGAAAGTTCGTTGTGGTCATATATAATCTTACAAAATCAGAATCTGTAAGAAATATAACATACCCAACGATTGCACCTGGATTTGTATTAACATTCAAGCCTGGACACAAGGTTGCGCAAAAACACATTCTTACATTTAGATTTACATAAGTATCAACCTTTATCTTCATCAGTTAAGTCAACGTGGGTGAGACAGAGCCATGTGGCATCATTCTGTTGTTTGTCTCGTGTAGTCATATCAAGCAGGCCTCATCTCATAAGAATCCAGGGACCATTTCCTTGATTCCCTGCCCAGCCGTGGGATGCAGAATCTCTCTCACACGAGCCCCAGCATAAGTTCCACCATCTGAAAACATTCCCCCATGACCTCACTGGTCGAGCTGAGAAGAACAGCCCGCTGCGTGCTGCTTGCTGCTTGCTGCATAAGGCTTTTCTGGGCGAATACCGCCCCAGGGACAACATGGATATCCTCTCGTTCTGTAGTATGCTGCTGCGCATGTATGTCTCTATGGCTGGAGGATGTTGTTTAGCAAGGTGCTGCTATTAGCAAGGAGGCATCCTACACTCTGTGTGGGTGTACGTATGTTTAATCTGCACTCTTAGGGAAGACACCCACTCAGAAGGAATTAGAAAGCGTAATTATTTACTGTAGTATTAATCCCTCGTTCATTTGGTGCCTGATTCGATTATGAACAACCCCTTTGTGACCTGTTTGAGAGAGAAAAAGGGCAGCAATCGACGATGACGAATATGATGGATTTATTTATTGATTCATTATCTACTTATGTGTTGATCTACTTGATGAGAGTGACCTGGTATGCAGATTGCAATGGAACCCCCCATAATTAAAATCAGATTAGGGTGACAATGACAGATACTTCCTCCCGTGTCACAGTGCTATGGGCTTGTCCTTTTGTCCTCACCCAAATAATTTCTCAGGGATTACCGTGGTAGCCATTCTCTTCACGTGTGGCTGAGTTTTCACCAGAGAAAAAAGACCCCAATCTCGACAGAGTGAATCAATATTACGTCTGGAGCGCCATTCGAGTCGGGAAGTAGCAGGTCCTCCTCGCCTCATTGCACGCCCAGAAGCCGATCCTTCCAGAACAAACCAGAAGCTAGATGGTAGAAACACACGCAGGCTGACACGCACAGCGAAAAAGGAAAAAAAAACACGCTTTTTGCACTTCCCTCTTTCCGTCTCCCTCTTCCTCTCCTTCACTTTTGATTCCCATCCCCACCATGCCCCACAGTGTTACACGCACACACACACACTCTCACGCACCCAGAGAAATTCACCTACTCCTCATGACAGCAGCAACCGTTCCACCAAGTCATCGTGGTACGCTTAAGGAGTGTCATAACTGTGATGTCATTGTTAAGTGTCATAACTGGCCCATTTAACAATGACATCACACTCCATTTGTCTCAGACTCCACTCTGGACCTTTTTTTGAAACTGCTCTCATTGCGGAAAATCCACATGAGAGCAGCGCAGACAAGACGATATCACTTAGTTTAGGAAAAGTGGTGAAAATTGTCCTCTAAAGTAAGTGCCGTGAAGCTGTAAATGGAGACTGTGATGTATTTTGATCAACAGTATCCAACTAATAATTTAAATGTCAGAGCACTATGCTCTTTTTAAAACGATACTTCACTGTTTCCTTTTATGATGGAAAGTACCCAAGACAACCTCTTTTTTCCTTCGTTGTCAGGATGTGATGCATATTACAGCCATCACCCTGAAGGTAATATCTGTAGATGCCACCAGGCCTCGCAATCTTCAAATCCAACGCACCCCCCCACCTTTCAGACTGTCACTCAGGTTCTGTGTGTAGTATTCTTCTCTCTCAGACACAGTCCTCGTTCCCTGGCAGTCAAGGTTATTATCTTGCTGGTTGTGGGACAAGGCTTTGCTGAAGGTTTAACAGAGCCTTTGAAGCACAGAGCTGCACAGTTGATTCTTTGCTGAGATAAAATATGTATCTGGACAATATCATTGGCAGGCTTACAGTGAGAGCAAGGACTGCTACCATACCACAGAATCTATTCTGTGATATGGTACTATTCTGTGGTATGGTACCATTCCTATTCGTTTTTCAAATGTTTGGTTTTGTTTCTTTGTATCGCTGGTGTGGAATAAAGGGTTCCCACGAGTACAGGCATATTGCCTTCTACTTCTAGGTGTTGACTCATAGGTCAAGGCCAAGACTCATGTTCAAAACATAATCTTATTTTTAGGTTAATAAGATTTCTGAAATAATCGGCGATGTCTTTCGAACAAACTGCTCTCGAGCCACTGCTGCATATCTGCTGAGTGGTCTTCTTCTGTAACGCTCTTGGCTCTGAGACATGTTTCACAGTCCTGACAAGGTCTTATAGGATTCATCAAATGGGCCCCTCCTTATCCCGTGTCTCAGTTGTGTCATAAGTAAGAGGAGGAGCAGTGAGCACTGAGAGAAAATCAATATCCAGAGACGGTGCTTCTTCTGTGAGCCAGCGGAGCCCGCTGAGACCTTCCCATTGCCTCCGTAGGATCCCTAGGAGACATCAGTCTAATTCTGAGGACTGACTTGGATGGCCAGAAGAGACTTTCATCCCTCCATACACCAAGATAAAAGGCTTGGCATTATCACATTAAAAACACAGCGTCAGCAGATTAGGGCCTTAAGTGTGGTTGTCGCCAAACAGAACAATCTTCACTGGGTTGTATGCTTTCACAGTTCTTAATGAACTACTAGAATAGTCTTTCAGGGGTACTTCAAGCATGGACTTGTTTGAGGAAGGATTGTTCCCTGCTGACAATGTGAATTCTTGATTTCCTTTTCACTGTCACTGTCATGAGATTTATTGTATTAGGAGAGGAAAGATAAATGTTATCCAGGGCTTTCTTCTTTGTCAATAAGTACTAGAGACGAGGTAACCAAGAACTAAGAATCTCAAAGTGGCATGCGTGGTTTATAATCCTTGAGTCTTTGAAACGTTGGAAAAATAAAAAATGTCTCTCTTTAACTCGTTTCCTAGGTGTGTTACCCTGATTGGAAGAGCCAATGGAGATCCTCTTGCTTTATCTAATGGTCATTAGCATGGCTGTGAACGCCCACAAAGTCCAAATCTGCCCCAAACGCTGCGTCTGTCAGATGCTCAACCCAAACCTGGCAACCCTCTGCGACAAGAAAGGCCTTCTCTTCGTCCCCCCGAACATTGACAGACACACAGTGGAGATGCGTCTGGGAGACAACTTTGTCACCAGCATCAAGCGGAGAGACTTTGCCAACATGACCAAGCTCATGGACCTTACCTTGTCCAGGAACACCATTGGATCCATCTCACCCCACGCCTTCAAGGACCTGGAGAACCTGCGAGCCCTGCACCTGGACAGCAACCGTCTGGCCCGTCTCACCAACGACACCTTCAGCGGCATGTCCAAACTGCACCACCTCATCCTCAACAACAACCAGCTCATCCACATTCACGTCGGGGCCTTCAACGACCTGACCGCTCTGGAGGAACTGGACCTGTCCTACAACAATCTGGAGAGCGCCCCCTGGGTGGCCATCCAGAGAATGGCGAGTCTCCACACCCTCAACCTGGACCACAACATGCTCAGCTACATCCCTGAGAGGACCTTCTCCGGCCTGCAGAAGCTCAAGCGGCTGGACGTCACGTCCAACAAGCTCCAGAAGCTTCCGCCCGACCCCATGTTCCAGCGGGCGGGGGTCCTCGCCACCTCGGGGAGCATGGGCCCCACGTCGTTCGCGCTGAGCTTCGGGGGGAACCCCCTGCGGTGTAACTGCGAGTTGCTGTGGTTGAGGAGGCTGCGGAGGGAGGACGACCTGGAGACGTGCGCCTCGCCGCAGCACCTGGCCGGCAGGTACTTCTGGACCGTGTCTGAGGAGGAGTTCCTGTGCGAGCCGCCACTGATCACCAGGCACTCTCAGGTCAGAGCGGAGATTATCCAACAAGTCGTTAGCGTAACGTGAATTGATAGTCATGTAACATATTTGATATCTCCCGTAACAATAGTGACCTCGTTATTGCATGGTAAGCCCCGTTTTAGCACTTTTGATCCCAGAACTTGCAAAAGACGGTATAATTACATTATAATTATGAGTTTTAAAAACTGTTTTTACCTAAATACCTGGCTTTTGACTCTTCAGGAGCTGCGTGCTTTGGAGGGCCAGAGTGTGGTGCTGCGCTGCAAGGCCAGGGGAGACCCCGACCCCATCATCCACTGGATCGCCCCTGACGGCCGCCTCATGTCCAACTCCTCCCGGGCTGCGGTCCACAGCGACGGAACGCTTGACATCCTCATCAGCACCTTGAAGGACTCAGGTCTGTCTATACAACCTACCTGTTTGTTTTGTGTGCTGAGTGCTTTTATGTTTGCTCAATGGAATGGTGTTTGTTTAGTAGCGTCACATAATGGAGTTGAACTCTCTGTCAGGACATCTCAGTGTCCACAACGCGATCCTGTGTGGAGTGGACCCAATTAGATCTCATTCACCACATGAGTACATTTAGTCCTTTAGCAGACGCTCTTATCCAGAGCGATTTACAGTAAGTACAGAGACATCCCCCCTCCCCCCCCCGAGGCAAGTAGGGTGAAGTGCCTTGCCCAAGGACACGTCTGAGTACCTTCTGAGTAGCCCGATTCCCTAACCGCTCAGCCATCTGGCCATCTGTATGAAGTCATTCCTGAGGGTGATGAGGTTCTCTGCTTCTCCGGGTCCTCCAGGCTCCTTCACCTGCGTGGCCTCCAACCCGGCAGGAGAAGCTCAGCAGAATGTGGACCTGGTCATCACCAAACTCCCCCACATCAGCAACGCCACCGGGCCGGAACAGGAACCCGACCCAGGCTCGTCAGACATCGCCACGGTGACCAAGACTGGAGGGGATGTGGCGGGGTCGCCCCACGGGAACCCCAAAACCAGCCAGGAGAAGACGGTGGTCGTGGCCGAGGCGACGTCCACCTCGGCCCTCGTCAAGTTCAACTTCCAGAGGGTCATCCCAGGCATACGCATGTTCCAGATCCAGTACAACGGCACCTACGACGACTCGCTGGTGTACAGGTGAGCAGCTCTAGTGAGGGGTCTGCGACGACTCGCTGGTGTACAGGTGAGCAGCTCTAGTGAGGGGTCTGAGGCATCGCTGGTGTACAGGTGAGCAGCTCTAGTGAGGGGTCTGCGACGACTCGCTGGTGTACAGGTGAGCAGCTCTAGTGAGGGGTCTGCGACGACTCGCTGGTGTACAGGTGAGCAGCTCTAGTGAGGGGTCTGCGACGACTCGCTGGTGTACAGGTGAGCAGCTCTAGTGAGGGGTCTGCGACGACTCGCTGGTGTACAGGTGAGCAGCTCTAGTGAGGGGTCTGCGACGACTCGCTGGTGTACAGGTGAGCAGCTCTAGTGAGGGGTCTGAGGCATCTTGGGAAAGGGAAATGAAGGCATCATCTTCCCGATCAGTTCTGACGACTGCGATGTCAGTCGATAGTCACACAAATAGAGTCACTCAATGTCAGATAAAGATAATGGTAATATAATGGATGACTTCGAAATCACCTTGGAACAATGTTCAACAGTGTTTGATTTACAATGTGCCAAAACATGATCTGAATACCTAACAATCCCAGCCAAAACAAAATATCTGTGTTGAGCTGTAGGGTGATGCTAAGATGAAAGTGAAATCCGACTGTTTTACTAAAAGCTTCAGAAGATCTTACAGCCCCATCTGACTAGCTGGAGCACGGAGTGTTCTTTCATCTCTTCCCTTCTCACTCTGCAGAGATTATCTCTCTGATATGATAGGATCAGTTCTCAGACACTTTCATCCAATGTGACTCCCGTGTCAACACCATATGCTATTTAGTACACCGAGTTCCAGGCTCATTACAGGATCAGTCCGTCGACTCTGAATGATTTCAAATACAAACTATTAAACAAACACCAAACGGCTGTGTTCCACAATGACTCTTTCTATCTGAACAAACACTCTAATTAACAGGAGAGAGCACAGGATCACATCTTGGAACGCCACACAAATAAATCGAATCATTTCGTAAAATTCCCATTACCTTTCGAAAAAAGCAATCACACTCAAACACACCGAAGATTGCGTAAACACCTGCAGAGATGCCCAGCATCCATATTCATGACCTAACACCCTTACCAGCCTGTAACTGCTTCTCTCCACGACACAGAATGATCCCGCCCTCCAGCAAGAGCATCATGGTCAACAACCTAGCAGCAGGGACGCAGTACGACCTGTGTGTGCTGGCCATCTACGACGACCAGGTGACCTCCCTGACCGCCACCAGAGTGGTCGGCTGCATCCGCTTCACCACCGAGCCCCAGTACCTGCGGTGCCACTTCATGCAGTCTCAGTTCCTGGGCGGGACCATCGTCGTCATCATCGGAGGAATCATCGTGGCGTCCGTGCTGGCCTTCATCATCTTCCTCATCGTGCGCTACAGAGTCTGTAACCAAGGCGACATGGACAAGGTTGTGTTGAGTCCGTTTGTTTTGTTGTTGTTTGTGTTGTCGTAGCCTGATCCGTGTTCGGTTTTGTCGTCGGACGATCTCATCGCCGCAGGCAGTCTCATCTGACTAATTATCTGTTGTTTCTTGTTTGCCCCTCTACGGAAGGCTCTGGAAATGGGGGACATCCGCTCCCTGAGCAGCGACGGGCAGCTGCAGGGCTGCGGCCTCCCCAAGTCCCTGTCCAAGCAGATCCTCCGTCCGGAGAAGGAAGAGAAGGAGAGTCTGAGGGTGGCTCTGCCCCTTCCTGAGCCCGTCAAGCTCCGCCCCCCTGCTGGCACCACCGCCGCCTCCGCTGCTGCCGCCGCCGCCGCCGCCAACGCCAAATCTTCCCTCCCTGACTGCACCGTCACTACCTCCGCTGCCAGTCACAGCTGGCACCCCGCTTCTCCGGGACCGCTGAGGCCCAAACGCTCCGTCGCACCTGCCAAGCCCTCAGAAGCCCGCCGAGCCGAAGGCCAGAGTGATGTGGAGCTGGAGAACATGAACCGGAACAACTCCACTCAAGTCAAAACATCTGGCGGCGCTGTGGCTGTTCCCTCCCTCGCCTCCACCAACTGGACACCGGCTGAGAGGGGTTCCCGCCCCCGTGACGGCACCCGCTATTACAAGACTGTGCCTGCGGGGGGCGTGAGGGTGAACCGGAGGCACTCCCTGAACGTGGACTCGTACGCGGAGCAGCGGTGCTACGTCAGCTATCCCAAGCCGGGTGGAAACCTGCGGTCCAAACGCAGCCTGTCCGTCAGCGGGGAACTGCCCCAACTGGAGGGCACGAACATTCGCCGGGGGAGAGACAAGCGCTCTAAGTCCGAGTGGCTTCTGGAGAGCACTTTATGATTGACATTTTATGGAATAGTTTGTCTCTTTTCCTGGAGTGAATTTGTGCCCAGCTGAGTCCGGGATACACACACTATGACATTGGAGTTTTTCTCTGTTCTCAATCTCAAATGAGAGACCCACAAGCTCTCTTTTGTACATCTGAGAGCAAGGTAGTCGTACAGGGTTTATGAGCATATGTTTAACATTTGTTTTTTACCTACTATCCTATCAAAGTCATCTTTAAAGCGACTTTGGACATAACTTTGATGAAAGGCACAAAAATGTATAAAGCAACTTCATGTACAAAAATGTTAAGTTGTGTAACATATAACTCGAGACACATGTAAGGTGTTCACCTGAACGCAGTGAAATTGTTGGGTTTATAGAAAAGTGAGAGAGGGAGGGGGAAGGGAGGGGGGGAAGGGAGGGGGGGGGGAGGAGGGAAGGGAGGGGGGGGAGGGGGGGGAAGCGGAAGGGGGAGGGTGACAGGCTATCATACTTGTTATACTGCATTATAGCATTGCCTGTTCCTTAAAGTGATAACAATCACTGTAAACAGTTGACATCGTTTGTGTCTTCAGTTTACAGACAGATGGCAACATGTCTTAATGATCTCATTGGCGTTGAGGAGGGATTACGAATGTGCTGCACATCCCAGAGGTGTGGAACAGAATGTACCCAATCAAATGTAATGACAGAGCTGAATCTTTTCATCACACCACACAGACAAAAGCAACAGCACAATGCAGCATTTATGGCACAAGTCGATTCAGTCTAATACTGCCCTCCAATTTGAATCAATATGTTTTTATCACAAAATGACATGAAGACTCATGTTGATGGGGTTTCTGTCAGAATTCATGCGACAGTTTAACCAATAGCACACGGGTGGAAGGAGCAGAAGCAGGCCATCCGGAATCTTCCGGAGAATTGAGCCTGAAAGTTCACATTCATGTTTTTTTTTGTTTTTTTTACTATTATTATATTGTCATGTCACACTAAGAACCATTGTAAATTGAACTGTTTGTGAAGAAAAATGTTTACCACAATATGGGGAGAAGTCAGCTCTTGTTTTTGCTGTTGTTTATGTTTGATGTTTACCAGTATAAATAAACCAATGAGAAAATGAGTTATTCATGTTCTTTCAAACAGTACAGGCCAACCGAAATCCTGTTTGTAAGACCAATTCAGTTAAATTTACACAAAGACTAAATACAGTATATACGTCATGATACATCACTTTCTCATAAACCAAAAGTCCCACAAACAGAATTGTATTTCAGAAGATTTATAAAGTAATCATCTAAATTAATTCTTATTTCAACAAGATAAAAACAAAATAAATAACATATCTTACTTCCGTGAGCCTAGCTGGCTGGCTGCGGCAGTAATGACTTTTGGGTTTGGGTAATCTTAAAGCAGCTTAATCCTCTCCCTGCACGGCCCAGACCTCTGACGGCTCTCTGGCCTCCACTGCCGTGTTTGTTCAGAGAGAAGAGGGGAAGCAGCTGATGAAAAGAGGCCATGGTGGTCACCAGGGACACCGCTCTGCACGGCTGACATCGGCCCCCGGAACATCAGCGCTGCCCACTCTCGCCTCTCTCAGGACACCAGGCACTGTACAGCCCCTCCCATGTCCCTGCTGTGTCTCTATGTGTGTGGGCCTGTTTATCTATCCTAACACACACAGTGTGTCCGCCTGTCTGTCTGTGGCACCGCTTGCACCTGTCTATCTGGATGCTACCTGACTATCTGGGTTGGGGATCAGGTGTGGCATTGGAGGCAAGGGCCAATATGGGCAAGAGCCATAACCCAGCCCGCGGGGCTACAGCTAGCCCCAAAGTCGACCAAAATTAGGGTTAGGGTTGAGGAACGGATGACTATCTATCCATCTATCTACCCATTTGTCTGTCAGCTGGCTCCGCCTGTTTCTTTGTCCGTCTGTCTTTCTGTTTTGCCAAACGAGTTAAACAGAACGGCCATCTTTGGAGTGACCCACACACATAACTCATCTTCACTGCAACTGTGCCAGGGCATTCTCTGTGCATCCTGATGGTTTATGATATCACCTTACATGTATTATCTTCTCGCAATATAAGCTTTGATTGGGGCACTTCTGGTTTATGTTCGGATTGATTTTTTTAGCCGGCAGGACATGCAAACTGATACGCCTTACATACTCCTAGATGTTGATGGAGCGATCTTACTGACATGATATTCTCTGGAAATGTGGAATGGAAATGGCAGCGCTTGTTAGGATGTGCTTCACATATGTCAGACATAAATTAATTACTGTCACCCAAACAGGCTGGGCCTGAGCTTTTTAATTTATTATTTCTTGCTCGTTATGGATGATTAAAATGCTTGGGATCTTGGCCTGGACCTTGGTTCAGTCTCTGGTGGGTGCCAGAGGTGTGTGTTAATAATAGATGTGTTTCTGGGGAGAGAGAAAACAGGGAAGAAAGAGAGAGAGGGAGAAACAAGGAGAAAAGAGAACGGTGCAGAGAGGGTTTTGGAAAGATTGATGTGAGGTGGAAGGAAGGAGGCAGAGAGGTAGCAGTGGAGTTGGAGAGGGGAGGAGGGATATGCAGAGAGTGAAGAGAGAGAGAGAGAGCCAGAGAGAGAGAGAGAGTGGGAGAGAGAGAGGAAGGGATAGAGTGAGAGTGGGTACACAGAGAGAATAGACCGGTGGCAAGAGCATCCACTGAAAGGCAGCCATGCAGCCTGGGGGTGCCTCAGTATTCAGAGCAGCTCTACGGAGGAGGAGGGGGGAGGCGGGGGAGGCGGGGGAGGGGGGAGGAGAGGACCTTGGCTGGAGGTCTTCCAGCGAATCGAGGGGAGCAGAGTGTGCCCTGCGGCCAAATCGGAAACCACCCGGTCTCCCTCGCACACTGCAGGTTCCTGCCTTCGACCTGGCTCTCTCACCTCACTTCCTCCTCCATGTTTCCTGTCTCTAACCCCACCTACGCTCTCCTCTCCCTCACGCCCCCTGCTATTGTCCCGCTCCATTTTGGACCCCACACTGCAGCCGTCCGCTTTCTGTACCACCTCGTTCCGCTGCATGTCTCTTAAACACTTAAGTCTTTAGACCTCCGGGGCCCTTAGCCTCTCTCCTGCTGTCACACTTGAGTACTCACCTGCCAGTCATGAGTCAGTGGGCTGGACTAGCCTGGCGGAGCTAGCATGTGATTTGTTTAATATACTCCTGAATAGGGCGGGGACTGAATCACTGCTAACCTGTTGTACAGAATTACGACTTCTAGAAGCGATGTTCGTTTTTTGGCTATGGAAAATGATCAGTGATGTGACGGTCGTCGTAATAGGGAGAATCACATTAGGGCACTGATGCACCAAATTCACGGTCAACCATCTTGTTTCGAGTAATTCGTTTCGTCTGTTCCAATAAGCTGAAGAGGCTGTTAGAATCAAAGTCAGAGAACAATGAGTGAAACATGAAATCGCACGGATCAGACATGCCTCAGTGAGCGCAACAGTTGGCACCTTTCACCCTAAAAAATAGTGATACTCCACTTCATTATCTTGACATTAAGGGAGCGCTAAAACAAAAGAATAGATGAGATTATAAGAAGACAGAGTTATATGTGTCTACGGTGTGATGTATTCCTTGAGAGTATACAATGTCAGTAGCCCGAGGCGAGGCAGACTGAGTGATGAAGCACCACGTATCCCTCTCAGGGTTAGAGGAGAAGGACGTATCCCTCTCAGGGTTAGAGGAGAAGGACATGTAAAGGGAGACGGAGCAGCAACATGAAATATGCTCAGGCAATTCTAAGGCGTATGCATTATTAAAAGGAGTAAATGGGTCCAGGATGAACGCAAACTCATTAATAGTAAATGTGATTACTGTTTCTGGGAAAACAGCAGTCTGAACAAGGAGGGCTAATTGAAATGGTCAAATCAAAAGTAAAGACTTCCCCTGTTTACTCATTTACAACTGCTACTGTCTGGCCTGGGGCGTGTTCCTGTGGAATCCTGCCGAGACGGTTTCTATTGAACTGGATTCTGATTGCTTCTCATTAATTCAGAGCTCCTTGGACTACGGACTTTTTGTATGCTATGGGAGGAGGAAATAACTCTTTAATTTCAGGTGAATGTACAGGTGTATGTGTTTTAGGTTTTCGCCCCAAGGAGCCATACAAGCTAAAACCGCCACTGGGCTGATGGGTTAGGTGTGACATCATGACGGCGGTTGAGGCGTAGGCCTCCCCTACTAAACCTCCTAGTTCATCAGCTTAATGTGTCTCGTCCCAATCTGATGAGATTTATCAAATGTTTTTAAATCAATAAGGTCATTATTTAGGATCTATGAAAACTGACCAGCTGCAGACACATATGTTTGTGAAGATGTCGGAAAAGGGTCAGTAACCAGGAGTGCTGAGAGTCATTAAATACAGACTAACTGACAAACACTTTTCATACCCCATATGCCAGCAGAACAGTCTGACGTGAACCCTATTCCTCTCGACCCTGAGGGGTTCCCACACTGGGTGAACAGATGCTCTCTCTCCTCCTCCTCTCTCTCTCCTCCTCCTCTCTGTCTCCTCCTCACAGGCTCCTGGGTGATGGAGGACTAACAGGATGGCTGTAGTTCACACCAGACACGCCAGGCACCATTAGGAAACATTTTCTGCCCATTTGCCTGATGGCTCCTATCGCTTACGGAGGTGATTTGCTCTCGGTCCCCCTTGTCAGCATCCACACTGATTGATCTCTCATTGATTGCCAGAGTTGGATATCTGAATACTAGCAAACCAGCTGCCAGTCAGATCTAGCTACGAGCCCCTGGCAAAGAGAGGACGTCTAAGCCTGTTTAAGAAGTCCTTTCAGAGTGACTTACTAAGAGTGCTTATGTTAATCTAGTTATCTCTGCAGGATTCTGGTAATGGAGGAATAGACAACACACGCTGGGCAAGGAAATGTACACTTTCAGAGGGGTAAAAAGTCCAAAATAGGAATACTTTGCATATCACTAACACGAGGGGTTTTGGTATCCATGCCAGTTTTTCAGATGAACCTGCTAGATTCTTATTCCATTGGGAATATTCACAGTTCAATTAAGATTTCAAATCATGTCACATTACACTAGAATTTCACACTAATTGGGCACGTTAAACTCACACAAGGGGATTCTAATGAAATTATCTCTATGGCCCTATAATTAATTTGTAATCAGTTGTCAACGTTTTTGGTCGAGGGGACATAAGCAATGGGAAAAGGAATTTGCAATGAAAATGAAAGGTAGCTTATAAACAAGGTGTTGAGGATCTTTTCATCTTAACGTGACTGAGTTTGTTAGGCTGTGTATAACTAGCTCTGATGTGGAAGCTACGCAGGGTTTATCCTTTTATTTGAAATGTAGATTCAATGGACCGAGTTCTTTTGAAGAGAGCGCACGTGGCACCTTTAGTGACCGGGTGGAACGAAGCGCGGGACGTGATAAGATTGATAAAATGATGCATTAATCAAATAAAGGTCACTATGCTTGTGATGTGCATTTGAACGATATGATAAAAGAGAATGTGTTGGCTAGGGCTTTTTAGAATATAGCTACATGTGGAACTGCAATTCCAATGTGGCACTTACGTAAGCAAGTTAAGATAGCAATTACAAAATCAGTGGCGTGACACTTAGCCATTTGAAAGACGCATTGGTATAAATAGCCTGCAGTATTACTGAAACTCCTTGTTGTAGGGTTAAAGCGTTGCTAGCACTGACTGCAGCAGTCATGGAATTCACAGGGTTTCAGCGCTCCCACAGTCGCACGTCTCTGTTACCTTGGCAACATATTTCTGCATGAAAATAGCATCTGAGAGGAGAGAACAGACGCGAGCTGTGCCCACCGCAAAATATACACAACACGTTTTGTCAAGAGAACATAAATGATTATTATTATTATATCTCAGCTGCATATAAAATACCAAAACTTAACAGCGGTAGCTGATGTGTTCGAAGGCGTCCTAGTGGACTTGCCTGTTGCCCATGGGAATATGGATTTACTCTATGAGGCACTATTAGGCATGCGCTTACAGAATAGACTGACATGCAGGCACATTGTTAATGAATGAAAATAATGTATAAATCATGCAGGACTGAGTATTGATCTATGAGGATTCCCTTTGCCCATACACATATATACATGAAGGACTAGTCGACTTGAAGTTGTTAACTTTGTACTTCTGATGACACACTTTTCTTGCTATACGCACACAATGAAAGGAAACGACAAAGAAAATATATAAAATCGTTCACATTTGGGTGAGAGAGAGAGAGAGTGGCCTGCAAGAACAACAGCGAGGAGTTTCCCAAAAGCAGAGGAAGAACCTTCCACTTCACATTAGCCTTTTAAACATCACAATGGCTCTAGCTCGAGGGAGAAAGATGCCTAATGAAATAAGCATCTGAGTGAGCAGGTGTTCGAGGCTTGACAGACTTCAGCTGCATAACAAGTAGCACATTTGCTCTCCCCTGCCTTTGTCAATCAAAACAACCAATCGACTGAATAAATGCTCCATATATAAGCAAACGCTTGGACGCCCGTAGGGTGTCATGCCTGTGGTATTTATCACAACTCTCTCTCTCTCAAACACACACACACACACACAAACAGGTAGGCTATAAAGTATCAGCGATGTTTAAGTATAGGTTCTTTAATGGGTGGTTTTGAACGCTCAATCACAGTGTTGCTTCCCACGCTGTGTGTTCAAGACATGCTCAGTACTGGATTTTAAATAAATGACTCCATTTAGTTATCGATGGTAGCTGACATGATCCATCACGTATTTTAGCTGGAAAATAAATCGTCAACGGTTCCTCTGAATTTATAAAGGTCCCATACTCTAAATAGTCCTACGGAAGTGAAATTAGGCCAACACATTTTTGTTAGGTTTAGTAATTGCCTATATTGTGACTATTTCAATGTAAAATATATGAAAATAATTGACAGGAAAAGTAGTTTGACCTTTGTCTAACTATAAGATATTTCCTCTTTGTAACTCTAACACTTTCCCAATGATAACACAAATGTGGGCTTTGAATTTATGAAATAAGAAAGTAGGCACACCTACGCAAATACATTTGTATCTGAAAGAAACTGCTTCGGGGAGATATCTTGAATTTGTGTGGGTTTAATACAACTGAGATGCACTGCAGAATAGGTTCAGCACCCTGGACAGCTCTCTGCCGGAAACAGCGGAGCTCACTGGCTCAATGAAGTTAGCTCGTGGTGCCCACCACAGGCCTCACGTGGAACTATTGAACGTTGGTGATATTTGACTCGATTAAGTACGGCAAACAAGTCAGTTTGTTTATCTTAAAGCAGGAAGTAGGTACTCACGTCCGCTGTCCAATGCGACTAGTTTCTTGAGAACTATTACGGCCTACAATAAAGACAAAGAAAAAAAATCTAAAGAAAAACGATTTTCCGTCATAGCATCGTTGTGACTGGTGTTACAATTGCCAGTAGGTGACAGTAAAGAATGTAAATTTCAAAGTTAAAACAAGGTTACAGCTGTCTAGCTAACTTCCATTTCTAGAAGAGGGGTCATGTAGCAGAATGCTGAGGTAGGCTACGTGATTTGCAAAGCAGGTGTAAGAATATTGTTATTGATAATATGAATCCTACTGGAATGAAAGGCACAATGAAACTATTCTACCAATAAAACAACCACATAAGTGGTCAGACAGACACTATTAAAGGGAACAGGGGTGACCCTTTTATTGTGGGTCATTGAAATACATGGTTGTAAATATCAACAAAAGAACGTTTATGACGCCTGTACATATACATTCTAACACAGAAAGTGATGGTCACGCTGTTGATTTATTAAGCGTTTTTTGAGTACTTAAACAGACAGGCTCAGAGAAAAGTAACAGTACTCATTTATCTGTATAAGACAATCCGTAAAAATATAAAGCAAACCATGACTAAAAGTTTAATTGATTAACACTTTAAATCACGCCTCTATGTCTACATAATTTCAATACAACCTTACAATACAAGTATACAAGGTTATCGAATGGTTAGAAGAATGCAAACCAAAAAATAGGGGTGGAAATGCAAACATAACTTTCTTTTACATAACATATTTTAAGGATGTGAACAGTAACTCACTTCTCTTCTCTGAGTACCTCAAGTAGAGCTCAATACTCAGAAAAAAATAGTCACAAATAGTTTCTTTACATTTCAAAAAGTGTACAATATGCACACTTGGAAAAATAGAAATGAAAAGCTATGCAGATTGGTGAAATAAATCTTAAGTGAAAACAGATTGCTCTCTCAGTTCTGTGGTAAAAAGAATAGTCTCTGATGCTTGTCCACAAGCTCAATCCTTCTGGCAACAACATGCCACTACAGAAAGTGGGTGGGGCTTATTGAAGTGTCCCTGTGTTCCTCAGCCAATAACAGGACAGGAAGAAAAATGCTACTGGGAGAACTTCACAATTTTGAGACCTCATTTTCCTCCGTTTCCCTTTCAATCAGTCTCAATCATTTCATTCTTTCCTCAAAGGAGGTCTGTCTTGTGTTCAGAAGATGCTGACGTGGTTGGGGTTTGGGGTCAAAACAAGGGTTTCATTGGTTGTTTTTGGCTTTGGCATGTGTGAGGATGTGGGACTTAAGGTTGGTCGACTGGGCAAACTTCTTATTGCAGCCATCAAAAGGACAGACATAAGGCCGGTCTCCAGTGTGGATTCGGACGTGTGTGCGCAGGTTGAAATCCAGTGAAAACCTCTTCCCACAGCCCTCGAAGGTACACTGAAAAGAGAGATGACACTAGTGTTGGCACATAGGACCTGAATTATGCAAGTTACCAGCGAATCAGTGTATGCCACTGTAGCTATGTTGAAGGGCTTGTCCCCCTTATTGAAAGAATTGTGTGAATGAAGTGTAAGTCCGTACCTGGAAGGGCTTTTCCCCTGTATGAACAAGTTGGTGTCTTTTTAGTTTGGAGCTCTCTACGAAGGCCTTGCCACATTCTGCACAGACATGCACGCGAGGTCCGTGGGTGTGGAGGTGCTTTCTCATGGCAGAGTTGTCCCTGAACATTTTAGTGCAGCCCTAAAAACAGGAGTGAAGAGTCAGCTACATGGCATCTACTTGGTTTATTTCCAGAGTAGAGACATGGGGGGGGAAATGAACTGTTTTAGAATTCCATGGATGTTTTACATACACATTCTGGAACCTGAAAACAGAATGTCTATTCCATACATACTGATTCTAAGACTAATTAAAGATGAAAGATTTCACAATACAAAAGGGGGATGGCATTCCCACTAGGACGAGTACCATAGAGGAAGATAATCATAGATTCCACTCATGCTTCAATTATCCAAGAAAAATGCAATCCATGGAAATTATTCAGACACAGTATTTGTACTTTGTCCATATTTATTTAATCTTTTGTCTAGGGGTATTACCAAAAATGTGCTAAATACATTCGATGAAATTCTTTCGAATTTCAACAACATGTTTAAAACCATTTAGATATACAAATTATAGCAGTAATAACAATTTAGCTAAGTATGAAGTGAATGGAGCGTTAAATGGATATGCTGCAGATAACGCTAAATGTGTGCTTTAGATAGCAAACTTGCTAGTGTATGAGTAAGCCAACATTGCCATCTAATGCTAGTTGTTAAAAGTGGCCTAGGTGAACTTTAAGCTTTACCCAATCAACTGATTGTGGAATGACTAACATTTCAAGGTGATGGTGAGACTTACTTTATGAGGGCAGGCTATTGTCCTGGGTGCGTCATCTTCTTTGATTTTCCTCGGCTTCATCCTATGAGAACACATCAAAGAGAACGTTTGTTTAATGTTATACAGCGACGTCTACAGTGGATATACGCCCTCACCAGAGTGCCCGGTTCATATACAGTTTCAACTGACCAGCACCAACGCAAGTGTTAATAAAAGGCAGTTATCAGCCAGTGCTCACCCTATAACCTGTGATCTGACAGTTCATATTTATGAGCTTAATGCAAAACACTGCTCTTACAGAACTTGACTAGAACTTACCGGACTGGATTTTGACCAAAGGCACCCTCACAGTTACTGAGGGGTCTGAGAAGACAACAGCCACAGGAAACTATCAAAATCAGCTCAGATTGAGGTCTGACTTTAGTCTCATATTTGAATTCCACAACTAAAGACCTGAGACATTCTAATGATTATCATTCCGTTGGTGTCGTTAACGATGTGCACATGTGTTATGTAGCGTGGGACTGTACAGTACACTCACCTGGCAAACTCGGCCAGCTGCTTCGGGTCTGACAGGTCGATCCCCGGGATTCCACCAGGCGGCAGTTTTTTCCCTGTCATGTATTCAGAGTAGTCGGGAGGGGAATTATCCCCGATAATCTGTTCTTCCACCACAGATTCATGGTCGATGTCTTTTTTATAATCTAGGAAACAATGTAGAGAGACTTAACCCATAACATGGACCTTCCGCTGACTATATCAATGGGGATTAATTTTCTCATTTGCATTCTAAGTGAACACTGACAATCTTATATGGGCAACATTTAATAGAATGCTTGCATGAACACTCGACACACTCAATAAACTAAACTTTATATAATTTTTTATTGGCGTGAGCATTTCAATGGCTGAATCTGAGTTGGACCAGGATTGCCAAATCATTGCACCCTAAACATTTGATCAGATTCGCCCACCCCCCCAAAAAAATCTACACGAGTTCATGTCACTCTGCTAGACAGGCTGTTCCGCTGATAAGCGTTATGTGCTAGCTTTTCTCCGTACAATTTCCTATAACATAATTGGCGGCCTTCTCTCTTGAGCCAGCAGCGCGCTCACTCTGAGCCACTTCTGGCTCGCACCCCCACAGACGCCGCCATTTTCGCCCGGCCGATCGCCATGTTTTCGGGCGGCCATACTAGTCTCGGGGAACATGGCGGCGCCCAGCAACACCTAAAAACATGGCCTCCTTTCAAAACAAAAACATTTCAATCCGATATCGTGCAATCTTGCACCGAAAACTTTCAAAATAGCCATCGGTAACGGTCGGACGAACTACTCTAGGAAATGAACTGGTGCAGAAGGACAACGCCCTGCAACAAGGCCCCTTGTACAAGCTTCGACCAAGCACGAACAATGCGGGAGACTGAAACTGACAGATAGAACCGTACTTACCCGAAGCCCACATTGTGACAGAGAATTCCCCCTCCAATGTCTTTATTTGTACTTGCTTCTGCTCCCATTTTCTACTGCTTGCTTCTGAACCGCTTAAATAGCTCTTTTTGCCTGTTTTCTTTCCACTGCCTCCTCTCTTCATACGACCAACAGAGCTTTTCCCTGCCACAGTGACTAAAGTCTGTTCAATGTACTCGTCCTCCACACCGGGTGCTGGGACGGGAATGAGGATCTGATCGTCATAACCTCCGTCTCCATGTATGTCCGAATCATCTCCACCCACCACCTCCTCCCTAGTTTGCACTAATATTACTTCTTGGTGGTGGTGGATTGAATGTGGGTCGTCTAACGGCTGAAGTGCTATCATGGGTTGCTCGTCGTCGTCGTCGTCGTCGTCGTCTCCACCGACCACCGTAGTCTCGATAGTTTCCACCGGTATCGTTTCCACCTCTATCTCGTGCAGTTCCACAATTTCAGACGGCATCTCCGAGCCGTCTGTCTCAATATATAGGGTATCCCCGGATGCCATATTGAAGTCCGCCAGCTTGCTGATCATGCACACCGTGCAACGTTCGTTTACCCAAACACACCCCCCTGTTCCTGCACCCGTTCTCCCTCTTCGAACACAAATAACTCTCCACTCCGTCCCACACCAAATCTCGCCACCACTATGCTCTCACTCTGAAATATCGCGAGACTTTGTGAACAGTTCCGACAGGCCGTTGTTTTCCTTTAACATTTTTTTGGAATATGCATTATGTGTGACAGTGTTTTATGTTAGACCAAAATACATTGGAAGCTTCAGCAGTAACCTCTCTACAGTCCAGAATCCTGCATAACACAAAATGTTTGATTGCTGTCAAGTCCAGCTGTGGTTCATGTATTCCTTGAATAAAGGTATAAGTAAGTTTATTAATGTCTATGGACGTTTCATTCACAATGAGAAAGCTAGAGTTAACATCAATGTTGCTTACTTAACTAAAAGTCTAGTTCCGTTTTTGCCTTTTCTGCCCGCCAGATGACGCCATGGGGCTCAACAAGAGATTATCAGCAGACAAATTCAAATCACATACATTTACTAACGACATGCTCAATCAAAGAAACCGCTTCATTTATCCAAGACATTGTTCACAGTTTTATTTAAATTCATTTTTAACTTAGTGTGTAACTTTTTTTTCCAAACCAGGAAGCACTTGGTCATAAAAGGAAATAATAAAACGAACAATACTTCACCATATCCTTGCAGCCAATAAACATTTTATTAACAACATCACAAATACTCTGGTGTATTAATGTTTTTGTTCATAAGATTGCAATATCCAAAGAGCAATAATTTTCCCACCCTCAGGAAAAGGCCTGTCTTTAAAAATCTTTGTCAGTGATTACACAAACTACTGTGTTGGCGAAAAGGATACAAAACTCTTTTAAAAAATTTGAGGTCAGATAACGAGAAATAAATGCATGTGCTTAAAATTGTATCTTAAACAAAGAAACAAACATAACATTAAATAATAATTCCAATATAAAATACAAAAGGCTGACATAAAGTGATGTGCAATGATTATTATTATCATTATCATTAATATCATCATTATTATTTCATTATCATTACTATTGTCATGACTAAAACTACTACTACTTATATTCACACTTCAACATCTACAATAATAAAAATGATAGCAATAATAATGACAATAATTTATAACACAGACCAAAGTGGAAAAACCAAATCAAACTTGAAAAAAAAGCGATATTATTTGAATTTCTTCCATTTTCTTCAAGATCGAAAAACTAAACAAGAAAACTGGGCAAACAATGGACAGAGATAAAGAGAGAGAGAAAGAATAACAACAGAGAAATCAGTGCGAAAGTGTCCTCCGTCCAACTCGTCCTCTAAGAGGAGGTTTAAAAGACGTCTCACAGCAACGTTACCATGTCGCTTCAGTATCACAGCAAAGTAGAATAAATAGATGTTTATAGTTTGGGCCTTTTTCTTCTTCCTCTTCTGAACCACAGCGGTTGCTATGGAGACCACGGATCCAGCAGTTGGGTCACACGAGGGGTCAGAAAGACTATGTGGTGCTGATTCTACTGAGTTCATGTCTAATGGCTGAAAGGGAACAGACATGGGAGAGCAGTGTCACTGGTCAGGGCTTAAACCACGACTTGAATTCAACTTGCTATTACTTGCTAGTTGCTATTACTTTCATATATAATCGACAATATTCAACTTTTTTACACGATGGCTTGGAGATGAAAGTTCAAGTAAAGTATCTACCCTCAGTCATGTATAAACCTTTAACCAAAACATTTTCCAGGGTTCCCTTTCTCTGTATTAGAACGGTTAGTGCCACCTAGTGGACAACAGATGTACAACTTTGGCTATTTTACCAGCATTACCAGCCATACTCTAACTAACATCATGCTTAAGGCCACTAGACTGAACTGTGAATGGAACACAGAAAGAAAGAACATTCTCAGACGTATGTGGGACATACCATCAATGATCTCATCCTTCACCTTGTGCAATTCGCGTACAACTTCTTCCAAGATTTCCTGAGACGAGAGCACCCGTTATAATCACAACTGTGCTTTTGGTTGTTAAGAGCCGTAGTACACGGTTACTGTGGCCTTGAGCCTTACCTGTTTCATTCTGTCGAAGTCTAAGGCGTCTGTTTCACTGTTGCTTCCCACTGGCCGTACCCTGCAAAGACAGGATCGTTAAACACAAGCTTTACCCTCTTAGCTTTACCCTCTTAGCTTTACACTCTTAGCTTTTACCCTCTTAGCTTTTACCCTCTTAGCTTTACCCTCTTAGCTTTACCCTCTTAGCTTTACCCTCTTAGCTTTACCCTCTTAGCTTTACCCTCTTAGCTTTTACCCTCTTAGCTTTACCCTCTTAGCTTTACCCTCTTAGCTTCTACCCTCTTAGCTTTTACACTCTTAGCTTTTACACTCTTAGCTTTACCCTCTTAGCTTTTACCCTCTTAGCTTTTACCCTCTTAGCTTTTACCCTCTTAGCTTTTACCCTCTTAGCTTTTACACTCTTAGCTTTTACACTCTTAGCTTTACCCTCTTAGCTTTTACCCTCTTAGCTTTTACCCTCTTAGCTTTACCCTCTTAGCTTTACCCTCTTAGCTTTACCCTCTTAGCTTTTACCCTCTTAGCTTTACCCTCTTAGCTTTACCCTCTTAGCTTTACCCTCTTAGCTTTTACCCTCTTAGCTTTACCCTCTTAGCTTTACCCTCTTAGCTTTTACCCTCTTAGCTTTTACCCTCTTAGCTTTTACACTCTTAGCTTTTACACTCTTAGCTTTACCCATTCGCCTTTAGTTTCCATCATGTGTGGTGACAGCGTCCTAATCGCTGCGGATATGATTGATGTTTGATGCTGGTGTAGCCGATGTGTATCGGTGAAACTCACTCCGCAGGTATGTAATGAGCCACCCGCGTCACTGAATCGCTAGCTTTTCTTTGGCGTAGTTGGTAGCGTTCGCGCTTGGGAAGTCAGAGATTGCGAGTTCGACTCCCGGTGGGAGTGATCTCCCGGTGATGGGAGTGAACAGTGCCAGGTTCTCTGACGGAACTTGTAAGATCGCGTTCGTTGCATGCCTGTTACATTGGTGCCGTGACCCGGATCTCACGAGGTTAGCGCCTGCTAACCGCCGGAGTGAGTTTGAGGGGTGAATGTAGCCGATGTGTATCGGTGAAACTCACTCCGCAGGTATGTAATGAGCCACCCGCGTCACTGAATCGCTAGCTTTTCTTTGGCGTAGTTGGTAGCGTTCGCGCTTGGGAAGTCAGAGATTGCGAGTTCGACTCCCGGTGGGAGTGATCTCCCGGTGATGGGAGTGAACAGTGCCAGGTTCTCTGACGGAACTTGTAAGATCGCGTTCGTTGTATGCCTGTTACACTGGGTCAAATGGCTGAGCGGTTAGGGAATCGGGCTACCAATCAGAAGTTTGCCGGTCCGATCCCCAGCCGTGCCAAATTACGTTGTGTCCCTTGGAAACGTGCTTCACCCCTTCTTGCCTCAGGGGAATGTCCCTGTACTTACTGTAAGTCACTCTTGATAAGAGCGTCTGCTAAATGACTAAATGTGAATGTGCTACTGGGTGCTCTGTCAGGTCGTCACCTTGATACCAGCGATGACCTCTCCGCAGAGTTGGCCCGGTCCCATGGCTTCTTCACTCCATCTACATGGGGGCGGGGCGGGGGAAGGGAAGACAACAGCCATTGGTCAGTTTCCCTCTACTGCAGTGTCACCTGATACACTCACTTCCTGCCACATCTCGTACTGAGAACTCAGTTGTTTATGAATGGACGGATTGTTTACCTGTGGCGTTCTGTCCACCCCTGGTGATGAGTGAAGGGGAGTTGGGGTCATCCTGTGTATGACAGAGGGGAACAAAACATCATCATCATCTTCATCCAAATGAATGAATAAATGCCTTTTATTGTCATTGCACATACAACAAAAGTAAATTGCACTCCTCCTGGTGGTGACACATAGTATGACAGGACAATATAGCAAAACATGAATTAAGACATAAAAAAGAGACCTAATGTGTAAGTGTAGCTCTAAAAAATCGAATTCTACTGTCTACAGTCCATCCCGCTACAGTCTGTCAGCTAAGTGCTCTTACATTTAGGCTTTCCTCTGGCTTCTCCGATGCCGCTTTCCTTCTGGGGGCAAGAAGAAGCCTCAAGTCAACAACAACATCCATCACGTTCACCATCCATCCCTGGATTCTATACACTGCTTTCCCAGAATGCTCTTGTCTGTTGTGGTCATTCTAACTGTATGCTCTGACCTTCGAGCCAGCAGAGCGTTCATCTCCTCCATCAGACCTCCACTCCCTCCACTTGTTCGGTTGGCATCATTTTTGGCGCCTGACCCTGATGACCCTGAGTTGTCTTCAGACTGTCGGGGAAGAGAAGAGGAGAAGGGAGGGAGAGGGACATAACATGTTGTGGTGAACCAGGTTGTGACAGACGTATCTTACTCGACTCAGGTGTAGCAATAGCAGAGAAAGTAACAGAGACAGTAGCAGAGAAAGAGGCAGTAACAGAGACAGAGGCAGTAGTAGAGAAAGAGGCAGTAACAGAGACAGTAACAGAGACAGAGGCAGTAGTAGAGAAAGAGGCAGTAACAGAGCAGTAACAGAGGCAGTCGTAGAGAAAGAGGCAGTAACAGAGACAGAGAGGACAGGTGTCTCACTCTTTGCACGCGGCGCAGTTTGGCACCGGCGATCATGGCGGCGAGTCCTGTTTGGGCGGCGGGCTCGTCCATCCCTCCTCCCATGGGGAGCGGCGGGGGCAGCGGGGGAGGAGTAACGCCTGCCGCGGGGGGAGGGGGGCCCGGAGGAGGCGGAGGGGGAGGGGGGCCGCCTCCCATGGACATGGGGGGAGGCATCGGGGCCGGGGGAGCCACAGAGAGCACGGCGGGGTGGCCTGGGAAAGGAGACCCTGGAGAGAGGAGGGGACAGCCTGGTGAGAACAGGACTCCTGGGTGTCGTGCGTGTAGAGCAGGGCGGGATGTGAGGCCGTGAGGCTGGCAGACGCTCGAGGCGCTCAAGGTTTGTTCACCTGAGTTAGATGATCGTCGCTCTCTCTCCAGGTGGGCCTGCATCTGCTGCTGCTGTTCCATCATCTGCCTGCAGACACCACAAACAGTCCAGCCAGTCAGTCAACCGGTCAGACACCACAAACACAGCCAGTCAGCCAGCCAGCCAGCTAGCTAGCCAGTCAGCCAGTTAGTCAGCTAGCTAGCCAGTCAGCCAGTTAGTCAGCTAGCTAGTCAGTCAGCCAGTTAGTCAGCTAGCTAGCCAGTCAGCCAGTTAGTCAGCTAGCTAGCCAGTCAGCCAGTTAGTCAGCTAGCTAGCCAGTCAGCCAGTTAGTCAGCTAGCTAGCCAGTCAGCCAGATAGTCAGCTGGACCATCAGTGAGTCAGCCAGGTGGTTGCAGCACAAGGTCTTACATGATCATGACATTGATGATCCTCCATTCCCCATTTGCTCTTTATTTGTGCTCCTCTCCCCCGACCCCCCACCCCCACCCCCACCCCCACCCCCCTCCTACATTCCCTCTCCCCTGTCCCCTCCTGTGTCTGATATGAGAAGCACATGTCGGAGCTCTGGGCAGTGAGCAGAGGCAGCAGAGAGGAAGTGGAATTTTCCAGCTGTGTGTTGGATAGGAGATGTGCTGAGCCAGCACCCTGGAGCCTGACAGCAACAACACGGCAACACTGAAAGCTGCATGGCAACACTGCTGGACCGCACACGACCACCGGAGGGCTCCCTACCCATAGGCTCTCTCTCGCTTCAGAACACATCCATAGTCCACCACGATCCCAGCAAATACGTGTGTTTCTTAACATTTGGAGCTATGACTATAACAACGTGAAAAACAAATTTTGGATACCATATGGTACCTTATATCACATGCAGTCATCATCTGGTGTTAGGGTTAGCTACAGTCTCTCTCTCTCAAGAGGAAACACTCTGAAAGGCCGTCACAAAGTCTCCAACGTAATCTCCGGTACAAATCTGCTGCTACCATACACTACAATCTGCCAACATGATTTAGCAGAAATACATGCTTCCTTCATTCCTGCGTTATTACTATAGTCTCTCCCTGCTGTCTACTGTCTTAAGCTCTGTTTCTCTCCTGTCTCTCTCTCTCCATCTCTGTCCGCCTCTCTTTCTCTCTCTCTTTGTCTTTCTGTAGTCTCTCCCCCTCCCCTGCTCTCTCCCTTTCCCTCCCTCTCTTTCTCTCCCCTCTCTGTCCTCCATCAGTTAATCTAGTGAGGAGACAGAGAGAAAACCGAGGGAGCAGAGAGAGAGAGAGAGAGAGAGAGAGAGAAAGAGATAGAGAGAGAGAGAGAGAGAGAGAGAGAACAAAAAGAAAAGGTTGATGAGGACAGCTGGCTGGCTGGCTGTTACGTGGTGATGCTGTGTACAGCTCTGTGCTCTGCTGGGACTCTGACACACCAACATCACTCTGCTAATCCTCACAGTGGAGCCTGTTTAGGAAAAGGTCTGGGAATGTTGGAAGAAGGTTGAGGTATCTGTTTCCCTCTGTTGTGTGGTGCTAAGGCTCCGTGTTGTTAGTGTCTCCTGCTGTTCAGCGAGTGCTGTGTGGGCGTTCTGTGGGCGTTCTGTGGGCGTTCTGTGGGCGTTACCTGGCTCTCTGAACCTCCATCTCGTCTGTGGTTGGGCCATTTTGGACTTGGCGCTGGACTGCTGGGCCTATGGGAGACGAGAGATAGCGTTGATCACAATTTGCGTCACATACATGCACATCGAAGCAAACGCAAACGCAAACACACAAACATACTCACACACACTCACACACACACACACACACACTGTCATTGGATATCCAGCTCACCTGACAGGTGAGAGGTGTGGAGCCCATGTCCTCCCCCATCTCTCTCTCTCTCTCTCACACACACACACCACACACACACACACACACACACACACACACACACAGTAACACAACCTTTGCTCCTGAATATTGGCTCCGGGACTTGAGAACTTGATACGTGCATATCTCAAGTCTATCTGAAGTGTGCGGCCAGGCTTATCATAAGAACGTTCTGGAGTTGCTCCTGAAACCACCGCTATGCTAGCCTTTCTCAGAGGCTTGAGAGCAAGGTTCTGGTGTGTTCAGGGTTGCCGTGGGTGATGGACAGGTCTTAGAGTGAGGCAGAGGAAATACCAGGGGGTCGTGATCACAGAGAGACAGAGAGAGAGAGAGAGAGAGTAAAGGGGGGAGAGAGACAAAGAGAGTGACAGCAACTTCCCTAACATCTGCTGGAGGGTCAGGGGTCACAGACAGAACAGCTCTCAGTAGCTCCTCAGAGCCACAGGAGACCAGCCATGGCCTTCAGTACCCAAAACTGCTTTAGGATACACGTCAACAGATATCATGTGAATACAGATATGTAATTTCTGGTGTCTATTGCAAGCCTCAGAACTTGACTGTGAGCTTGTGATACGACAGGTCTGTGGCTGTTGGTTCTCTGGAAAAGCCAGAGAAGTTCAGTTGAGGAATACTGAGGACATCTTCACAGGACAGCTTCACAGGACAGCTGGCTCTTTCTTGTGAGTCTCTTCCTCTCTTCTTCTTCACCAGAGTTCATAGGTCACAGGCGCTCTCTTATGATATTCTCTGTTGCTTAGAATCTTTTGGAGGCGACAACATGGCAACAAAGGACTTGTTCCGGAGCATGTGAATGGCTGCGATTGGTTGAGTTACAACCTTCTAAAATAAGACCACAAACACAAGAAACTGACTCACGATCACCTCATCGCTTATTAATGGAGACGCACACACACACGCACACGCACACACACACACTCACACTCACTCACACACACACACACTCGCACACACACACACACACACACACACACACACACACACACACACACACACACACACACACACACACACACACACACACGCACACCAGTCCAACAAACTATCTCTCCTTTTCAGTCTCTCACACACACCTCACATGTGTGAGGTATGACCTATAGACAGTTACAGGAAAGTACAGTTACAAACACAGAGCTACATTACATTGGTGGTTCCCACTGTGGTGGAGTACGTATGGTTCAAAACACCAGGGTAGGAAAGATAAGGCCAAGCTTAAGGCTGTCACACTCAACATGCACCTTAAGCTTAGCGATGACATCATACAATATCAATAGCAACCTACCACAAAAAAGAAAATGGCCACTATCAACTACACCCTGCTACAAACGTATTTATCTCAGCTCTTTACGAAAGGCATAAGAAACAAATCCAACCGAATCGACCGAACACGTCATCCATCCAACCTCCTCAGACAACACAGTTTCCACTAACACCAAGAACCTCCAGGGCCCTGCCAACACCAGCTCGCCTTCGGACAATAACACACCCAGAAGACGTCCAGCAGCGCTGAACACTCACACACACACACACACACACACACACACACACACACACACACACACACACCACACACACACACACACACACACACACACACTCACACACTCACGGACCCTCAGTCTGAGCAGACTGGCCGGCCCAGGCAGAGTGGAGGTACCTACAGGACATGTTGATGAAGAAGAAGCGACCGTGGCAGAAACAGAAGCACTGACAGATCCACTCTCTGCTGACCATAGCTAGCCTTCAGCCTCCTGCCCATCATCCTCCTCCTCACGTTCCTCCTCCTCCATCTCCTCTCTCTACTCCTCCTCCTCCTCCTCACTCCTCCCTCACCTGTCCGAGCACCCTCCCCTCCCTCCCTCCCTCCCCCAGCTCAGATGTCCACCCCAGGTAACTCACACCTCGTGCAGCAGCCATGAAGCGAGTGCCTGCTTAATCATTCACGAAGACCTGAAGTCCTATTCCAGAAGCCTGTTCCTCCAGACCCCCGGGGGGGTTGGCTGGAGGTGGTGGTGGGGGAGGGGGGACACAAGTTACCTGGGGAGTTTGGTAGGTGGTTCGAGCCTTAATGAGGATAGGAGAGGGGTAGACTACCAGGTCAGTAGAGGCTGGGGCACTGTAAGGCTGGGGCAGTAGAGGCCGGGGGAGTAGAGGCTGGGGCAGTAGAGGCCGGGGGAGGAGAGTCCAGGGCTGAGCCAGGTAGCTGTGTGCCCAGGAGTGACGCTGCTCTGCTATCAGATCCTCTCTGTTCTCTGCTAGTCTTATCAAGCTAATGAAGAGCTGCTCTCTAACAGGGACCCTGAGGAACACTTCTCCATGACTCAGTTTAATTAGGCTCTGATGAAGGAAGTGTTTCGTCCGTCTGCTCATTAACGGAGTGACTGAGTTCAGCTGAGTTCTGGCTTTTATAAGAATTAGTCATCGGCAGATTGGAGAGAGAGTTTAACAAACACCTCGACATAAACATGGCCAGTTCAGACACAGCGGTACGGTACTAGCAAGTCTCTCAGACGACGATGTTTACAGTGAATACAGATAAGAAAGATAACATACAACCAGTAGGTGTTTGTTATTATAGAACTGTGTCTGTCATCAAGACTGAATATATGAGCAGATGATAAGGTAATAGATGATTGTGACATAGGAAATCCCATTTCTTCCACAGCTCCCAGAATGCAGTGCAGGGGTAAAACCCTCTTCTCATTGTCTCTGTGTGTGTGTGTGTGTGTCTGTGTGTGATTTAGTGGGTGTGTGTAGGTGAAACTAAGGTCACAGGGGAAGCTAAAATAATTAGCTCAATAACAAAGAAAGGCTTTCCGCCTTAAACGAGCCTCCGCAGCAGAAGAAGAAGTGGCTTTCCCTGTTACCCTGGCGACATCATCCATCATCCGCTGGGGCCCAATCACACAGTCCTTCTTCAGGCACCCCTGCCTGGGCACCACCCCTGATACAGTCTGCCCTCGGCCCGATGCCTCGATCCTGCAGGACGTCCAGAGGTTTGTTCTAGGAGAGCTCCATGGACAGAGCCACCGTCTCTCATGGCACGGTCGGCTAGCTAGTGTTTGGTGTGGAGGCCAATGGGAAAGACGTAACATAAATGACACCCAATTTATTTCGCCTGTGATTGTCTGGACATCAGACCGGGCTATATCCCTCACCACCGACACACCGTACACTAACGATGTCTAGCTGCGTCTAGGCTAAAGTAGCCTGCAGGTGGCGCTGTGTCCCAGAAGGTGCGACACCGCTACTCCCCCAGGGGCCCTTCCACACCAGAGTCTAAACAGCAGCAGAACGGCACATGATATGAGTGGATGAGGCTGGAGAGAAAGTCCTGTGTGCTGAGACGAAAGACGCCTGAACCTGGGCTGGTAGTCCCAGTGGGTGAAGGGGCAACATGTCAGAGAGAAGCCCAGAGGAGAGACAGGAGATCTGGATGAGAACTGACAACCGGCCCCCAACCAAACCCTGCACTGTGAGAGACTAAAACCCCTTAAGGACAAATGCTCTTTTCCTGCCCAGGTTCCAAGCTTGGCCTGAGGAACCCGCTGCCCCCATCACTGGAATGACTGGATTTACTGTGTATCAACTGGGGCTTTACTCAGACCTGTTTGTCTGGGTTAGTCACGCCACAATCTGCCCCCTTCGCTTCTTCGCTGCCTTCAGGGCTCACAGCTGGGCAGGACCAGGACCCCCTCAGCCCCCAGCAGAGGAGCCCCACCCTGGGGGGTCTGCAGGCCGAGTGGGGCCAGCGAGAGAGCCATGTGGAGCACTGGGTTTCACTAAAGGGGTTACGTGTGTGTGTGTGTGAGCATGTGTATGCGTGCATGGGTGTGTGTGTATGTGTGTATGCTATGTGTGTATGTGTGTATGCAGTGTGTGGGTGTTTATGTGTGTATGCAGTGTGTGTGTGTTTATGTGTGTATGCAGTGTGTGGGTGTTTATGTGTGTATGCAGTGTGTGTGTATGTGTGTATGCAGTGTGTGGGTGTGTGTGTGTGTGTGTGTATGCAGTGTGTGTGTGTGTGTGTGTGTGTGAGCCACACAGCTTCATTAGAGGTGTTCAGTAGTTGTAATCTCCTCTCTCTGCTCTGAGATAACCTACTCCGTCTGCCTGCCTCCACACACACCTCATCTCATGAACATCTCACCAGAAGGAAGGTCTTATTCCAGAGGCCTGCTGCTGTGATCCCTCTACGGGGAAGTGCAGCTGTAGAAACAGACTCTTTATTTTGGGCCAGTTTGATTGGTCAGAACGAAGCTGTGTGGAATGGATGGAAGCTGGTAAAACCTTGACTGTTACGAAACGTCTACGTGAAATCATCACTGATAGTTTGTCAACACACACACGCTCCTCTCACCCATGACACACACACACACACACGTGCACCCACCTCCGTCCTGGGTGCTGAGCACGTTGAGGGCGAAGAGCATGGCGTTGGAGAAGGTGGTGGCCTCCTCCTTACTGGCGAAGTTGAGGCCGTAGACCTGGCGCGCGTCACGCCACTGGTGGAAGGTGGGCGTGGCCTGGTTATACTTCAGACCCTTCACTATGGAGTAGTTGATGACCACCTGGGGCAGGGAGAGAGGGAGGGAGACGGAGGGAGAGAGAGAGAGAGAGAGAGAGATGGACAGAAGGAGAGCCAGAGGAACAGAGTGAGAGGGAGAGAGGTCAAATACTTTAAAGTCAGGACTTTCAGCCTCTATCCCTTCGAATGTGGAATCCCTTCCTCCTCCTCCTCCAGGAGCCATGTCCTGCTGTGATAGGCTGACAGCGCTGGAGGTGAACTCCGACCCCTACCTGCTGATCCTGCAGCTTGACCCCCACGACCCGGAAGGTGTTGTTGGCAGTGTTGTGGTAGATGTTGATTCTGCTGAAGCCCTGCTGCCCTGGCTTGATGGGAACCCACTTCTTACTGGTGTCATCGTACACCATGACGGAGGCTCGCGCCTGGCAGATACTCTGCTCACTGTGGGAGGAGGGGAGGGAGAGGGGAGGGAGAGAAGGGGGGACAGGGGAGGGAGAGAGAGAGAGCAGGGAGAGAGGAGGGAGAGAGAAAGAGAGAGAGAGGGAGGGTTGATTAGTTAAGTGTTTGGCATGGAGCGTATAGACAGGACTGTTGGAACATAAACAACACCAGATGTTGCTATTTTCAGATCATGTGATTGATTGGACATCTGACGGTCTGTCCTAAGATGTAAAAGACCTAAATACTCCGCAAGAGTTGAACCCAGGGTGACAAGCCACTGTCACATTAACAGCCTAATCCAAACCTAACCAACCACAGCTCCAGCATCTGCTGATGTTCTAAATGAATGTGGATTGAGCAGAGTGTGGTGTGTGTGTGTGTGGTGTGTGACCCTCAGCTTTGAGCCTGCTTCCACCTGCATTTATTACAGCCACTAAACTCCCTCCAGTGACCTTCACCCTACCACACACACACACACACACACACACACACACACACACACTAATGGGGACAATGGTTTATTCCCAGTTTTTAAAAAAAATTGATTGTGTGAGATTTTGAAGGTGAGGTCACAAATGCAAAATCAACCAAAAGTCCTGGTGGAAGGAGAGGAAGGAGGGGAGAGGAAGAGGGAGAGGAAGGGGATGAGGAAGAGCAGAGGGTGAAATAGTTGGGCTCAGAGATGACAATAACAAGAAGTGGCCCATCTGTGTCCTGTCCTCATCGCCAAGCAGCTCAAATTAGAGGAGCAGCCCCTGAGGCTGAATGAAAGAGCTGAGAGAGAGAGAGAGAGAGATAGAGAGACATAGAGAGAGAAGCAGAGAGAGAGACAGAGAGAGAGACAGAGAGAGAGAGAGAGAGAGAGAGAGAGAGAGAGAGAGAGAGAGAGAGAAACAGAGAGAGAGACGGAGAGAGAAACAGAGAGAGAGAAAGAAAGAGACAGAGAGAAATAGAGAGAAATAGAGAGTGGGAGAGACAGAGAGAGAGAGAGAGAGAGAGAGAGAGAAGAGTAGTAAGGACGATACTAGATGAGAGGGGGATAAAAGCATAGCTAGGTAGAAACACCGAGATAAGAGAGAAAGATGGCTGCTTGAGGTGCAGAGAAGAGAGAGAGGGAGCGGGGGAGGGGTCTAAAGGCCAGGCCCTGCTCAGATATGGACACACATGATGAAGGCAACATGGAGGCTCCACTATGTTCCACCTTTTGGGACAATAACGATAATATCTACTGCAGCTGTGGATATCATTTATATCAGAGCAGTTTCCAGAGAACAGCCAGACAGCACTCATCTACAGACTCGAGGATCTGAAGAATCAAATAAACAATACACCCTAATACTCACACACACACACACAGTGGCTATGCTTGAACACTGCCACATGTTTGACAGAACCTCAGATATAAATAGCCTTTAATAATCTGGGGCTGGGAGTGGTGCTATACACGTTGCATCAGATCTTAACAGGCTTTAGATCTGGTGGAGCAGCAGAGCACTGAACTGTTTAATTTATTTTCTCTCACTTGTCGTCTGAGTTAATTTTTAACGGGAGTTCTTGGCAATAGGAGGGAAATGTGGGAGAACCCCACAAGCATGAATAAATGAGAACCTTCCGAGAAAGAGAACTTGAACTAGAGAGGTAGAAAGGGAGAGGGAGAGCAGAGGGAGAGGTAGAGGAGAGGGAGAGGTAGAGGTAGAGGTAGAGGTAGAGGGAGAGGGAGAGGGAGAGGGAGAGGGAGAGGGAGAGGGAGAGGGAGAGGGAGAGGGAGAGGGAGAGGGAGAGGGAGAGGGAGGGAGAGGGAGAGGGAGAGGAGAGGGAGAGGGAGAGGGAGAGGGAGAGGGAGAGGGAGAGGGAGAGGGAGAGGGAGAGGGAGAGGGAGAGGGAGAGGGAGAGGGAGAGGGAGAGGGAGAGGGAGAGGGAGAGGAGAGAGGTAGAGGTAGAGGAGAGGGAGAGGTAGATAAGGAGAGAGGAGAGTAAAAGAGAGGAATCTAACAAACTCACTGACAGTTATGTGCCACACCCTTTGAAAAATTAACAACAGCTCTTTAGGACATGAATAAGTCAGATGTTGAGTTCACCTTGACATCAGGATGGACACACACAGTGTGTATGTGGATCAGACACACACACAGTGTGTATGTGGATCAGACACACACAGTGTGTATGTGGATCAGACACACACAGTGTGTATGTGGATCAGACACACACACACACTTTTTGTCCTGCCCAGAGGAAATAGGGATAGATGGGCATAAACAGAAACGTATAATTCACATTTCTAGATCTTTCTACATGACTGTGTGGAGCTAACTGTGGGTCTGTTGGTCCTGTCTGCTCCTTCCCCCTGGCTCAGCGTCACTACCTCTGACACACACAAACACACACACAGTCACACACTCATACCCACACTCACACACACCCAACATGCGCAAGCACATCGATTATTCATCACCCCTGAAGTTAATGTTGATGTGCGCCCCCCCAGATGCACCCATACCCTCTTCTCCTGTAGACGTGTCCTACAGCAGCTGCCCCTATAGCCTACTGCTCCACACCTACCCCCGCACACCTCTTCTCCTGCCCCCAGCCTGCTCCACACCTACCCCCGCACACCTCTTCTCCTGCCCCCAGCCTGCTCCACACCTACCCCTGCACACCTCTTCTCCTGCTCCACACCTACCCCTGCACACCTCTTCTCCTGCTCCACACCTACCCCTGCACACCTCTTCTCCTGCCCCCAGCCTGCTCCACACCTACCCCTGCACACCTCTTCTCCTGCTCCACACCTACCCCTGCACACCTCTTCTCCTGCTCCACACCTACCCCTGCACACCTCTTCTCCTGCCCCCAGCCTGCTCCACACCTACCCCTGCACACCTCTTCTCCTGCTCCACACCTACCCCTGCACACCTCTTCTCCTGCTCCACACCTACCCCTGCACACCTCTTCTCCTGCCCCCAGCCTGCTCCACACCTACCCCTGCACACCTCTTCTCCTGCCCCCAGCCTGCTCCACACCTACCCCTGCACACCTCTTCTTCTGCCCCTAGCCTGCTCCACACCTACCCCTGCACACCTCTTCTTCTGCACCCCTAGCCTGCTCCACACCTACCCCTGCACACCTCTTCTCCTGCACCCAGCCTGCTCCACACCTCCTTCTGCTGTAAGTCTCTAACGTTTGAGTCTCTTCATCCACGTGTGCCTTGGCCACTCCTTTACTCTCTTTCTCTCTCTCTCCCTCTCTCCCTCTCTATCTCTCTCTCCCTCCCTCACAGTTCCACAGATGACATCAGAAGAGTCTCCCTCGGGGACCTGGGGTCATCGCAGGGTTAATGGAACGTTAACTCACCAGTTTTATGCCTCTATCTCTCTCCCTCTCTACGTAATCCTTTACCTCTCTCTCTCTCTGTCTCTAAACCATCTTCCCCCTCTCTCTCTCTCTCTCTCTCTCTGTCTCTAAACCATCTTCCCCTCTCTCTCTCTCTCTCTCTCTCTCTGTCTCTAAACCATCTTCCCCTCTCTCTCTCTCTCTCTCTCTCTGTCTCTAAATCTTCCCCTCTCTCGCCACCCTCCATCTTTAACTCTTCAGTTTCCCTCTGACCTCCCATTCCATCGCTCACTCCTGTCGTTCTTCTACCCTCTCTCCTTCCCTCCCTCCTCCCTCCAGTGTACAGCTCTCTGTTCCTAGTGCCCCGTCGGACCATAGTGGCCATGCTGTGTGCTCATCAGAGCAACCAAACACACATACTGCTTGGAGCTGACAGCCTCATGATGAAAGTGCAGTGGTCCATGTAGACAGCTTCTATTTTCACGCTCCCAGGTGCTCAGGTGAAAGAGTCGTGCTTAAAGCTTCACACTAACCAACGCTGTCACGCGACTGATCTGCTGCTTCTATTTCTGCGTCGATGTCACCTCCAGGAGCTAAATATACCTGCTTATCACTCCTGATCACAGATGCAAAACCACGGACTGTCACCACGGAGACACGCTACTCAACGTGCTCGCCTCACACCTGCATGGCACACACACACCTGCATGGCACACACACACACCTCGTACGGAAACCAGGGTAACACCGACACCGATGATAATCGATCACCGAGGATAATCGGTGAAGGTGCTGAAGCCACCTGCGGCCACTGCAGTGCTGATCCAGGATCAGAGATGAAGATACACAGCTTCCATACAGGTGCAGAATCAACCCCGGATCACTGTTTAGTTCTGCATCTCACACACTTTGATCAGGCAATCTGACAGCTCCTCACAACAGGAACCCCGATTAGGGATTATCCCCTTAGTCCCTTACCAGTTCTTACCAGTTTATGTGTTTTTAAATGTCTTCCAACATCCCATGCGGAAAGAACTTCCCTGAATTATCCCAAAACAAGACAGAGCACAGTCGAGGAAACGACACAACCTTTGAAGTACTCTGGGAGAAACGCAATGATCTGTCGCGAGCTGTGAGGAATCCCAAATGTGTGTGTGTGTGTAGCATTTGAGTTTCTTAATGTGTTCTGTCACAGCAGGCCTCCAGGCCATGTGCCCTCCACAGTCTCTCTGCTTCTCAGTACACACAGCTCACCGTGGTCCTGACAACAGCCTGAAGACAATACTGCACTGTCTCATGTCCAGACCGCACACACACACAGACGCACACACCCACACGCATGTATACAAAGAGCACTTGGACAGCGGAATATGTGGAAATCTCCCGGGGAATCAGGTCAGTAACAGCTGTAGGGGATCTGTAACCGCTGCGGTTCCTGCGTCTTTAAAAACACCCTGGTGGTCTCTCACACACGTTCCCTCCAGTGCCAGTGTGTATGTGCATACGGTGCCAGTGTGTATGTGCTTAGGTGTATACGCTCCCATGTGTGCGGTGTGCTCGCGTGTGTCACAGTGACCCTGAGCAGCACACAGCACTAGGCTGAGTGTGTCTTCAGGGAGAGATGGGATCTGAACACAGGGAGAGATGGGATCTGAACACAGGGAGAGATGGGATCTGAACACAGAGAGAGATGGGATCTGAACACAGGGAGAAGCCTGGGTGGGTAAAGGTTCATCAGATACGTAACTGACGTCAGACCCCATTATACAGCCAGCTCTGGTCATTCACTGGGAGATAAAACCGCCTTAAACTGATTTGATGGATTAGCGTGCAGCATTATCTTTCCTGAGTCCAGCAGCATGCGTTGTGTCTGTGTGTGGTCTACGCCAGGTGCAGGGTTATGTCTGTGTGTGTGTACGTGTATGTGTGTGTGTGTGGGCGGAGGTGGCCTTCTACATGAGCAGAAGGAGGAATGTACTGTAGGTTAATGGGTTAGGTTAACCATCCCATGGTGAGCACATCACTGGAGACCCAGCTGGTTCAGACCTGAGATGAGCCAGTCCCTTCAGCGTCCAGACACACACACACAGACTGACAGGGACATTGATACTGACAGAGCACTGTTAGAGCACGCTCTGGTGAGTCATCAAAAAGGCCCTCTGTTATCTCACTGTCACCATGTTATTAATCTCCCTGTTATTCAATATGTGACAAACTGTTAAGTGCAATGCCTATAAATCAAAGGGAACACACACACAGACACACACACACCTCTTTCATTAGGTTCTCTATGCTGATGTACGGCAGAGAGAGTAATGGCTGCCACTGATCTCTGCCACCAGAACCAGTAGGGAGAGAGTGTGTGTGTGAGTATTGCTGCATGGGTGAATACTCCAGGGACCGCCAACAACACCATTCTCTTTCTAACTCTCCTCCGTCACACTCAAATCAGAAAAGGCACACACGGAACATGACGACGCACATCTGCAAAGCGGGTGATGATTCTCCTTTGAGGTCGGTGCTTCTTATTAGTAAATAACAGCCTCTCCAGTCCCTTCTCCTCAGCCTCAACACCATCCCCAGGGAGAGCCCAGCCCAGAGAGGTACTTCTTTCCCTCACAACCTAGGTGCTAGCTTGCTTCTAACTATAAGCTAACACGCGTCCTACCAGAGAATGTCGGGCTCTGGTGCTAACTAGCTTCTTCTAGCTTCTAGCTAGCTGGAATGCTTCTCTGCATACGCGGTGAAGCGTAGCTTGTCCCTATGACTCATGAATAGTATGAGGCACCGCAGTGTTAGCCTGGTCTTAACCAGACTCTCGTACATTTCATTTGTACAGAGAGTCTGGCCTCGCTCGATTGACGAGCGTTGACTTCCTTGTAGGCGGGTACTGTGATCTGCCATAACCAATCGCTAGCGTTCGCCGTAGCCAATTCCTTAACAGAGCTACTGTTACAGAGCTAGCTTCCGTAGCTAGAAATCAAACTGTTCCCGAACCCCGTAGGGCGGCACAACATCATGACCACCAACAAAACTCAGCAAAACTTGTTCTTGCTCCGGCTTTAGCTTATGGATATTCGGCAGCGTTGCCGCAACGGACCGAATGTGGCTTCGCTCGCAACTTTCTCCGCCGCCATTACGGAACTACACAAACTAGCGTACGACATCAACGTCATCGTTCTCAGCTACTCCCTCTGTTCGCTGATTGGCTGTAGACAATTTGAAAATATCTGAAGCAAAATCCAAATTAAGCGGAAGTACGTAGGAGGGCAGAGCCCATATATATATATATATATATATATCTTTGGCAGAGCCGAAACCGCAGTGTTTCCCTTAACATTGATTTATTTGTGGCGCACGACCAAAATAAATGTAGGCTCAAATTCTTTCCGCTTGATTTTTTTGTGTGGAATTGTTGGGATCTGAATTTCACCATTCAAATTTGAGCAGCCTGGATTTTGTTCTGTTTACATTTTGGAAACTAGCATTTTGTTGTTGTTGAATTTTTGGGATTAGAATTTCACTTCTTTGCAAGACACAATACAGCCCTGCCCTGAAATGCACCCCACCATGTAATGTCTGTTCTGTACATCCCAGAATCAAATGATTCTTACTGTACACCAAGGGGACTAGTATGAGTAACCAGAGTAATTTTAATGCATGTGGCACTTTCCTAGTCAGAGTTAGCAGGGGGGGGCTTTCTTGGCAAGACACAATACTGTGCCCTGCCCTGAAATGCAACCCCATGTAATTTCTGTTCCGTATATCCCAGCATCAAATGATTCTCATAGGTTCTAGGGCTGCTCTGGCTGCAGCCTCCGTCAGCTCCTTGGTAGCAGAGGAAGCCTGAGGGAGAAGGGTCGACAAAACACGTCTTTGTGTTCGCCTGCCAGCTGCTCAAAGACAACCGCCAAAAACCCAGAGCCCTCGCTGGCAGCACCAGCACCACAAATTGTCTTTTAGCTCTTTTACAAAATTCTCTCTCAGTGATCCAGAACACAAGAACAGAGATTGTTTTTGCCGAGATGTTTGCTTACAGAGGCCCAGCCAAAGGAGCTGCATAATGAAAACGTGTCTCACTGCATCAAACATCAAAGTAGCAGAAAGGAGAACAGCTGATAGCTGAAACATTTATAACCGTGGCCCACATTTATGATGAGATTAAAGATCTTTGTAAGCTCGGCTTTAATAGACAATGTGATAGACAACACTTAATGGACACATCTGACAACAAGGCCAATAACCTTAATGACTCGAGCCTTGCTCTCTCACTGTAAGGTGGTGTATGGTTGGGTATAAAACCTGGTCTGAGATCAGTTTAGTACATTGTCTTCTAATGGTTCAGCTAGATGGTTTATAAAGTGGACGGATCTGGGAAAACAGATGTGCATGTGTGTGTCAGTCTGTGTGTGTTAGTCTGTGTGTGTTAGACCGTCCTGTTGTTGAAATCTGTGGGTTTGACAGGATGTGTTTGTGTGTTTGTGTGCGTGTGCGTGTGTGTGTGTTTGTGCGCGCCAATGAAAATGTCTCTCTAAAAGTCTACTGAAACATGGCACTGCACCGTCAAAATTATGAGTCAGGCTGTTTTTGGAAGCCAGTTATATAAGCAGCTTTCTTGCTTGCGTATTTGAGGTTTGGCGAAGGGAGGGGGAGGGAGAGGAAAGATGGAATATGATTTCCTTGGACAGAAAACCTACAAACTTTTGCATTTTTTGTTTTAATGCATGTCCTAAAATAACTAAAATTAGGATACAGTGTGCCAACAATGATTGCTTCCTTACTGTTTGGATAAGAGCAAATCTAGACGTCCTGTTTTCCTGCAGACTACAATGCTGTAGGAGAGTGTTTGTGTCTGGTGCAGTGCATTTGTGTAAAGTCTGGAAATGTAGTCTTTGTAAGTCAGTGTTTGTGTTCCTAGGGTGTTTGAAGTCTCAAGTTGTGCATTTGGATGTGTGTGAGTGTGCCATGTGTGCTTGTGTGTGTGTGTGTGTAAGAGAGCAATCTACAGAGATTATCTGTATATAATAATATAAACTGTCTATACTGTGTTTGGTTGTGTCTGTGTAAAAGATGGAACAGAACGAGCAGGGAGACCATGATTCTACCCACACAGACACACACACACACGCACACACACACACACACACACACACACACATGTTCATTCAAACACACTTATGCCCAGACTCCGCTGCAGACTGCGGAGACCACGCAAGAGCACGCTAATTTGTTGGCATGACAACTGGAGTAGAATATTCGCTTTGGCCTAGAAAATATCGCTGAGGAGGAAAGATGAATGAGCAGTGTGATATAAATAACAAACCCATGAAAGCCAGGGTCTTTCAGACGGCCGGCTCTTTAATTACAGACCCTGTCTTGAAGCTCCCACTGTAGCAAGGAGGGAGGGGGCGGGGGGGGAGGTCGACAGGAGGGAGAATGGGAGTAGACTGTCACAATCGCTGTTCATTACCCAGCTTTTACAGCCGCCACTGTGTGCTGCGAGATGGGACAGCCCTGCTGGCTTGGTGGCAGACCTTGACCACAAGTTTATCTCCCTGGGCTTTGTCTACGACGGGTGTCCTCTCTGCTCCAGGTCTTGTTCTCAGACTACCCGGCTGGGAAACAGTGAATGGAGGTCGACTGAGACGGGAGCTGCAGTGTAGAAAGCCGAGTCCTCGGATCGTAAACCTCTTTGAATTTATGGTTTAATTCCAGCTAATAAGCCTGTAAGGAGAGCGGAGAGATATGCGCTCTTTACAGCTTCCCCACAGATGATAACAGAAAGCATTTAAGAGTTTTCCCCCGGCTATGCAACACACTGAGAAGCAGAGAGATGGAGGATGAGTGAGTCTCAAGGGGAACAGAACCTGTGGACAGTCCACGGGTTACTGTGAGGAGAAGGAGAGCTGGAGAGCTGGAGAACTCTTCAACTGAGACTTCCTGAACGAGGACAAAGCGACGAACAGTTGCGTGATCAACTCCACGGGATCCTGCGGGATTCCAGTCGGCTAAAAGAACAGAACTCAGAATGACCAGTAGTCACGTTGTCATCGACATGTGGGGGTACGCACAGCATCATCTCGTCATGCAGTGCCAACATGCAGCATCATAGAAATCCTCCGAGACGCGCTAATCTGCACAGTCAGCTCATCCTCTCCTCTGTGTCGACAGCACTGGCCTCGGTCCAAACATCCTCACACATCACCCTGGGGGGAGACACCACACACCTGGGGGGCAGACACCACACACCTGGGGGGAGACACCACACACTGGGGGGAGACACCACACACCTGGGGGGAGACACCACACACCTGGGGGGAGACACCACACACCTGGGGGGAGACACCACACACCTGGGGGGAAGACACCACACACCTGGGGGGAGACACCACACACCTGGGGGGAGACACCACACACCTGGGGGGAGACACCACACACCTGGGGGGAGACACCACACACCTGGGGGGAGACACCACACACCTGGGGGGAAGACACCACACACCTGGGGGGAGACACCACACACCTGGGGGAAGACACCACACACCTGGGGGGAGACACCACACACCTGGGGGGGAGACACCACACACCTGGGGGGAGACACCACACACCTGGGGGGAGACACCACACACCTGGGGGGGAGACACCACACACCTGGGGGGAGACACCACACACCTGGGGGGAAGACACCACCCCTCAGCCCGTCCAACACAAGCCGCTCTTCCTTCAGCCCAACTGTACTCTTTTCACTGTCATGGATGAACTGAAAACGACATTGTTCAAAAGAGAAAAAAAGTGCCAGAACTGAAGGACATTTAACCAACCTTTTTAAGGCCGGGGCGCTGTGCGCAGACACAGACAGACATTCCTGCTCTGCTGCCTTGCTGAGCTGATCTGTTCTTAATGAGTGTTTGTTCACTGGAATGTTTCACACACAGAGAGCCTGGGGCTGTGTCTACCCCGACCTGACACAGCGGTTAGGCTTCCAAACGAGAGAACCTAACAACGGTGATATTGGTGTGTGTGTGTACATTAAGTATGTGTGTGTACGATAAGTGTGTGTGTGTGTGTGTGTGTGTACGATAAGTGTGTGTGTGTGGATCAATCAGTCAACCCCTGAAGCTCAGCGTGAGTTGACCAATCAAACACAAGAGCAAAGGAGCTCAGACTCCATACTGAGAAAGAAAAAGAGAGGGTAAAAGAAAGAGGAAAGAAAGACAGGGGGGGTGGGGAAGAGAGAGAGAGAGGGAGAGAGTGCGTGAGAGAGAGAGAGAGCGAAGGTGTTGTGCCGGGGGGGGTGGGGCGGTTAAAAATGCATGGGTCTCCATTTGGTGGAGGTGAAACCCAGGGGCAGGAGGAACAGTAGGGGCGGGTGAGAAAGAGAGTGAGAGAGAGAGAGAGACAAATGGAGAGAGAGAGAGAGAGAGAGAGAGAGAGCAGAGAGAGACAGAGACAGAGTGAGAGGAGAGAGAGAGAGAGAAGGACACCAGAAGACCTGCCCTGAGGCCACTCTCTCCCGACGATGCCATTTAAAGTCAGTAACCATGGCGAGGAACCCACACAGACACACTTACACAGCATGTTTACATTTGATCCATGTTACTTTCAAGGCCATTAGTGTAAGCGGTCTCTCTAGTAGTGAGGCACGATGATGCGTGCACGTAAACCTTCTCAGAGAGTTCCCTCTGGACTGCCTCCCTGACCCTCCATCCATCATCCAGCCTCCAACACTGATACTAGACACGCCAAACTGGGTAACAGTCAATCATTTACCTTAAAACAACTAAATCATGTTTCTGAAAATGTCACGGCTGCACGGGGGGTAATATGTTTTACTCATTCGGAAATTGTGCACATCGGAACGCTTGAATAATCTTCTGGGTCAACTAAAGGAATTGAATTAAATTTAAATGAATGAAATTGAATTGAAAATGTCAAAGACACATCTTGCCATGTTGTAAAGGGACATCATTCAGAACTAGAACGTTCTGGATTGTGTTCTGTGATACATGACACTAACTGAGTCTCCTTCACCTTCTAGAAGAGAACAGCAACATTGTTCTGTATTCTCCGCCCACAAATATTACCCTTTGAGTTCATCAGACAGTCAGACACGACAAGACATAATCCCCAAGTAATAATGTACTGTAGCGAGTAGCGTACAGTAATGTACTGTAGTAATAATGTACTGTAGCGAGTAGCGTACAGTAATGTACTGTAGTAATAATGTACTGTAGCGTACAGTAATGTACTGTAGTAATAATGTACTGTAGGGTACAGTAATGTACTGTAGTGATAATGTACTGTAGTGATAATGTACTGTAGCGAATAGCGTACAGTAATGTACTGTAGTGATAATGTACTGCAACATTACTGTAGTAATAATGTACTGTAGGGTACAGTAATGTACTGTAGTAATAATGTACTGTAGGGTACAGTAATGTACTGTAGTAATACTGTAGTGTAGAGTACAGTAGGATTTAGGTGTGTTGATCCATGATGTGTGAAGATAAAGCTCAGCTGAGAGATCAGGGTTCTGTCCGTCTGTCTGCTGCGGATTTATTCTCATAGAATCAGATGACCTTCATATCTGTGGAAAGGTTTAAGGAGGGAGGGTGTTGGGTCTAGGAACAAAAAGGAGCATCTTGTCTCCCTCTCTGTGTGTTGACAGAGTACCCGTGCCCCACTGACTCACACACACACACAAACACACACACACGCGCGTGCCGTAAAAGGTTAGGTTTTCTCTCCTGGTGTTCAGAGGAATAGGGCGAGGGAGGACACACTGTGTGTACGCTCCCGTGGCGTTGTCTGAGGCCGGTCGTCATGGTTACCTGGCTTCAGACCGGGATGCACAGCCTCCGTCGCCATGGAACCCGGGCAGGCGCACAAATCCCACAATCCCTCACAAAGGCTTGTCTGAGGCGTGCCCTTACCCCTCCACCGTCCTCAGAACCGTATCTAGTACTGGAGGGCCTAAACACCAAACTCCCATGTCTCCCTCCACATCCCTGCCTCCCGGTTTCTCTTCCCTTCCTCCATCCTCTCCTCTGCTTACTCTCGTCTTTCTCACCATCCCCCTCTCTCCTCCAGCCTCACTCATCTCATACCCCCCACGCCCCCCTCTCTCTCCCATGTGTTCAGCCTCTCCCATTTCCCTCTCTCCTTCTCTAGCTCTTGTACCTTTCTCCTCTTCCTCCTCTCCCTCCCTCCTCTCCCTCCCCCTCTCCCCCCCCTCTCTAACTGTGCTAATAACCCTCTGTATTGATTCTGTATTACAGTAATTGCTTCAAGGTAGCCTTCTGATGCTTAGATATGCATATAGGATTCCAAATCTCGGTGGCTACTGTCACACACACACACACACATATACACACACACACACACACACAACTAGTGGGATGGTACAATAAGCAATGTGTCTGTTTATAGACAAGGAGACACAACGCAGTCAGTTCATTTGCATCCATTCACTCTTAATCTCTGAGAGACTGTTTGTGTGCTACCCCACTACAGTGTTTCAGCTGGTGTAAGGGACTGACGATGCATAAGATCCCCTTTATGAAACGTTAACACAAGGGGGTGGAATGATCGACTGAAAATAAAGCTTGTTTAAAAAAACGCTTTCATCTCTTCAAAGTGCTTTTTTCCCAACAAGTCAAGTGCTGGGCAGGTAGAAAGGGGCTGGGCAGGTAGAAAGGGGCTGGGCAGGTAGAAAGGGGCTGGGCAGAGGTGGAAACAGGAATCTTTTTCATAAGAATAATTTATTTCCATCTCTTGTCTCTCTGTTCTCTCTCACCCATTCCTAACGAGAAACCTGTTGAACAAAACTAACAACTACTATAACAACAACAATCCTCTGATAGTGACATGCTATCAAACCCTGTCCTCTCATAGTGACACACTATCAGACCCTGTCCTCTGATAGTGACATGCTATCAGACCCTGTCCTCTGGCCTTGGCGGCTCCACAAGCTGCTTACAGCCACACAATCAGAGTACGACCGCAGGAGGGTCTATTAAAGCTGCTCTAATCAGAGCTGTGAGAGGATCTCACACACACGCTCACGTTAGCATCCCAGACCATGGATGGATGAAGGGATGGATGGAGAGAGAGGGGAAATGGATGGACGGAGAGATGAAAGGATGGACTGACGAGGGTGCTAAGCAGACGGATGAGGGGGGACAGTTGGACAGGCGTGCGCTCAGGCAGAAGACACAGACGTGGTGATGTCACAGACGTGGTGATGTCACAGACGTGGTGATGTCACAGACGTGGTGATGTCACAGACGTGGTGATGTCACAGACGTGGTGATGTCACAGACGTGGTGGTGATGTATGCGACGGTTCCACACGCCCAGCCACGTCTGCTCGCAGAGACAAAAGATGAACAGAAGACCCTTCTGAGCATGCTCCGCTCCACGCTCTGCAACCATGACAACAGCGTTGACCATATCGGGGAAGCTGCGAGGCAGTCAGGGGAGCGTTTCAGAGAGGAGGAGGAGAGGCGGGCAGGGTAGTGATACGGGCGGAGAGAGAGGCAGAGAGGGACGGCGGGTGATTGGGGCGGAGGAAGAGAGGGCGGGCGGGCGGGCGGCGGAGAACAAAAGAGCCACAGAGGAGAGAGAGCGGTGCTCCTTCAGACTCCGGGCACACAGGGACACAACGCTGACAGTGTCATCGTCCTCCCAGCAGGCCTGGCAGGCTTCCTGTCTCCCTGGCAGGGCCGCCGCGCTGCAGGACTAGCCCCACCTCCCCTCCCCATAGCAGCAGCAGTCACATTAGCATTCTGCTGCAGCCCTCCGCAAGGACAAGCACTCACCGGAGCCCCAACAGGGACACTACATCAAGCACCTGATAGCAGCTCATTCATTAACAAACGACAATAGGAGGAACCGTGGCTATTTCTATCAGACACTTCTAGCATGAAGTGAGGTTTCCTCTGACTGAACAATGGCTGTGGGATCTGGAGAGACCAGATCTTGGAGAGACACCAGATCTTGGAGAGACAGCAGCTCTTGGAGAGACACCAGATCTTGTAGAGACACCAGCTCTTGGAGAGACACCAGGGCTGTTCTCTAGGATTGGTCAGCTGTTTCAGAACCCCACCATGCTGCCGTGGTAACCTACCTGACTTTGAACTCAGCGATGGGCTGTCCGGCGTCGGTGCAGTGTATCTGGGGGAAGTAGAAGCGCTGAGACTGCAGGTTCATATCCATGTTGGCGACACACCATCCAACACTCAGCCCTGCTCCAGCAGACGGAGAGAAAAAGCAGGAAGAAAAAAAACTAAAAGGAGAGGGTTCTGCTGTTTTTCCCTTCCTCGGTCCTCCCTTCCTCCTCTTCTCCTTCCTCCCTTCCTCCTCTTCTCCTTCCTCCTCTTCTCCCCCGCCGGAGTGCTCCTCTGTGCCGGCCCTTGCTCGTTAACGGGAGAGGTGAAAGTTCAGCGACGTCCTCCCCGACAGCCTTGCTGGCGGAGCGCCTGTCACAGACAACTCAGCATCCCTCCTCCTCTTCTTCTTCTCCTCCGCCACGCGACGCTCTCTCACCTCTACCACCGGCTCCAAACAGACACACTAACCTAGTTCACCAGCAGGTCTGCAGCCAAGCGCTCTGAACAAAGACACCTCCAAACACAGATGTTCTTCTGGAGAAAAACACGATTCTACTAAATATATCCTTGTTCCTTTGTCACTGATGCATCCTTTATGGTGAAGAGATGTGATGTGGAGAGAGAAGGAGCGGGGGAATGAAAGGGTGGGATCTACAGAGCTGATGGCAGGGCTCTCTTCAGCTGTGTCCGAGAGGGCTGAATGAGATGAGATGAGTCCTTTGGTTTTTTACGCTTGAGAGAGAGGGAGGGAGGGGGGGGAGAGAGAGAGAGAGAGAGAGAGAGAGAGAGAGAGGGAGGGAGGGGAAAGAGAGAGAGAGAGAGAGAGAGAGAGAGAGAGAGAGAGAGAGAGAGAGAGACGAGAGAGGGAGGGGAAAGAGAGAGAGAGAGAGAGAGAGGGAGGGAGGGGATAGAGAGAGAGAGGGAGGGAGGGGATAGAGAGAGAGAGAGAGAGAGAGAGAGAGGGAGGGAGGGGTTTAAAGGGAGAGAATCCCGGGTGCTATGAGGCGTTGCCCTCACACTGGCTCTCCTCTGTGTGTCTCATTGGATTACCACCTCCCCCTTCTCCCCCCTCCCCCTCCCCCCTCCTCCCTCCCAGCTGTGACATGAACGATGGACGCCAGGCCTTCAGGCTCCTCCTCTCACCCCCTCCTTCTCCCCCCCCCTTCCTCCTCTCACCCCCTCCTCCTCTCCTCTACCAGCCACCGGATTGGCTGAGGCGAGGCACGTTAACCCGTGCAGTGCCAGGGGAGAGGAGGAGGAGAGGCAGAGCTTGGCTAATTCATACGATGGTTCCCTTATTTCTAGCGTCTCGCAAATTCACGGTGACATCATGCCGGGCTGGAGAGGAGCCAAAGCTGCCCCCCCCCTCCCCCCCTTCCACACACACACACACACACACCATATATCATTTTACTGCTAATGACGTTGGGCATTGCAAGGTGCACATGTTGATGAATAGCACAAAGCCCTTGTCTCTCTCTATAGACTATTAGAGCCAGACTGGGTAGAGACTGTGAAGACATCCTGACCCTAAACATGATTGTATTTATTTTCTTACTTTGTACTATTTCAATCTCTAAACTCAGGCCATGGACAGTTCTTCTGTGTCTGTATATGTGCCAGCTGGGATGGGTTGGGGTTAAATAATCTAGTAGACAGTTTATTTATAAAACCAGGAACAGGAATGTCATAAAAAAATCCATTCTAGATGAGTGTGGACTCTAAGAAAGATTAAATCTGATATAAGTGAAGTGGTCATGATCATAATCTGGACCAACAGCAAATCCTCCCATCACACACACACACACACAAACACACACACCCACCTCTCTCTCTCTCTCTCTCTCTCTCTCTCTCTCTACTCCTCTCTCCTCTCCACTCCTTGTATAAGTATGCCATCTGTTCTGAGCTATAAGGGAGTTCACTTAATATTTGATTGGTTTATTGTTTGGGCTTTGGCTACAGTGAAACAGGATGTGGTAGGGATGCGTCCGGCTTCACTGAAGTACACTAATACACCAGGGTTATTGTTTTCACCTTTCATTTGCGTTAACAGTGTCTGTCTGACTGACTACCATGCTTTGAACTGAGTGTGTGTGTGTGTGTGTGTGTGTGTGTCAGTCAGTCTGGAGGAACAAGATCCTGACACAAAGGTCACATGTCGCTGTTGTACTGAATACTGTGGAGAAGCATCTGGAACACACCTTGATGACATTCTCCTCCTCACCCTGGTTAACCAGTTACTGTCATGTGTATCTCTGCATGGGTCTCTCTCTCTCTCCCACTGTCTCTGTTCTCCTCCATCAGGAGGGAGAGATGTGTGACCACTGACACGATGACCTCTCAGTGAGGACAGTGGGTCTGCAGACTTTAGCCAGCGTACTCTGGGCTATGGGGATATGTGTGTGTGTGTGTGTGTGTGTGTGTTCTGTGTGTGTGTGGTTAGTGTGTGCGGTGTGTGGTAGGGTACCTGACAGTTCAAAAGAACAGGCAGTATGAGACGTAGAAAGAAAGAGAGAGAGCGGAAGGGAGAGAAAGAAAGGGAGCGAGAGAGGAGGAGAGAGAGGGGGGGGAGAGAGGGGGAGAAAAAGAGAGGGAGAGAGAGAACGGGAGGGAGGGAGGGAGAGAAAGAGAGTGAGAGAGAGGAGGTCTAGATGAAAAAACTAAAATCTATTGACAGATAGGCCTACAGGGACACAGATGGTGAACTGAAGAAGGATTTGGGTGAAAAAAATAAGAGGCATGGAGACAGTGACTGGAAACCCTAGTCAGAGAGAGAGGATGGAGGAGAGGAACGATGGAGTACAGGTAAAAAGAGAACAGGAAAGGGGAAAAGGAAACCCTGTGATTGGTAGCAGTTTGCCCTTCCCCCAATCTCTCTCTCTCTCTCACTCTCTCACTAGCTCTCTCTCTCTCTCTCTCTCTCTCTCTCTCTCTCTCTCACTCTCTCTATGTAGCAGGTTGAAATCTGACTGCAGATTGCATTCTAATCCTTAAAGCGACACACCTCCCTTTCTGTGTGTGTTTGATGTGGGCCTCTGTGTGTGTATGTTGAGTGCATATGTGTGTGTGTGTACCACTGTGCAAGCCAAACAATGAACCTGCTGCTGTCTCACACAGGGGGAATGAAGGCTGTGTGTGTGTGTGTGTGTGTGTGTGTGTGTGTGTGTGTGTGTGTGTGTGTGTGTGTGTGTGTGTGTGTGTGTGTGTGTGTGCGTGTGTGTGTGCGTGTGCTTCCGTTCTGGCAGCTCTCTCTGAGCTGATCTCTGGTCAGGTTCCACTATGCTCTTCAAGGTCAGAAGCCAGCGAGCCAGAGGATCGGATGGGAGTGACATGTGCAACAGCCAATCACATCGCTCACATCTACCTCTCATTACTACCCTGTCACTGAGGGGGGAGGGGCACTACCAGATACAAAGCTGCCAAGATAACAGTAGTGTAAACTGACACACACACACACACACACACACACACAAAGAAAAACTTGTCAGTCTGCTCAATCAGATTGAGCACAGCCCTGAAGGGTGCTCATCACTGGGATCTGAGATCTGAAGGATCATGTTCATGCTGTGACTCATCCACTACCCACCCAGTCACTCTGTCACAGTCACATCCAGCACTAGCCACGACGCAGTCATCAAACAGACCCGCTTCACACACCCACTCACACACACACACACACACACACAGCTTACATAATGAAAGAGCCAAATCTGTTAACTACCGTAGGAAAAGCGTGACAAGTCATCCCGTTGCCTATTGAAATGCGTGGCCTGTGCTGTCTGAAGTTATGTGCTTCTTCCCACCAAAACCACATCAATAAAAGATGGAGTCATAATCCTTACCTAGAGTCCTCCATGAGCTCAGCCGCAGAAGAAGACAGGAGGAGAGGAGAGGAGATAAAAGGTTCCTTGATGAGATGAGGCGAGAAGGAAGGAGGGGAGAAGGGAGGATGAAGAGAGGACGGGAGAAGAGGGGCTGAGAGGAAAATTGGGGAGAAGGGAGGATGAAGGAAGGAGGACAAGTGGAGATGGACTTCTCACACAAACACACACACATGCAGACAGGCCACACATATACACACAGGTAGATGACACACACAGATGACACACACAGATGACACAAACACACACACACCGCAGGTGAGATGTGCTCTTTCCTCTAGACAAGGAGGGAGCTAGCGAGGGAGAAGGTAGAGGAGAGATATGGAGTGGACAGAGTGAGAGAGGGAGAGGAGAGACAGGGAGTGGACAGAGCGAGAGAGAGGGAGAGGAGAGACAGGGAGTGGACAGAGTGAGAGAGGGAGAGGAGAGACAGGGAGTGGACAGAGTGAGAGAGGGAGAGGAGAGACAGGGAGTGGACAGAGTGAGAGAGGGAGAGGAGAGACAGGGAGTGGACAGAGTGAGAGAGGGAGAGGAGAGACAGGGAGTGGACAGAGTGAGAGAGGGAGAGGAGAGACAGGGAGTGGACAGAGTGAGAGAGGGAGAGGAGAGACAGGGAGTGGACAGAGTGAAAGAGGGAGAGGAGAGACAGGGAGTGGACAGAGTGAGAGAGGTAGAGGAGAGACAGGGAGTGGACAGAGTGAAAGAGGGAGAGGAGAGAGACACACAAGGAGAAGCTAAACACCTGTGGCATTCCCTGTCATCTTGGCTAACTCACACAAGCTCATCCACTCAAGGGATTGACCACCAGCAGCAAACTAACACACATGCACTCACTCTCTCACTCACACACAACATCACATCACTCACTCACTCACTCACTCACTCACTCACTCTCTCGCTCACACACACACACACACCACACACACACACCTGTCTCTCTTACTGACTCATCCATTATGAGTCGATGTTTTAATTACCACACACTACAGGGATGTGGCAACGGCGCTTAGGGGGGAAGGAGGAGGGGTTATGTTTAATTTATCTCCTTAACAAAGACGTGATTACTTCAGTGTCTTCAGCGCCTCTTTCTGACATTACACACACAAACATGTAGCCTTCGCACTGCTGTATGACACTGCTGTATGACACTGCTGTATGACACTGCTGTATGACACTGCTGTATGACACTGACTGTATGACACTGCTGTATGACACTGTCACAGGGACTGCAGACACATGGCCTAGCTACATACTTGTATGTAGGGTGTCAGATGGCTAAGCGGTTAGGGAGTCGGGCTCTTACTCAGAAGGTTGACGGTTTGATTTACAGCCGTGCAAAATGACGTTGTGTCCTTGGGCAAGGCACTTCACCCTACTTGCCTCAAGGGGGGAATGTCCCTGTACTTACTCTAAATCGCTCTGGATAAGATCGCTGCTAAATGCTAAATGTAAATGTGTTAGTTTAACCATGTAAAGCTACAGAGGTAGGCCTAGGAATAATCTGCCCTGCTGTCTAACATGCCCCGCTCCTACCAGCCCCTGCTCCCTAACATGCCCCGCTCCTACCAGCCCCTGCTCCCTAACATGCCCCGCTCCTACCAGCCCCTGCTCCCTAACATGCCCCGCTCCTACCAGCCCACTGCTACCTAACATGCCCCGCTCCTACCAGCCCTGCTCCCTAACATGCCCCGCTCCTACCAGCCCTGCTCCCTAACATGCCCCGCTCCTACCAGCCCACTGCTCCCTAACATGCCCCGCTCCTACCAGCCCCTGCTCCCTAACATGCCCCGCTCCTACCAGCCCACTGCTCCCTAACATGCCCCGCTCCTACAAGCCCTGCTCCCTTACATGCCCCGCTCCTACCAGCCCTGCTGCCTAACATGCCCCGCTCCTACCAGCCCCTGCTGCCTAACATGCCCCGCTCCTACCAGCCCACTGCTCCCTAACATGCCCCGCTCCTACAAGCCCTGCTCCCTTACATGCCCCGCTCCTACAAGCCCTGCTGCCTAACATGCCCCGCTCCTACCTGCCCCTGCTCCCTAACATGCCCCGCTCCTACCAGCCCTGCTGCCTAACATGCCCCGCTCCTACCTGCCCCTGCTGCCTAACATGCCCCGCTCCTACCAGCCCCTAACATGCCCCGCTCCTACCAGCCCCTGCTCCCTAACATACCCCGCTCCTACCAGCCCCTAACATGCCCCGCTCCTACCAGCCCCTGCTCCCTAACATGCCCCGCTCCTACCAGCCCTGGTGCCTAACATGCCCCGCTCCTACCAGCCCACTGCTGCCTAACATGCCCCGCTCCTACCTGCCCTGCTCCCTAACATGCCCCGCTCCTACCAGCCCACTGCTGCCTAACATGCCCCGCTCCTACCAGCCCTGCTGCCTAACATACCCCGCTCCTACCAGCCCTGCTACCTAACATGCCCCGCTCCTACCAGCCCTGCTCCCTAACATGCCCCTCTCCTACCAGCCCTGCTGCCTAACATGCCCCGCTCCTACCAGCCCCTGCTGTCTAACATGCCCCCACTCCTACCAGCCCCTGCTCCCTAACATGCCCCGCTCCTACCAGCCCTGCTGCCTAACATGCCCCGCTCCTACCAGCCCTGCTGCCTAACATACCCCGCTCCTACCAGCCCCTGCTGTCTAACATGCCCCACTCCTACCAGCCCCTGCTGTCTAACATGCCCCGCTCCTACCAGCCCCTGGTGCCTAACATGCCCCGCTCCTACCAGCCCTGCTCCCTAACATGCCCCGCTCCTACCAGCCCTGCTGCCTAACATGCCCCGCTCCTACCAGCCCCTGCTGCCTAACATACCCCGCTCCTACCAGCCCCTGCTCCCTAACATGCCCCGCTCCTACCAGCCCCTGCTGCCTCAGTCGAGAAGCTCTGCTGTCTACAGAGGTTGTCCCCTAACGCCCATCACCACCCCACCAGGCCAAGCAGCAGCACACATATGGGTCACCCACGGCAACGCCCAGCGCACACGTCAATACGCATCCATCACGTGCCATCGACAGCTGCCATTTGTGACATTTTTCACGATTCACTTCCAAGTTGGTGGAGTTGGCGTGGGGGTTAAGTGCAAGCCCACACGCAGAGACGGAGCACGGTGTATGACAGAAGCCCTCAGGCAGGACACAGTGCCCCCGTTAGGAAAAGGACTGGCCATTTGCCGGTTCTAGTAGCAGTCATGTAAGACAGGTCACAGAGGTCAGAGCGCTGGATGCATAGCTGCAGCACCTGTTGGAAAAGCAGAGCTACGTGGAAGTCAGGTGACAGACCAGCTTAGTGGTGAAGTGTTTGAGAAGCAGAAGGTTGAAGGTTCGAATCCCCCCTGTATGTGGCTTCGGAAAAAGGCATCTGCTAAATAAAACTTCTGAAGTATTATGAGGTTCTGACTGAAAACAACTGCGTGAAGGAAGGACAGAGGTCAGGTGAAGTCAACACGCTGTTTATTGTATTTCCTGTTAAGGCTGACAGTATTATGTTAGAGTGATTAGTGTTGTGTGTAACACAATCCTACTGTTGCATGATCGTTACTCAGAAGAACTATATCAATAGGGGTGTGAATGGGGAGAAGTGGACCGCAACTAGCTGTACAACCTGGGAGTGTGATTAATGAGTATCAGCCGTCTTGGTTAATCATTGGCTTAGCAGCCTCTCATTTGAGGCTTTACCTCTGTGTCACAACAGGAGATTTGCAGAGGAGAAGCTGCTTCCTCATTACTAAGGGGATAGATCATCCAAGAGAGACGCAGAGAGAGAGAGAGAGAGAGAAAGAGAGAGAGAGAGAGAGAGAGAGAGAGAGACAGAGACAGGGAGAGCATTCTCAGTATATTGCTAGACTTCCACGATTGCCCCCCCCACCAGGAGAGGGAAAAGGCAACATCTTTAATCCCAGATTAGAAGCAGCGATCTGGGGGTAAGAGACATGGGATCCTCCCCTGAACCTCACTGGAGGAGACCACAAGATACCTCTTAGCTCACACTGTACGCAGGGCATGGATAAACTGGGATTTTGCCTCACAACACGACCTCAGTCCTTCATGCAATTTCTACACCTAAATCCAGTCAAGAATCAAGCAAATAGGAAGTGAAAAATGCCACAAAAACTCCATTAGTCCGTTTGAACAGTCTAGGTTTGTGTACACCGACACTTTAGCTTCTGGTTTCATTAGACCATGTTAGCCCTCACTGGACACCACACACTCAACATGACCTTGTCTGGGTGTATGGATGACCTGACTGTTACAGTATCTACGCTTGTTAGCTCTCTGTTACAGAGCAGCGACAACAACTTCCTGTCCCACTAGCCAATCAGATAGCCACTGGAGCACATGGAGCAGGACAGCCACACCGCCCAGCAGCACTCACAATCACTGCCCAACCTGCATACATGCTGATCCTAATACACACACACACCTCACAATCACTGCCCAACCTGCATACATGCTGATCCTAATACACACACACACACCTCACAATCACTGCCCAACCTGCATACATGCTGATCCTAATACACACACACACCTCACAATCACTGCCCAACCTGCATACATGCTGATCCTAATATACACACACACTTGCATTATTGTATTACCAACGTTGAGGCAAACACACACACAGATGAGGAAACTAAGCAGGCTGGGAGGAGGCATGGTTGTCATGGTGCAGTCACAGTCAATGTTGCCACCTACAGTGCGAATGTGTAATACATTTCTACTGAGTTTGGGAGTTTAGATCTTCTGGTACTGTATGTTAGTCAGACTTGTGAGAGAGACTACACAGCCGCCACCGAAGGCTGTCAGTCTATGAAAATACTCATTTGTTTACTTTGACTATATTATGTCCAGAGGCAGCAAGACAGACAGGCTGTGGGAGTGAAAGGGGGATGGGCGAGGAGGGAGGAGTGAAAGAGGGAGGGATGATGAGGCCAGAGAGAGAGAATGCAAGGAGAACAGGTATGGGCTAGGCAGGACTGGACTGGACTCAAGGCAGACTGTAGGCACTTTCGGCACATTATCCTCTGACCTTGGGATATGCTGTAAAATACACACACACACATTCACAGACACACACACACTCATTCACAGACACACACACACATGCTCACAGACAGGCATATTGGCTGCTGACAGCACAGCCAACAACTATTAAGGTCTAATTATGCTTCTGCGTTTTTCGAAAAACGCAGAGGAGGGAACGCCCTCGTCTCCGTGGAACGCCCTCTGCGTGCTCTCCGTCAGCCCTCGGAGAGCTTTTGACGGATTGACGTGCACCTCCTGAATTTTCTAACTATCCGTCGAAATTACGCAGAGCGACGGAGAGCGACGGAGACCCCCTTGGCTGTGATTGGTCCGTATTAAGAAGTCAGGGGTGGGGTTGCCGCTATGGGTTGCCGTGACCAACAACACCAGGGGTGGGGAAACGTCCGACCTGCGGGCCATATGCACCCCGAAAAATCATTTGGTCCAGCCCGCCATAGCATTGCAGTGCAGGCACCATATTATTAGGTACATTATTCGTTGGCAGCAGCACTATTTTAATATGTGGAAGAGGACCGTGGAGGCGCTCAGCGTTGCGTTTTTGCAAATCAAGCCCCAATACGTTGTTGGTTTGGGCTAAACCCGGAATGTTTACAACGTCTGGCTCCGCACCTGATTAACACTCGGATCGATAAGCAGTCTCTAAAATGGTAGCAATATAAAAACATATACGATTCCTTTCCGTAATCATAATAATAACCCCCCAGAAATGTTCACTGCACACCCAGTCAAAGCAGGCTGCTCTTCCAGCTAGCATCACAAACATCACCAAAGAGATCGAAGCAGTTTTTACAATTCATATTTCAGCTAAACAGTAGCCTACATGTAAATTGGCATTTGAATTCAAATGTGACGAGAAATGGGCAGTGTAGTCGCTGAAACTGTGCATATTTTATTGATGAAACGGCTCATTTGTAAATTTGCTCCGAGTTTTCGATAACCTATAGCTAGCATCGCAGTGCAGCGCCACCTACTCTTCTGGCGGTGAATTGTTTTCAGCACCCACAGCCTACGGAGAACTATAAACGAAGTCTATCCGTGTGTATCCGTGCGTATCCGTGAGCCCGCCCACCCGAAAACGGAGACGCAGAAGCATATTGAGGCCTTTAGTCTCAACCTGGGGTTCCTCCTGCCTGCCTGTGGTAGATCTGTGCCAAAAGTTGGTTCACTGAACTGTGCCAACTACGCCTCTGCTGATAGGCTGAGAGCATACTGGCTGGGCAAAAAGCTGACTAGTCAACAAATCATATGACAGGTTGGCAGAGCCTGTCCACAGCCTGGCTGTGTGCTGTCCTAGGCAACTGCATTGAGGCCTCGTCTGATTGGGTGCTTGAGGCCCAAGCTGATTGGTCGAACCATAACCAGAAACCGGTTACCGTTCACAACACACACATTCCACCCCGCCAATGAACGCAGTTACCCATTGAGTTTGTGTGTGCTTGATTGTGTTTTGCGTCCAGTTATCAGTTTATTCTGTGCAGTGCGATATCGCGATAGCTCAATAGAAAAGACTATTTCTACTATGTAAATAACATCGCTCACAAGCGCTTATAACCATCATGCCGCACGTGTAGCCTGGTTTCTATGACAACAGCTCTTTTTTCACTGCAGACCACTCACACATCACGAGCAGAGCTGGCTCTGCGAGATGCATGCTCGCGTGTATTACCAACGCTTGTGCGTATAAGCGTATTTCTTTGCACTGTGTAGGCCTACATGTGGAATTATTTTAAACAAAGGTATTATCTTTTTCCATTTGACACCGGAACGACTCAATCAAAACAGTGCTGCACAATGCCGCCCCACCTCAGAAGGCCCTCAGACAGGTAGACATGCCGGGCTGTTGAAACCGCACATGTTTTCTGAGATAAAGACCTTTGTGTACCAGCGTCGAGCGTCCTATGCATTTAAGAGTAACCTCGAGAGCAGAAATAAAAAGGAATTAGCGAATTGGATATTTTCGGCTTATCTTGGATATCCTTTCAAATCCAATAATATAATGCGCCCTAAAAATCGCACATCTCACTGGCGCCGCAGCCCGTTCATTGTGCATTAATAACGCACAGAGTCGAAAAGCAAACGCATGCTTTCTCTTACCTCATATTTCTCTCCTTTGCTTGCCGCCGTAGTGGTCACTGAAGGATGGACGTGATTCAGTATTTTTCCTCCCTCAGAATTTATTTCAGGCAACGTCCAGAATGGGCGATGAATTTCTGTAAATCTATAAATACGCCGATGCTACAAAGCCTGCTGGGTGATGTGCAGATGCTGAGGCGTTAGGGTGGGGAAAATGCTACCAACGGATGGCACAGTATTTGTCTGTTCAAACCGCTTTGCTCTCCAATCTCTCTCGAGCTTTTGATATTTTTCTCGGTGCCATTTCAGAGCGCTGGAGACCGCTGTCCAAAGGACAAGAGTCCGGGCATAGTGGCTGACAGCGGCGTCTGAGGTGCCATCTTTCCTTTCCTCCACCACTGGGAGGGAGCGTGGACGCGAAAGAGGGGGGTGGGAGGGAGAGGAGCAGTAGTCTGCTAAAATATTCAGCACTGAGTCACGGTGGTTTTGCTGCCCGGTAGCGCCCTTGGTATGCTGCAGATAGGACCCGTTTTTAAATATAAAAATTAGCCTAAATGAAACAATAACAAAGATTTATCGGAGTGTAAGTAGGCCTAATTTAATCGGTATTGAAAAACCGATCATTTTATTAGGGCGTAGCCTACCTTTTAAAGAAACATAAACACAATTGAGTTGGTAGGGAGACCCACTTGAGTTGATAGGCTACCGACAGGTGAGCACATGTCTCGGGTGCGTTGGCCAGCTGTTCCGTCCTGACTGGAAGACAGATGGGGTTCTGTGTGTGTGGTCAGTAGGGTACCCCTCTGCGTGTAGCGGATGCAGTTTGACACTTGTGTGATGATAATGAGCAACCATTAGGCTATTCAGCGAAACCTACAAGCAAATAGGCTGACTTTACCCTGTTATCCCTTTTTACGTTGGTAGGCTATCACAACATTTAAATAATTACAAACTACCTTACTGGACATAGACCTATTTACACTTTATATAGCCTAGGCTCAACATAGGCCTACTTTCTACAGAATAGCCAAGAGTTGGCCGACGGATGAAAAACACCAGTTTTCTAATTATAGTATTTTAAAGGCGGGGACAAGTCTACCCTCAAATGATGGGCCTTCCATTTAAGCTGCAAGGGACGAACTGACATCTTGACTAGTTAGTGTAGGTCAGGTGACTTACTAAGAGACACCGTTGATCAATAGGCCAATTAATGAAGATCAATAATAGGGGCATAGGCTACTAATTATAAACTATAAACAAAACATAAATAGCACTGATTGTAATACACGTGTAGGCTGTAAAACAGAACTGATCCGTTTGAACAGTGTGGTTAAAGGTGCATTTATCGTGTCCTCCCAGCTGTGTTCTCCATAGAGTCCTTGGCCTCCTCAAGCGTCGCTCAGGGCAACGCCGTCTCAGACCCAGGCGCAGGCGCAGTGTCATCTTCTGTCCAGCAGGAGGAGTGCTTAAGGTTGATGTAAAAACACTATCAGGGTTTAGATGTTTTATATAAAAAATAAATCAAATGAATTCCTGTTCTACTTATTGTCCACAGGAGGGAGCTATGAACACGTCTCCTGCACCTGCATATTCTCTACTGTAGCGGAAACAGAGAAAACTAGACCCAGAGATGGAGATAAAAGAAATGTTTAATAGCAGCTGGCATAGCAGCTGACAGAAACATGGAAAAAAAGCCCAAACTGAAATGACTTATAGGAGAGTACTAATGCACACTCATACACTCTACTGACACTGACTCACACAATTATCCACACAGACAATCAAGACTTCACCAACAGAAGACTTTTTAAAACAGGTGTTCGGTTTTAAGAAAAATAAATAGTTATGAAAGTGGAGAGGCAAAAAACGACTAGTGCTAGACTTCTATAATAGTAGTAGATCGTCTTGTGATATCTACTACTATGTTAGGGAATGCAAACAACATTCAAAACTCAAATACCTAATCAACACGACTTCACTCGAATCACTCTTTCCCTCGACTGTAGAGAAGCTTCCTATTATAATTTGCCTTCAAACATGAAAAGATATGAACAGCATTTTCAACAGTCCTCAATCGAGTTCCCTATAGCTCGCTGTGGAAGTCCTGTCTAACGCAATCCTAAACTGAACTATACCAAGGAAAAATGAAAGACCCAAGAAAAACGTTAAAAGACGTTAAAAACCTCTTATTTCTCCCAGCCTACACACTAGTAACATATTTGGAAGTACTGGCTGGGTGATTTGAGAGGGCTTTTGTAGCTGAGTGTGTCCATGTGAGAGTATGTATTCTGGGTGGTAGTTTTATGGAGGGGGAGGTTGAAGGCTGTTTTGTGGGTCTCTGATCTGGCCTGGTCCTTGCTGGAGCCTGCCTTGGGGTAGGGGGCGGAAGGTGGCTCTGTGGGACGGTTGTTGGGGACGGTAGGTGCTGATTTGGGCGCCTCAGAAGATCCAGTCCTTCTTGTGAGGGGGCTCAGATAGATCTGCATAGTCACTAAGTGAAGACGTGAGGGGAGGGGAGGAGGCGATGGACGTACGGACGAAACAGGATGTGAGGTAAGGTGACGGGGGGAGGGGTGGGTGTGAACGAGCATGGTGGGGGTGGCGGAGGAGGTGGGAGGAGGAGGAGGGGGAAGAGGTGGGGGGAGGGGGAGAAGGGGGTGGGGGGGAGTGGGGGGGGAGGAGGGATAGGGGGAGGGTCAAGCAGACAAGGTGGTCATGGTGAGACATGGAGGAAATGAGAAATAAGCATAAAAGGAATGTTCCAACACAGCACTCATTCAGTCTTCCTGACTAGACCCGGAGGACATGACGGGGTTAAAGAATGCTACAGGTTGTGCGGCTAGGCTAACGGTGACACAGGGTGATGTGGTTTCCTCCACAGACAGGACTGGGACCTACCTTTGCAGTGTGTCACTCGCCTTGACCCTGCAAGAAACAAACAGACACACCAGCTGAGTACATGGGCCACATTTGCACCAGGCACACCAAACTGATGCCACAGCATTTACTGCCCATTGGCTAAAGCAACAACAATCTAAGCTGCAGCTGTTTCGCATTTAGTTAATTATGCCATCCCCCCCGCCTCCCCCCCAGGGTCCTCTTAAGCTTCTACCTGCTGGCCAACAGAGCGCACTACCACAGCCTGATAGAAGCCTTCTCTTACCTACACTTACTGCAGGTTCCTTGGCTTTGCTGCCGCTGCAAGTATGCAAGGGGGGGGGGAGGGGGGGGGAGAGAGAACAACAGAGAGGTGAGTCACATACTGTGGATACTTTCGATGCAGTTGTGTGACACCACATCAAACAATTAACACTTTAGACGTTTAAAGCGCGACGTTCACGTTGAAAGAGCCTGGGGGGTGCAGCTCAGTTCCAGGAAGCTGAGAGGGGTACCATGCCTACCTCTCATGAGTTTTCTTACAGGTGGGGGCCGTAGAAGTGGGCCGAGGTCTGGTGGTCTTAGAGGTGCAGGGGCTGTCCTTTACACTACCTGCAGGGCTCTTCACTCCACTGGGGGGAGAGGGAGGGAGGAGGGGGGGGAGGGGGAGATAGAAGGGGGGAAGGGGAGAGGGAGGAGGGTCGTAGAGGAAAGAGGGTGGGGGGGTAGAGGGAGAGGAAAGGGGGAGAGGGAGTGTGGGGGGAGAGGGAGGGAAGGAACGAGGGGATGTAGGGAGAGAGAGGAGAGGCGATGAGGTTGAAGGAAGGGACATATTGAGGGGTGTAGAGAGGGCGGTCGTGGGAGATAAAGAGGGAGGTTGGTGGAGGCAGAGGAGAGAGAAAAAACAAAGATAGAAAAACATTGAGACAAAAGCATAGAAGGGTTAGGGGTGAGGAGGAGAGAGAACATTAGGCGAGAGAGATGAACCAGCCGATGACGGTGACGATCACGATGATGAGACTGCCCATGTTATAATAACACACGAAACCTCTTGGTGAGAATTGGTATTTACCTCAGTTCCTTTCCTCAACTCAACCTCCAGTCTCAGCATCATCATGCAGTCCCACAGCCAGACACCCTAACTAAACACACACACGCCTCCAGGCAAGAGACAGGGAGAGACATCTATCTCTGCATCTAAGCAGCTACTGATCAGAGCGAGGTCATTATTTCCCGCTGTGCTTCCTAACTAACAGTGGGCTGAAACGGCAGCAGCTTGAAACACTTGTTGGTCTCACCTCTTGGTGGGAGTGGGGGAGGAGGAGTAGTTCCTGGCTGTGGAGGCAGAGGGCAGCGTGGTGCTCTTCTTCAGAGGGGCAGCTCCGTGACTCACCATGGGGGGGTCTGGAGGGCAGAGCCAGAGACACAGGCCTGGCTGCTGCAACAAACACACGGGAGGAGGTGTGTGAGTGTGTGTGAGTGTGTGTGTATGTGAGTGTGTGTGTGTGTATGTGAGTGTGTATGTGAGTGTGTGTGTGTGTTTGTATGTGAGTGAGTGTGTGTGTTTGTATGTGAGTGTGTATGCGTGTATATGTGTGTGTATGTGAGTGTGTATGTGTGTTTGTATGTGAGTGTGTGTGTATGTATGTGTGAGTGTGTGTTTGTATGTGAGTGTGTGTCTGTGTATGTATGTGTGTGTGTGAGTGAGTGTGTGTGTGTGTGTATGTGAGTGTGTGTGTTTGTATGTGAGTGTGTATGTGTGTATGTGTGTGTTTGTGTATGTGAGTGTGTGTTTGTATGTGAGTGTGTATGTGAGTGTGTATGTGAGTGTGTGTGTGTGTATGTGAGTGTGTGTGTGTGTTTGTATGTGAGTGTGTGTGTTTGTATGTGAGTGTGTATGCGTGTATATGTGTGTGTATGTGAGTGTGTATGTGTGTTTGTATGTGAGTGTGTGTGTTTGTATGTGAGTGTGTATGTGAGTGTGTATGTGTGTGTGTGAGTGTGTGTTTGTATGTGAGTGAGTATGTGTGTATGTATGTGTGTGTGTGTGTGCGTGCTGTCTACGTTCCCCCACCTTTGCTTCCTGTCGGAGTCTTCCTATTGGCTGCCGCCTGATGTTCCTCTGAGATGTTGAGCCTCTTCAGGACGTCTGACAGGGCCATCTTCAGCAGCTGGATCTCATCCTCCTGCATCTGCATCCTCTGCTCCAGGTAGGTCAGGCGGTCCACCACGTCCACGCCGCTGGCCGCAGAGCTGTGGTCATCTGGAGGAAGCGAGGGGGGAGGGGGGGGGGTCCACATGTTTCTGTTACTGGTTTGTTTTGGTTGATTTTCAGATGAACATTTGATGGTCCTGTCTGCTGATGCTGCCTCTGTTCTGCTGCTGTGTACTGGTGAGGATGTTTCAGTGGTCAGGCACCCTCCCCCTGATCTGCTGCTGTGTACTGGTGAGGATGTTTCAGTGGTCAGGCACCCTCCCCCTGATCTGCTGCTGTGTACTGGTGAGGATGTTTCAGTGGTCAGGCACCCTCCCCCTGTTCTGCTGCTATGTACTGGTGAGGATGTTTCAGTGGTCAGGCACCCTCCCCCTGTTCTGCTGCTGTGTACTGGTGAGGATGTGTCAGTGGTCAGGCACCCTCCCCCTGTTCTGCTGCTGTGTACTGGTGAGGATGTTTCAGTGCTCAGGACACATTCCTCTTGTCTGATCTTAAACCTCTTCCTATGGGACCGAGCAACACTGTTAGCACTCTAAACTAAAGCCGCAATAACATTAATCCAACCTTCTGATAGATTGCAGTTACCATGCAGAGCTCAAATTACATTTTGAAAGCCGTACGCAGTATGACGGAAGATTTATATTTACAGATAATCACATTTACACGAACGGATAATCACATCTCTGTCGTCATTATCAACACGTTAGCCTTGAGCTGAAGGCACTTGGTGGTCAGCTGTTTCGCTCTGCGGAGCACATGATGTACCAGGCAGATTTCATGGAAGGATGCAGCCTTAAATACAGCATGGAACAACCTCATACAAACTAAACAAGTCAAAATGAAACCCACAAACTGTTCAAACTCAACCACAACTCAATAGGACTCAAAATGAGTCCGGAAATGAAACCTGGTTGGGAAAGTTAGTGTCTGTAGATGTGATGTGAAACCCCAGAAAGCAAGAGATAGAGAGAGAGAGAGACAAAGAGAGAGAGAGAGAGAGAGAGAGAGAGAGAGAGAGAGAGAGGAAGAAGATGAGAGAGAGAGAGAGAGAGAGACAGAGAGAGAGAGAGAGAGAGATAGACAGAGAGAGAGAGATCGAAGATGAGAGAGAGAGAGAGAGAGAGATAGAGAGAAATAGACAGAGAGAGAGAGATAGACAGAGAGAGAGAGAGAGAGAGAGAGAGCGAGACAGAGAAACGGAGAGAGCGGAATGGAAGCGGTAAACAAGGTCATCTTGAACAGCTGGCACCACAAACGAACAACAGCCCTCATCCATGGACTCTTGCGCTCTCAATGCCACCAACACCAGTTTGAGTAAAACCATGCTTATCGAATATCCCACCAATTCAACTTCCTAAACTGACTCAAAACATCAACAATGTGTTCTTTGGCAACCTGTAACAATTGTCCTTGATATACACAACACAGTCCTCGATGCCATGAGGAATATAAGCCATCGAAACAGACAGATGAGATGCCACTGCAGACCCTGAGTTGTGACAAGCTGTCACAGGGGGTCTGACGGCTTGACACACCTTCCGATCCCGACCTCCTCCTCTTCCTCTCTCCCTCGTCCCCCTCTCCTCCTCTTCCTCCTCCTCCTCCTCTTCCTCCTCTGGCTCCTGTCTGACAGGCGGGCTCTCCTTCCATCGGACCGGCGGCTCTCTGTGATCTACTGGAGGCTGTCCGCTAAGATCTCATCTCCTCTGATCCAGTTGTGTCATGCACCCACCCCACACACACACACACTCACACACACACACACTCACACACACAGCTCACGCCTGGATTCTCTTTTCCTTTCCGGTCACAAAGCCTCAGGTCCAGAGACTAAATGAACCACTGAAGTGATGTTTTGGTATTTTCTCCTTTTGTCTCTCCTTTATCCCCTCTCTCTCTCTCTCTCTTTATCTCTGGATGGCTGTCAGATGATGTGGGACAGGGGGATGTTTATGACAGCGCTTACAATCCTCCTTCTAGTGTATGTGTGTGTGTGTAAGGGTGGGGGTTTGGGGTTTGATGGTGCTTATAACTCAAGCAGATCTATCCTCAGTAGTTCGGCCTAAATAGTATGTGTGTGTGTTAATGCACGTGTGTGTGTTCTGGTTAACAGTGGGGTTTGGAACACAATGATAATCCCTCTGAATGAGCTTCTTTGGCACGAGTGACCCCACCCCCACACAGATAAGCCCTGTCCAGGAGAGAAGAGGGGGAGAGAGAGGGGAAGAGAGACACAGAGAGAGAGAGAGAGAGAGACACACAGAGAGAGAGAGAGAGAGAGACACAGAGAGACACAGAGAGAGAGAGAGAGAGAGAGAGAGAGAGAGAGAGAGAGAGAGAGAGAGACAGAGAGACAGAGAGAAGGATCGGAAGACAGCAGGATCCTTCTCTTTCTCTTCTTCAGGTGAAGGACTGTGTCCTTGTGGAGTGTGTATTGTTCTTCTGTAAGCAGCTTGTAGGAATTTAGATGATAATTGCTCCTGTATTTACAGTCTGACAGGACACCAGCTAATAGGGGCGCACGGTGAGACACATACAAGCAGTGACCCCAGACATGCCTCCTTACTGTACTGTGACAGTTCGGACTTCCTTCAACCCACCATCTCCACCCAAGTATGGAACATCTATATAATGTTGCACTCGACCTAGATTGAACATCAAGCTAGCCTTTAAGCTTCGAGATATTTGAAGAAGACACATGAAGCTGATGAGGGAGAATCCGGTTGAAAGCCGCCCTCTCTGCTCCTCCCATCAGAGCAGCATTAACAGAGGACTAACTCTTCCTGCCCACCCAGCTGCACGTGCAGCGAGACGGGCACGGCCTTGTGTCTGGGGGGTGGGGACTCTGTGGATCTGTGCCCTCGTGCGCTTCTCTTCCTGTCTTTGGCGATGACATCAGCCCTGTGCCACCTCCAGACCCCATATGGGATTGGGATTAGAATAGCTCATAATCCCAGCGCTGTAAAAGGGAATTAGCGGCCGGAAACTCAATCTCTGCAGCAACTCAACAACACAAAGCCCAGTTCAGTTCTCCCTGTGTGTCCATCCCCCCCGCACCCGGACATGCAAACAACACACACACACACACACACACACACACACACGCACACACACACACACACCAACACACACATACTAGCCACTCGTCCCCCTGTTGCATAATGCTTTCACACTTACCAATATCACAACCACAAAGTACATGATTGAAACATAACTAAAGCATACAGCAGCAATGGAGAGTGCAGTAATCTGGGATTGTCCTCTCACAGATGGAGCCTGTGTTTTCTGATCAGCATCTGTCTAGTCATGTTACAACCCTACGTAACCATACAACCCTACGTAACCATACAACCCTACGTAACCATACAACCCTACGAAACTTTCCTGCCAAAACCAACGCCCACTAAAGTCCTCCATACGTCTCCTAAACCAGTACAGTCTAATGAATGAAAGAAAAGTGTGTTTGGCTGTTACTATACCGAATTTGGGTTCAAAACATTATGGCCATTCCAGGGCATATTATGGTCTGGCTGTTGGTCATTATTGCTATAGTGTGTCAATAGTGTGGGTCATTTGAAAGAAAGGTTGATATTTCTGAGAAGAGAAGATTAATGTCTGACCACGTAAGCGCCTGCTGATGTTGTCACGTGTCACGATAACAGTGTCACACACACACACACACACACACACACACACACACACATACACACACACACACCTGTCAGATCAAAAGATCAGCACTCACGAAGCCTCAACCTCCGAGTAAAACGAGAATGAAAGCTTTGCACTTCTGTACCAGAGCCAGCCATGTCACACAGTCAACAACCCCATTACCAGGCTGACAGCCACAGACAGACAAACCACGACGACTCAAACCATGATCTCCTCTCCAAGGCTCTCATTCAACACACATCCCAGATCTCATCTCTCCCACACTGAGACAGGAACCCCGCTCGTGCTTCCCCACAGCACCGCCACACTCCCAGGTCCCTCCGCCCCCCGTGTTACTGACCTCCCATGAAGTCCGTGTCCGGAGCCAGCAGGGAGTCGCTGTTGTAGGTCTCCCTGAGCGAGGCCCTCCTCGGCAGGCCCGTCTCCTCCATGCCCAAGCCCTGGTCCACAGCCTCGTCCATGTGGGTGTCACTGTCCGCCGCTCTACTCGCCATGCTCCTCGCTCCGTGTGTGTGTGGTTGGACGGGTGTGTGACTGTGTGTGTGTGTGTGGGGGGGGGGTGATTCTGTGACCAGCTGCTGCCTCTCCGCCCTGTTCCTCGTGAACGCCCCGCTCCTCCCTCCGTCCCTCGATCCAGAACCGTGAGGGAGAAGACAGCAGCCATCGGGGAGGGTGATGTCACTAAGGACAGATTAAGGCCCTCTGGTCTAAGCCCATCTCAGCCGTCTCCACGGAGGACAGGAGAGTGGGGGAGGGAGGACAGTCCAAGGAGAGAAGCCATGGTGGATGGAAGGAGGAGAGAGGAAGTCTGCATGTGTGTGTGTGTGTGTGTGTGTGTGTGTGTGTGTAAGTGTGTGTATAGAAGCGTGTGTGTACATGTGGGTGTAGCGTTAGCCTCAGTGTTTATGGCACGCGCACGAGCCACCAGGAAGACCCTCATAACTCTAGACCTGAGACGAGACATTCCGTCTGATCCTAACTACATTCTTGAAATTCTTCTTCTGCTCTTCTGCTGATGTTCGCAGAGCTGAAGGCCTCCTTCCACACACGAGCGCTTGCCTCAGACCAGACAGCCGGTGTGGCCAGCCCAGGCCTTAGGCTGATGAGATGGCAAGAGTGATTAGGAAGAAAAGGTTGATTAATTACATTCATCAGAGGGTGGGTAAGCTGTGGACGGTGATTATACGGCCTAGCGAGAACACACAAACAGATGAAGGAGCAGTAGATTCATGTAAAGATCTTCACTGTAAGCCGTTTTTTTCTGTTACGCACTCACTGAATTAGTTTCCAGGCAAATTCCCATGTCAGTGTGTGTGGTGTTCATTAGCTAATAGACAATCCTCTCTGGAACCGTGTTGTAAACGCTTGTGCCCTCACCTGTAGCCTTCCAAACAGTTCCTTTTCGTTTCTTGGAATATTCACAGGTCATTACCTAATTGGCCAGACACATGTAAAAGGAGAAGACCTTATTAGAGCATGAGAAACACCAGAGTCTCCACCAGAGGGACTGTGGTCCTGCTGGAGTGTGTATCTGGTCCTGAGTGTGAGTGTGTATCTATGTTATGTGTGTGTGTGTGTGTGTGTGTGAGAGAGTCTGGACAGTCCTAATGCCCTGAGTCCTGCAGGATGGAGGTCATCATCCACCTGGAGGAGGGTCTACTTGACACGCAGCAGTGGAGGAAGGAACCCAGAGGAACACGAGACAGCCAATGAGGAGGGAGGATGGACCAGGTTCAACATACAACATAGAAATAGAAAATATAGAACACACGGGAAAACTTTGTTTGTTGTCCTGGTCCACGTGACTTCTTCTTCTATAGAGGCTTAAACAAGGAGGGCTGGGGAGTGTGTCGACAACAGGTCCTGAACTGTAGGGGTGCTGTCGACTACTGACTCCTTGTGGACACTGGAGGTAACTGCATGACGTGACCCGGTCCACCATGAGGTCGTTTACACTGAACCCTGGTGTCAGTTGCATTCAGATCCAAAAAAACATGCGTCTCATTCATTAATGAAAACCTTACGTGACGTAATAATAACAAACACACTTTTTTTTCACAAAGGACTTTATAAATATTCTTTCAATGGAACAATAAATCAGCAGGGATGCTAGAATTCTTTCAAAAAAAATCCAAGAGATTTTGAGAGCATGACAAAGTGACAATTATGATACACACATAATTTCTCTACTCCAAAAATATCTAGACTTTTCATATCCCTCATTTTTAAATATATCAAAATATATGCTCACATTTAGCATTGATACAGAACACAGAAAGCTGAAACCCAGCGATGCTTGGGTGCTTGGTTTAGATATAATGGAGTGAAAATACCTCAGTCAGGGTCACATCAGTTAAGGTCACGACAAAAAGTCTAGACCCTTGTTACCGTGGAAATCCCACACGCACAGTAAACTCTTGTTCATGAGTGTTGGCCAAGCGACAATCTCATCTCACCATGTCTCTCTGCATTTACACACATCTAAACAAGTTGAAGTGTTTGGAAATGTCAGTTACATACAAGACAATTGCTTGGTCGAGGCCAACCATTCGGAACAATACCATGACCGAGTCCCAACAGCTCAAATGGCCTTTCCTTCTCTAATCTCTTTCTTCACCACTGAAGAAACTGATCAATGAAAAATTTGTCATCTACCCAATCCACTTCCTGTCAATCCACATGGGTAGGTGATGAGGAGAGAGGAAAGGAGACGGTGAAAGCCTTGAGAGCGAGTGTTGGGACACGGTCACAGTTTACTCACTGTATAGAAGTGGTCAACAGGACAGAGGATTTGACCTCTAGCATTGGAAATGCACATCTGGGAGAAAAGCAATCGGGTGTGTGTGTGTGTGGGGGGGGGGTCTGTTTATTGATCCAAAGGGCTGTGAGGAGACGGATGGTAACACAAGCTTCATCCCATTCCTTCATTCACATTATCAGAACAATCAAGATGAATCTCGACAAATCATTGATTTTGACTATAGCTTCCCACATCTGAATCCCAACTGGATCCACCAAGTCACAGAATGGAGCTTGTCTTTGATTCACTGATCTAAGGTCAGTTTTTGACTTCATACCTAGAATGATTAAGGTTACGAGTCTGGGGAGGGGGAAACTGACTGGGGACCAGTGGTTGAGGGACAGCTGGTCCCTGGAACAAGAGCATCCTGTCTCAGGTGATATCTTGTCCTCTCGACAGATCACTGAACGCTCAGGTGACCCTGTTGCCATGGCAGTCTCCCAGACGTCAAAGCTAAGGTCAGTCAGAATGGCACTAGGTCGGGAGTTCTATCCAATCACAGATCCAGGATCAGTTTATCGCACCCCTTAATCCTGTACTGTCCCTTTAATGGTTCGGGTTCCTGCCCATGAAAGGGACGGGACATTTGTCTGTCTCTGGGTCAGTGCTTAGAGGAGACGCTCCCGACTCTACCAGGATGTGCTTTGGTCTGATTTTCACCCTATATGCTGAGTTACGTCTGTAGGTACAAACTACTAAACTTTACACTTCTGTTAATCGCCATTCAATAATCTAATTTCAAAAACTCATAAATTACTAATAAACAGAAAATGTTTTTTTTTCTTCTTTTTTTTCTCTCCATTGACCGCATAAATCTAAGCAACAATGACTTTTTAATTAAATCAAAACACATTTCCAAATAAGTTAAATTGAATTCTTTATATATTGTAATTGTTAACTTCATTTAAATATTTTTTTTTCTTTAAATATAATCATTACAGATCTTGCAAAAAAATACTACACTGTGCATTGTCTGCTTGTACAATGAGTGGCCGGCGCTCCTACAGTTTAGTACGGGTCCAGATATGCACAGTAGCTACTGTACATGGTTCCACACGTGGTTCCACATCTATCTAGGGAGCGTTCTCCACTACACCCCCCCCTACCCTCTGCTTGACCGACAGACCTCGACCAAAACACGACTCTTCATTTTGATTCTTCCTGTATTTGGTCAAATCTCAGTTTCTGTCTTGTGATTTGATTCGAACTAACCTCAACCTAAAAACGAAACGGAAATCATAGATTATTTTAAATTTGTTAAGTTCATTTGTCAAAAATAGTAACTCTAAAAATATATTGCATATGCCATCTTAGGAAATTGACATAATAAAATATTTTCGATAAGGAGAAATTGTAAAGTAGGAGAATATATATTACTTTTCTAAAGAATCTGGGCATTGATAGAAATAAATGACCCATTGATTTGATTTTGACCATATGGTTTCTCAGATACAAGCTCGTTTGGCTGTTCCTCAGGGGTATGATGCAAACTGTGAATGGACATTGGAGAAGATTCAGATGGCTTTTGGATATTCAAAACATTAGACTACAAAGTCCAGCAAAATGACATTTGCAGTGTAAGAAAACAAAAAGGGAACACACTTCTAACACAAATATCTGTTGGACTGAAGAATGACTGTAAAACGCTCCTGCAGGTTGAAAGGCAATGATGAATGACCGTGGTTAAAGACAAATCTCCACCACTACTATATAACGTATCAAATACATCTCCCCCTACAGAAACCTCAATCTCTGTTACATGGTATTACCAACACAGAGCACTTTACATCAAGATGTCACCTTCGAATGTGGATGACATTAACAGTGTGGATATAGGCATACCAGAGGAAACTCAACATCAAAGGGAATGACTTTTCATTGTACATATTTCATGGTTAGATATGACATGTTGTGCAATTAGGTAACACATACTAATATGCTGGCGAATTCCTCTACTTGTGAATTATGTAAATATATGCTTTGACAGAGTCGTCATGACACAGCCGTGGTTTCCATTCTCTACTAAGCACACAGATATGAAGAATACATAGTATTTTCCCCCTTATAACATTAGTAGCTGAAAAACAAATCTCAAAACAATCATAGATGTTGTAATTAAGGAATGGATTAGTGCAATCTAACAAGGGAATCGGAGGACAAGGAGAAAGAGAGGAAGGAGAGAGGGGTGAGACAAGGGCTCCGTTTTGTGTGACATACTTTGGTTTATCTTGGGGGAAGGGCTTAGAGCTGTACATGGAGAAGAAGGCGGGCTATAGAAATAGAACCGGTAGAGCAGACATTCCCACCCAGAGAAACAGGGTTACAGGACATGTGGGAGGACAGGCATGACGGATGCTGACTAGAACACCTAGAATGGTCATTACACCCGACGTCTCCTGGCCAGCGTGATCCGGGGAAGGCAAGCAATGCAGAACAGCAGAAATGAACTGTGGTTTATCTTCTGACTGGCATTTGTATTGATACAGTCAATCTCCAGTGATTACTTTTTCCTTATAGTGTATCATGATAAAACAGTGAGCGATCCGTGTGTGTGTCTTTCAGAAGTACAGTAGGTCCGTTCTAACACGTTCTATATCTATGTGCTGGGTGGGACTAGCTGCCTAAAGCTCTACCTGCAAGTCATAAGGCAAGTAACAGGGAACAACACAGGTGGATACTGACATCAACAACGCTATGTGTCATTAGGCCAAAGCTGAACTTAAACGCTGAACTTAAGTAAGCTCTCCAGTAAGGGGTAAGGGGGGGATCTTCACTGGAAAACAGGAAGTATTTTTTGTGTAAAAAAACAAAAAACAAGTGTATAAAGGGGTCCTAGCCGTAGTTTCTTTCTGAGGAGGAGGAGGCGATTCTGAACTGTGTCAGCGTGTTCTCTCTCTCTCTCACAGCCAGAGCAGGGAGGGACGGGAGCATTTACACTTACTCTCTCAACCTGCTTCTGTGGTTTCCCTGTTTGCCAGTATGTGTCACACACACACACACACACACACACACACACACACACACCAGGTGGTCCCAATTACCCTACATTGTCCTCTCAACAAGCAAATCCACAACAGTGTGTGGGTCAAGATTCCCCCTGGGTGGGCTGAATAATTGTGTGTATGACTGTGTGTTTTACAAGTACCCTCGGTCTATTACAGTTACGGAAAACAAACGAAGAGAACTCACACGGGTCCTCTCTGTAACCACGGCTACTCTCGCTGGTCCCCCTGACAACGTCTCAGAACACTGAGCCCAGGCCCGTGCCTGCGGAACACGTGCAAAACAACACTAAGTTCTGTGGTGGTGTCCTTTCCAGACTCGTCTGGGTCAGTGGATGAAAACTGCACCTTTCCCCTCCTCTCTCCTGTCTGACCCAGCTCAGAAGGATTCCTCCTGTCCTCTCTCCTCTGTCTGACCCAGCTCAGAAGGATTCCTCCTGTCCTCTCTCCTCTGTCTGACCCAGCTCAGAAGGATTCCTCCTGTCCTCTCTCCTCTGTCTGACCCAGCTCAGAAGGATTCCTCCTGTCCTCTCTCCTCTGTCGGAGGCAGTTGACCCAGCTCAGAAGGATTCCTCCTGTTCTCTCTCCTCTGTCTGACCCAGCTCAGAAGGATTCCTCCTGTTCTCTCTCCTCTGTCGGAGGCAGTTGACCCAGCCCAGAAGGATTCCTCCAGGTATCCCCCTACAAACCTTCCAGAGCTCATGTCATTGCCTCAGCCTTCCCCCATATACTTCAAAATGAGTCCCTTTCCAAAAACGGTTTCCCCCACGCCACCCGCAAGACATAATCGGTCCCCTAAAAAGACACTCTCGAGGTCGTCGATCTTTCCTCGGCTAGGAGCGGAGCTGTGTGTGTGTGTGTGTGTGCGGGCGTGTGTGTCGGGACCTCTTGCACACCACCCTCACTGCAGGTTCTTGAGAATGCGTCCGTAGCGGAAGTCGTAGACGTGTCGGCAGAGGTACACCAGCTCGGGGTCGATGTCGTTGGGCACGCGGCGGTGGGCGGGGGGGGGCGCAGTCCGAGGGGCAGGGCACCAGGCGGGCGCTGCCGGGCGCCGCCCCCTCAGAACGACACTTCACCAAGGCACAAAATCTACGGGAGAGGAGAGGACAACAGACTGTGAACAGGAAGCTAGGCATGTATGACATCACGAGTTTCTGTTCACCTGTTCGACACAGAATGTCGCATCACGACATTCTGTATCTACCTGCTCTGTGAGGCCTCACACACAAATATATAACAAGGGGGTCAGATGGCTGAGCGGTTAGGGAATCGAGCTATTAATCGGAAGGTTGTTGGTTCGATTCCCGGCCGTGTGAAATGACGTTGTGTCCTTGGGCAAGGCATTTCACCCTACTTGCCTCGGGGAGAATGTCCCTGTACTTACTGTGAGTCACTCTGGATAAGAGCGTCTGCTAAATGACTAAATGTAAATGTATAACACACAGGAAAGCCGTGATTCCTTACGTGTGAACTATATGGCTGTACAGTTAGGATTACTGTGCATAGCCCTTTAAAAGAGTTAAGATTACAAAGCCACACACACACACTCTACAGCCCATGTTTGACTGTCACAAGACGTGTGATATCACGTTGGAAAACCAGTTCCCTCATGTGACATGAGTCATGTCTCAACCAGGAGAGGTGTTAATGGAGAAGACAGATCAGATCTTACCCTCTTAACTAGCGCGCTAGCAGCTAAGTGTGGAGGGCCTGTGTAACCTGGAGGGAGCAGCTGTGGGCTGGAGGATGGATGGGTTCTTACCTACAGTACTGTGCTAGAGGGAGAACGTAGCAGCGGTCCTCGATGCAGGCCACGCTGTTTTCATCCTGATGCCTGGAGGCGAAGATCTCGTTCTGGAGGAGGAGAGGACAACATATCAGCCTGAAGAACTGTGATCAGAAGGTGCCAATTAACAGCTTCAGCCTTAATGAACCAATCAATAATTTCCTCTCCGCCATCTGCTCCCATCGCAAACTGACATCCTCACCTAGCTTGTATTCTTGTCGTGAGCAAACACAATTTATATCAGTCGCCATGTTTTAATGACAGGGCAGTGGGACAGAAGAGGGAGTTTCTCCAGACTGAAGAGATACATGCGTCTGGGTGCCTGGGCAGGGTGGGGTCTGGGTGAGGCCAGGGCAGGATGGGGCCAGGGCAGGATGGTGTCTGGGTGAGGCCAGGGCAGGATGGGGCCAGGGCAGGATGGTGTCTGGGTGAGGCCAGGGCAGGATGGGGCCAGGGCAGGATGGTGTCTGGGTGAGGCCAGGGCAGGGTGAAGCCAGGGCAGGATGGTGTCTGGGTGAGGCCTGGGTGAAACCAGGGCAGGATGGTGTCTGGGTGAGGCCTGGGTGAAACCAGGGCAGGATGGTGTCTGGGTGAGGCCTGGGTGAAACCAGGGCAGGATGGGGCCAGGGCAGGATGGTGTCTGGGTGAGGCCAGGGTGAAGCCAGGGCAGGATGGCGCCAGGGCAGGATGGTGTCTGGGTGAGGCCTGGGTGAAACCAGGGCAGGATGGGGCCAGGGCAGGATGGTGTCTGGGTGAGGCCAGGGTGAAGCCAGGGCAGGATGGCGCCAGGGCAGGGTGGGGTCTGGGTGAGGCCAGGGTGAAGCCAGGGCAGGATGGCGCCAGGGCAGGGTGGGGTCTGGGTGAGGCCAGGGCAGGATGGGGCCAGGGCAGGATGGGGTCCGGGTGAGGCCAGGGCAGGATGGGGCCAGGGCAGGATGGGGTCCGGGTGAGGCCAGGGCAGGATGAAACCAGGGCAGGATGGCGCTCACCTCACAGTGCATGCTGGGATCTCGGCCCCCCTGCGTGTGTTCAGGTCGATAGTACCAGAACAGGCTCATCATCAGCTCTCCTGAGGTGACAGACACAAAGGAACACACACACAAGCAAATTCTGAGCATTGTACAGACAGAGGGGTGCTACCTAGGACATGGTGCATACAGCAATGACTACACACATTCTGAGGTAAACATAAAGACTTGTATTTCAGAATGAACCCGCCCACACATTGAGTTCCCTAAAACCAATCCACCCAATCACTATCACTCTCATTCCTTTACCTCCACCCCCCTTCCACACACACAGGTCCCTCACCTGTTTTGGGGTCTTCCCAGAGCGCTGATATCTTGGCCACGTAGGGCAGGGACTTCTTCCTGGGACCGGAGCGCAGCAGCACAGTGTCTCTGATGCGTATCACTTCGCCGTCTCTCTCCACTCCTTCATAACACTGACGCAAGGCTGTCTCATCCTCTCCCTGAGACAAGACACTTTCATCACTTGGTGTTTTCTGTGTCACACCCACACACATTGCCACACACACCTAAACACACACACCCATGCACACTCCCACACACACACACACACAAACACACACACACACACTCCCACACACACACACCCACCCACCCACACACACACACTCCTACACACTCCCACACACACACATACCCACACGCACACACCCACACCGCCGCACACTCACACACACACACACACACACACACACACACACACACACACACCTACACACCCCACACACACCCACCCACAGACACCCACACATACACTCCCACACACACACTCACACACACACACACACACTCCTACACACTCCTACACACTCCTACACACACCCACACACACCCACACCCATACCAACACACACCCACGCACACACCCACACACACGTACCGCAATGAAGACTTCCTTCTCTGTGGGCACTCCTACGGCCAGCCAGCCGTTGGTGGCACGCCGGCGGCTCATCCTCTTCTGTTTGGCGGGGCTGAGGCTAGGGCTGAGGCTGAGGCTGGGGCTGGGCGTGGGGGGCGGCTGCCTCTGGGACAGCCGGGTGCGGCCCAGGGACAAGGAGCCGTTGGGGGGCTTGCTGCTCTGGGGACACTCCCTGGCCAGCTTTAGCCTGGCGGGGGGCTGGCCACAGTCCGACATGGGGGTGAGGAGACGGGGTTTGGCCTGGGTGGAGGAGGGGGTGCTGGGGAGGGGGCAGCTGGAGAGGGGGACGGAGGGGGGAACCAGCAGGGAGGGGCTGTGCTCGCCCTGGGGGGAAGAGTAACCTTCTGGAGAGACAGGGATGTAGAAGAGAGCTTGTGAATGAATAGGCATCGGTGGAGAAGCTGCGACCAAAACAAACCTGAAAGCTGTTAATGTATCTTACATAACCCCCCCCCACCCCCAAACACACGCTGGAACATTGTACCAGGAAAGAATTACATAAAAACAGAATATACTTCTGCAGGCACATTACGAGCAAGAAGGAAGTTATAAAACGTTATAAAAAAGGGTTTAAAAAACATTTCTTTTATCTGATATCCACTAAGTGCTTTTCCAAACACCTGTCAAGGTTTCAAAAGGTACTTTTCAGGAGGTAGCTTCTATCTACAAAGCTGAAGTGTGTCCGCTCACCTGTCTTGATGCCGTGAGCGCACCCGGAACAACCCGTGCTGAAAGAGCACCCCCTGCTGGCGACGGGCTGCATGGCTCTGTACGCGTAGCCGCTAACCCTGCAGGCCTCGCTGTAGCACGGCGAGCCCACAGACCCACAGAAGGCCGGGTGGGCCAGACCTGAGGCGTGGGACACAGGAGCGCCCCGCAGCTTGGAGCCCGACACCCGGTTAGGGCACAGTGTGGAGGGGGAAAAGCTCAGAGGTCGCGAGGCCATGGTTCCCGACGGAGCTCCAGTGTGTGTCGGGTGGGCGATGTGGACGTAGTAGCTGGAGAAGCAGGGGTCGGCCGTGCAGAGGCAGGGGTGGGGACTGAGGGTGAGGGCCGCGTGGGGGTGAGGGTGAGCCAGGGAAGGGGACGTCACCAGGCACTCGCGCTTCACGGAGGTCATGGCGGGGTTGAGAGGAGGCTGGTCCTGGTCTGCGTAGGCCTGCTGGCCCAGGAAGAGCGCCAGGCGGTGGCAGTACTCCACGGAGCCCTCCGGCCGGCAGCAGTAGTACGGGCTCAGCTCCGCCTCCACCTGCTCCTCCTTCACGGGCTTCAGAGGGTAGGCTAGCATGCTGCGCGACTGGTAGCCCGGTTTGGTGAGACGGTGGGTGCAGCCGCTGGACTCCCATTCCACCTTGGGCTCGAAGCCGGTCTTCTTGCAGGCCGCGCAGCCCTGGGGACGAGGGCCGGTGGTCCTGCCCCCCCTGTGCTTGTGTTGACGGCCCTTGGGTTTGAGCTTCAGCCTGGCCGGCTGCTTGTGGGAGGAGGCGGCGGACAAGGCCTTGGAGGCGGCTGACGAGGCCTTGCCGTCTGCTGCTGGCGTGGGCTTGACTCTCTGCTTGCTGCTGGCGGACGAGCTGGTTAGCTTGAGCAGGGCTGCAGCGTTGAGGCCAGCCAGGCGTCTTGGGGTGGGAGCATGCAGGCTCTCCAGACTGATTCCCCCTCCCTCCGCCTCTTTGTCTGCCTTGACCCTCTTGGCTTTCTTGGAGCTTTGGCACGGCTGAGCTTTGTGCGTAGTGGAGGACTTAGCGCTGCCACCTCGTAGAGCTTTAGGGGCTCCGGCCCCCCCACTCCTGGCTGGATCTGGATCCAAGGAACCCTCTGCATTGGTGGGCTCTTCCTTTTGTCTCTTGGCCTGTTTCGCTGCTGGCTGGGGGTCACTGGGTCTCTCCAGTAGCAGAGTGTTGACCGCCTCGGCGTTGAGAGAGGCAAGGCGACGCTTGCGGGGCTCTGGGACAAAGGGATCGGGCTCGGGGCTTGGGATGCTTGACTTGGATTTGGTTTTTGGTTTTGTCTTTTTCAGGCTTTGTTCACTGGCTTTGCCTTTGCCTTTGCCCTTCTCTTTGCTGGGTTTGCGTTTCACAGGTGAGGGCATGATTTCGCTGTTGGCCTCCCTCTCTTCCGCACTCTCCTGGATGTCTTCCTCCAATCGGGTAAGGAGCACATGACAACTAAGCCCCTCCCCCTCTGAGGCTCCTCCCCTGCCCCGCAGTGGATACAACTTCCTGTCCCGTTTCCTGTCCCGCCTCTTTCCCGGCTTTCTCTTCTGCTCTGGAGCTGCCTGCTTCCTGTCAGTCATCTCCTTGGCCCCGCCTCTTCCTTGCTTGGTCTCACTTCTCTCCTTGGCCCCGCCTCTTCCTTGCTTGGTCTCGCCTCTCTTCTTGGTCCTGCCGAATCGGAGCGTGCGCTCAGGCCAGGCTCCGCCCATGATCTCACCATGTGGCCAATGGGGGCAGTTGTCCCACTTCCGTGTGCTACGACACTGGCTGAGGGAACCCTTCTGCCTGGCGTGGGTCATCACATGCTTCCCCACAGGGCCTGTCGAGCAGAGAAGCGTGGAGGCTTGATTAACACCCAGATTAGCCCCTTGAAGATGAGGGACACTGGCTGAGTGTAATCAACACCCAAATGCCTATACATAAATGTAGGCCTGTTTAAGCCTGTTCCACAGCTCAAATACTTGCATATTTGCCCCCCCTTCCCTCAAATTACTATTTACGAAGCCCTTTTTTCTTTCATCTGGAGATTCTTGAAGGTTTTCATGCCCATCCCATATAGGCCTAAATCTCTTAGGTCTGACCAGGAATTAAGCAAACATCTGTCTAATACTAGTCATAAATATAAAGAAAACAATACAAACAAACAGAAAATTGAATAATTACTGTATAATACAGGACAGTAACACAAACATGAAATTGACAAACAATGCCCAACCCGTGCAAGCCTGAAGTGAAATTGGCGATAAAATATTGATCTGATCGGTCACTTAGTTATGCAGCATCATTTCCGTCAACAAGCAGCAATCTAGACAATACCGAACCATGACACGTCTCAAATGTGGTACCAAATCTGAAAAGGAGGATGACTACCACAGCCAAAATGCTCATTTAAATACCAATTATAACCATTTTTCCACAACAAAATATACATATTCTAAGTGAGTAACCAGGCAATTATCTATCTAATATCATTTTGGTAAGTGTAGTTTCAAGCTACTCTATAAAATTAATTCGAAACTTAAAGCGATCGATGATCCTTTATAGCGTTCTGAAGTGCTCCTGTCTAATTGGACATAACTCCACTTTAAACCGGCTTAAGTTTCGCCTCTGTACTCTCACCTGAGGGGTTGAAAACTAACATACCTTTATGGGTACCTAAGAATTTGGAGACAAACACGATGTCGACGCCCGAACATCAAAAGAATGCAGCAAATGAGCCGATGCAGCACCTTTGAACAATAATCGACGTTTTTATCATTTGATTTACATGATTCAATCATCTACACGAGAAGGGGAATTCGGTGTCAGTTCGACTTTCTGTTTCTCGAAATTCTGCCACGCAATAACAAAAGGCATTCAAAAGAACTTAGACGGACTCTAAACGGCACACATTCCAAAACAACATTAACAGGACTGATTCTAACCTGTCAAATAAAAGTTAATGAATACGTAGCTTACCTATCCGACTGTTAGTAACTCGTACAGGGTACTAATTTGCCCAAAACTGGCCAATATTAGTTAACCTATAGAATGGCAAAAATTGGCAATTTAGAGGCACTTAAACACCCTTGATGCTGATCATGTAGCCAACTGCAGACACGGGAGCCTGTCACGTAGGCTACAAGCTTCTATGAGACAAGTGTCAATGTAAGATTTTCTAGAGCCTTCCAAACAGGCATGCTGTTAAACGCATGACATGGTTTGTATGTAACAACAAAAGCTTGTGTTGGCTACCGTGGAACCCTCGAATACAATATTAACCCATGAGCTGCTTTGCTGTGACCAGTGTGACTTGACCAAACACACCAAACGTCCGATACGATGGCCCACTTGAGGACATCTGCCCGACAAATACAGTAGGCTACAGTAGGGCAGAGCCAGCTTGACGTAGCCAGCCATCTGAAGCAGCCTGGCTCTAAATATGGGCTGGGGGCTACCGGACGCAAAGCTAATAAAATAATGGAAACGAACCATCCACATTACATTTTTATGAGACTTCTAAGCACAAAATCGAAACAAGTGCATATTCCCACTGCTATCTGGAGAGACAGCGAAGGGTATGGCAAGCTAGCAGGCTATCGATTCCAGTGCATGGTAAAGGTTTCGCCGAAGCGAAAATAGGTTCTGCACTCCTTTCTGGACGGGGTCGGATCGCAACTTTAACAATCGGTACTTGAAAATGGTTAATCGGAAAATGAGTACGAGGCAACTTACACGCTCCGTCATGCTGTGCCTGGAGAAACGTCGAAATAGTGCTGAACTGGTCTGATGTGATGGCAGAGAGATCCGTAGTGGGGAGAGCTGGGGAGTGGAGGACGGTGGCTGCGCGATGTGCTCTTCCTGGTTCGGCTCCACCGATTTGCAGAAAACTTAATCTTAACCAATTGCTATACAGACATGCCTCGCTGACATCCCTGTCCTCCAATGATGGAAAAGACAGCAGTTTATTTCGAGAGTAAAACTAAAATATTTGTAGAAAAAAACCCTCTCGCGAAGTCACACTAATACACTTAATTAAACTATAGAAATGCTGGGGGGCATATGAGGCGACGCAAGCCCCCCGCGACGCCAGTCTCTCACCCTCTCATTTGTCGTGACCAAACCACATCAGTAAACCACCAGCCTGTTAACACACATCGCCAGTCCGATGAACACACCACAAACAGGGAGCAGGGTGAGATATGTTACAAAATGGTGTGAAATCCATGGATATGAACAGCTTGTCTGTGTCTACACGGTTTAGCTCAGTTGGTGTCAATAGTTCGAGTGCCATTAGGTTATTGTGATTACAAGAAAATAGGTATAAACCTCACAGGTGGGCGCTCCAGATCATACAGCCCATGTTCTACTGGTACCACACCACACTGGGCAGGTGTACGGCTTTGGTCTTCGAGAGCAACATGAACGGATGTGGCAAATTAGAGCACACCACATGTCTTTAGGGTTCCACATGTCCTCAGGGTTCCACATTTCTACCGGTTCTCTTATGATAGATGGGATTGTTTAGAAGAACAATGACCCACTGGTCATTCTTCAATTCATTTTGTAACATCTTTCAGTTCAACCTCAGATGCACATCTTACAAGTGCAGACTTGAGCATACACGCAACGTTACCTACTTTGCATTTTCCACCCAATCTAACGCCGTACTGTTGTTTGCAACCACATACACATTTTGCATATTGCCTGCTACAACTATAAGAAGTAGGTTGTTGGTAGAATTGTGTCTTTGAGCCTTGATATGACTCATAATCAGAGAATCATGAAGCGGACTGTCTCAGTTTTGAAGTGGCTTCCTTGCCATTTTTACATACGAGTGTATACTGCAGCTCCTCCAGATTGTAAAATATTGTAGACCGCCTACAGACAGAACCATAGATCTAATTCCTCCCAGGGAAAATTCACGAGAAGCCCATGAAATTGCAGAGACCGGCAGCATGTAGAGATTAGGCTGCTTCTTCTTTCACTGCAGTCACAGGTGTCATTGAGCTGTTCGTCAGTACCGCTTGCTCATTCACTTCCTCAGCCCACTGCTTGATCATGGGTGCTCTGTCTTAGATAAAGCAACTGACCACCTTTTAGTCACTTACCCCTCCAAATAGCTAGCACTGACAGCGAGGATGGGCTGTATTTAGTTACCATTTTAAGTCTGTTATATTTGGGGCCGTTATAGCCTTGACTGATCTCACATTATTTCACAGATTCGTTTTTCCCCCATTTGGCTAAATCCTTTTTGGTATATTAAGCTATTTTATGATGATTATATTTTTGATCCTTATGTTAAGGGTAGTACTCATTCATGAACCCTATGCCTGCACCAACACACACATTTCACCAGTTCTGTTTTTCTGTAACTGACCTCCCCCTCCCCCCCCTCCCCACACACACTTATACACAATGAGATATGAGATATTCCACACAGACATACAGAAAGCATTGACATTCATACAAAGCATTCAAAGTCACTCCAGACAGACACTAAAAGCAACAGAAGTTGTCTGAGAATGTGCTGGATGATACATTTCATTTTTTTATCTCCTAGATACAGACTATAGTCCCAATATATCGTTTTATTTGGCTGTATCCACCATTTCACGCTCCGTGTTCAACTGTATCTGGTCAACGTATTCATAATTGGGACTGTCACAGTAGAAAATAAATGTATTTCTGATCTTCAGATGTATATTTAGGCTACGTTGCACAAGCCTAAATAACTGTTTGGACACCGTGTGTGTGTGTGTGTCAATGACAGCATCAGTTAACCCACCACACGTGAGCAGACAATTATTGTTTACTATGTGCAAGTGTTGAGCAATCCACCAACTCCAACTCTGGGTCCTAAACAAAACATCTGACTGGTGGAAACGAAAGCATGAAGCAAAGACAGTGTGCTGGGCAGCAGCCTCTCAACCACCTCCTGTTCCACCGTGAGACACACACATACACACACATTACATTTATGTGTTCATAAATTAAGACATTTAGTCATTTAGCAGACGCTCTTATCCAGAGCGACTTAGAGTAAGTACAGGGACATGCCCCCCCGAGGCAAGTAGGGTGAAGTGCCTCGCCCAAGGACACAACGTCATTTTGTTGCCAGGAATTGAACCGGCAACCTTCTGATTAATAGCACTATTCCCTAACCGCTAAGCCATCTGACTCTCTACGTGACTCACTCCACAAACACACACACACGACAAACGAGCAACACTTCATGTGTAGACCACGTTAAAAAAACAAACAAGAAAATATATATTTCCTCAAAAGCAGTCAAGGTATTTCATTGATTGTTCTAAACAGCACTGAGGTGGAATAGGAAGAAATTAACATGAGGGAACGGGAAAGATGAGGGTTGAAGCTGAAGTTGTAAATTGTATTCTAGATCAAATGTCTAAACAGTAAAGGTGAATTGTAATGAGAGTAAAATAGAGACTGGTATGTAGGTGAGTAGACAGACTTGGGGCCGCTAAATGTATTGTGGTAAAGAAGATGACAAATCTAAAACCCCTACCAAAGATATTGCTGTTGGAAATGGACAGACTTGTGATAAATGTAGTGAAAAAGAGATGGACATCATGAGATGGATGAAAAGATGGAAAAACAATAGACTATCAGAAACTTAGAACAGGTTTATGAGCTATCCAGTTGTACTGGTTGTATGTTCCAAGAGTTCAACTCAGTGATGATTAGAGGAATGTTGATCAAATTGAATGGATCTATAAAAAAGTTAGCCTGAACACGAGAGTGCATGCCATTTACCTGCATTCGAACGTTTACAGCGTAAAGGTCTACAGCTCAAGTTATTTCAGGAACATATTATACTGTAGTTAACAGACGAGCCAGATGAATTACTGAAGTTAACAGGGGCAAGCATGATATGTCCAGCGGTTAGCTGTCGGGTATGGCGTTATTACAGTGGCATTATCAACCATCCGCTGGCACTGCACGAGGCACTTAGTCGAAATAATTATCTTAATTGACCGATCGGACTATTTACATCTGAACGCCAACCACAATCATTTTCTTAACAACATATCATCACAACGCCATTCATACACCATGAGTTGATTGCTGAGATCACTTTAAACACCAGCTAGCTTGTGGCAAGCTTCTGTGAAAAAGACCACCCTTTTATCCTATTCCTGATATGCATCGTGCGCGCTTGCTAACACACCAAGTACCACTCCCTGGGACATCTTGCGACTTCATCATGGCCATTGGCTCAGCAATATATGCCTCACAAAACAAGAAACGCAAACACCGTCGCAAGGCAAGGAGGCTTATGACCAGCCTAGTCTAGTTATGTTAGCTAGCTAGCTAGAAACCGGGGGAGGTGTAGGGAGAAGGGAAGGCACACCTTTTGCCAGCAAACGGTACCAGTAGCTACTTACCCGCGTAGGTCTCTGGCACTCTTCGCTTAATTGGCAAGCTTAGCCACAGCTAGAATGAGCGTACTAGGGCACCTTTCCCGAAGGTGCACATAGCAGGCAAATTCCGTTGAAGTGGTAGACTTGTCCGATGTGTCTTGAGGTAAGAATGTGTCAAGCTAGCAAGCTAGGCAGCTCTGGCTGCTCTCACAGCCGCTTGCCTCGCGTCAGGTTTCCGAGAAAGTCAATGTCGCTGAATTACTATTGCTTCCTCTCAACTCACAGTTCTATGAACCCTTAAAATATAGACCAAATAAGATACGAATGAACTATTTCCAAGCAGCTCAAACAAACTGCTTCCTCAAACTGTTCGCATCCACTTCACTGTCGGATCTATCTTCACTCAGTGAGTTGGTACTGTTCAGTTGATTGGATGGTGGAAGTGTTGACTGATACACGTCGTTTTAACCGTTAGTTAGCGAGCTATGCCACAGCAAGCAGTTTTCAGTTGCGCACCAGCCACTGTAGCAAACAACTGTACATAACACGGCTGAAGCTCCGTCACTCCGGTGGAAAGTAAACCAGTCCCAAGTCAATCTCCCAAACTACTAAAAACCACAGAAATGTTGTCGGCACTACGTCTAACACATTCTTTTACAGTGCATTTTACATAACTGCAGCATCCCAGTTCAGTGTCCGATCACATCACATGTGAAGACAACATGGAGAGGCTTTTAAAGGGGCATCGACGAACAGCGAGGATAGCCGTGAGCTGTGGACTATGGTCGGGGTCGCATGGATGCATACGTGCAACCATAGCCAATTATGTTATGACAACGATACACACGGTAATACTCGTCTTATAGTTACTGGTTGCCAACACATATATAATCTATTTTTACGGCTTCAAACATTGAAGTGAGGTTGGCATCTTGAAGTAGTAGCCTATAGAAAACTAGAAATGCACATTTCAATAAGTTTTGCGTGGCCACGTTTTATTGGTGCACTGCAGAAGTAAAGACTCCTAAATAAAACTCAAACATTAAAGGAAACCTCTGACATTCTGAAAACATCCGAAGTAATGATATAAGCCTTAACTCCCTTCTATTGTTTGTCCTGGATGTTCAAAGGTTTGGGGTTTAGCCTTGTTACAAAGGCTACTAAAAAGCATATAGCTTAATTTTGTTTCTTGAGTGTATCAGTCCAGTCCACCACAAGTCAAGCCCAAGAAAGCCCATACACACCTTCATTATATTCTGACCACTATCCAGCCCTTCATTTTATTGTTGTTTCTGTTGACGTTTTGGGCAAGGACACACACAGAAATGTAGAATTCACATGAAATCAGCCTGAGGCATGACAGAGAGGAGATGTTTGCTAATTATGCCATGTGGTTACAGGAGACCTAGAGAACAAACAGGCATGATGGGTCATGATCTGTTGATTGGTTCACCTTGAACAGCACACGGGGCTAAAGAGGTTCTATCTCATCATGTCTCAATGGGCACTTGCCATCTGGATTCATGTCCTAGTGAACTGTATGCCTCCTATCTCATTGACTACCCCTCCTCCTTTCCTTCAAACATGGATAGACCAGGGAGAATGAAAATAATCAGTTGGTTGTTAGCTTGTTTACATCTCAAATCAATTCAAGAGATGAAGCTGTAATGTAGGTTGGTTAACCTCATGGATTGTACCTGTAAACTTATAGATGTATATATGTTTTATCCATATTTACATGGAGACTGTTCAATTGTGTCAGTTGAAGGTGTTTTCTGTGTCTAACTGATTCTGAACTTATTTTTGTGCTCTCCTAAGGAAGCCAATATGTCATACCTTGTGAGCTACTTACATTGCTAATTTGTGGTCTAATCACAGGAAAAGGAGTATGCAGAGACTGAAAGTAGATTACAATGATGCTTGTAGATTGCTGCTTCATGTGCCTAGGTGGCATATTGCACAAAAGTATTCATACTTTTTAATGCACTGTATTATGTATGTTGTATTTTTTAGTTTCTCTCTCTTTTATAGTTCTATGTATGTTATTTTATATGGCGTCTGAAATAAAGATTTATACATTGCCAGAATAGGAGCAATGCAGTCAAGCGCCACATGTGAAACCGGATAAAACGCAGTGAAAGGTGAAAGTACAGGATGGAGAGATGACAGTATGAGAGAGGGAGGACAGGCAGGGAGAGGGACAGAGGATAATACATGCCAAATGAAACATTGAGAGAGGAGAGATAGAGAACAATGCACAAAAAAACAGGAAATGAGAGACTGTTTTGAAGGCTTTCTGAGTAAACTGGTTTAATAGTGCTTGTGTTTATGAGAGACACATGCAAATATATAGTCTATTTATTCCAATGAGGAAGGAAATATCTTGAAAATGAAGCCACTGGAAGGTAAGTGTGGGTTGAATTGACGTCATGAAAAAAGTTAATTCAAGAAATGCAACTCTATTGTACATCTAAAAATGTAAAACCTGGCAGAAAATGAGCTTTTAACATATATGTACCATAGGTTTTGAATTCAATAGTTGTATTCAAATGGAAGTTTGTTTAGCGAGAATCCCAGTTGTAAGCTATACCAAGGGACGGAAGTGGCAGTTACGCACCTTGTGTAAATGTTTAAAGTTAGGATCAGCACTCATCTCAAGTTAAGGCTTTTGCAAAGCTCCAAGGTACAAATTAAAGGACTCCCAGGCCTCTGCTTTTCCAGCATCCTCGACTTTCCGATCCTTAACGAGCAAAGCCAATCACCAATGACAACATAGATTTGCGAGTCACTGAGGCATAAAAGTAAAGAGACAAGAGACCACATCAGCTTCTAGCTCTCATTCACACAGACGTATGGGAAGAGAGACAGCTCTTTCTCTAAGAGACAGCACAAGTTTCAGATACGTTTCTAAAATACACTTTCTTCAGAAAGATGGTGGACGTTGCACTTTGGATCCAAGGCATCAGGATATTCATCTCCATCCTGGGGATCATAGGTAATACAGCACTAATCCTGTCCCTAGTTCAGAAAGAGATCTTCAAGCTAAAGACCTTTGAAGTGCTTCTCCTTGGCCTGTCGGTCTCCAACTTGGAGGAGATTTTCATCGTGGATATCTATGACATTCTTGTGGTGCGCGTTTACATCAGTCTGGACGTATGGGCCTGCCGCTCTCTAAAGTTCCTGACAGTGATCGGTCAGGTGGCTAGCATAATGTTTACTGTGCTCATCAGTGTCTTCCGCTACCAGAAACTCAGAGATGCGGAGACCAGGGTCAACCTTCCCATCTTCCTGGACAACATTCGTTACGCCTGGGCCATGAGTGGGCTCTGTGTGATGTTGGCGTTGCTACTGGCGACCCCCACTTACGTGATGAACATGGATGGACACATGAAAAACATCACTGGCAACCAAAAATGCCCACCAGATTTCTTCCTGTGCTATAGGGATAACTGCCCAACCATAAACCATTTATACAAATACTTGTTTGTCGTCCTCTCCAACCTTCTGCCTCTCCTGATCGTGACCGTCAGCAGTTGCCTCATCATAAAGGTTCTTCTGGGGCAGAAGAGGCTGGTGAAGCCAGGGCTGGGAGCCCCAGGGTCAGAGGAGAATCCCAAAAAGAAGAGCAAGAGCCCTCGGATTCACAGGAGTACGGTGGCCATCTTGGCAGCCATGGCGTTGTTTCAGATCGACTGGACCTTGTACCTAGTCCTCCATCTGGGATACAGCCCCTATGACTTCCCTGCTTGGTCTGAGTTGGAGTTCTTGATCTCCACAGTCTACACCACAATCAGTCCTTATGTATATGGGATTGGGAATAATCTGTTTACTTTGAAAAAAATTAGGAGGTAGTGGTTTGTCAACCCTTTTGGACAAATAGGTATTTTAAATCTTGAGGTGTATCGGGTGGCATTTACTTAAAAGTGTCGATCAAGTGTGGTATCTAAGTAACTACTTTTATGTTCCATGGGTGGTTGTGTTAACGTTCTTGTGTTTGTGCTCTCTGCTTGAGAATTGTGAGGCCACATAGTAAGAATCCAATTTGCATTGTGGTCTGTGGGTAAACATTTAGGTTGGTGTGCAATTCAACTGAATGTGCTTAGCTGTTTTCCGCTTTGTGGCAAATAAACGTAATGTAAGACGAACAGCATGATATGTAAAGATTTTTATATTTCACCTATAATTTTATATCGAGCTGTAGATTTGTGTCGTGTTTGACACTTTTCTGTTAGCCTACTAAGTTATATCATATATTTACAAAACGATTTGTTGTGTAGTAGTTATATAGGCTATTATAACCAAAAGTGTGGGTTGCTTATCTGTATTAAAACAGTTAATATTCGAGCTCTTCTGTCCATGAAGATTTGAGGGGATATATTTTCATATTTTAAATCCTTGAAACCATGTCCTCGGATCAGTCAACAAGTTGCGACAAAAAGGTTTAAATGGTCATATAAATCCGCAGTTGATATCGATATGTAGCCTATATGCTACGTCAAAGTAAGATTCTATAAGATTCGCGTCAGCAGAATGTGACCCAAACCAAACTCCATGTTGCAAAATCAAGCTAGACTACATATTTGAAGCGGCTTGCGTTTTCCACAGCAATTACAATAGTGTGATTTGAGAGCTCCAAACAATTAATACTTTTATTCGTGTCTTTAATTTATTTATTTCTGAGTACATTCTTTATACATGCACGTGGATACTTTGATTAGAGACAGGTTGCATTTCGTCCTCTCCAGTAGTGTTATTCGAAAGGCGCAAGCATGTGCGGCAGTGCCTTGCAGGCCTGTCGTATAGTCGAGTCCAACCCCCAGCACACCGACCACACAACAGGGAAAATCAAGGAGACCACGAAGGAGACTCGACGCGCGCACGGACGGTCAGTAAAAACAATGTACGGGTAATACTTTATTAAGACCTTAATACCAATCGTACTCGACAGATAGACGCATTTTGTTCATTTTTAGTTGGTCGTTCTTCGAGTATCATTATTGTATCCTCTTATTTGCACGCGACCAGGGCTGCATTACCGTCACCGGCCTATAAGTTGAGTTCTGTGTTGTGGCCTCACACTCTTCCTCCTCCTTTTTCACAGAAGGACAGTGGAATCTCATTTAGCTGTCGGGAAAAGCCTAACAATGATGCGGGGATAGGGTTTGTACGCGAATCTAACTAGTTTTTAGGCTAAAGAGCGTCTATATTTTAAATTCGTTGAAGAGCAAGTCAATGTTAATGACGCCACTTAAACAGGAATTGTCCAGACAGGGCGACCCATAGCCAGCATTCGGACGTAACCTATTGGTCTCAATGGGTATTTTCTTCCATGATAAACATTGGCCATTAGTCTCCTTATCTTTATTACCATCATTGTCTATAGCCTACCGTAGCCTATTCTATTGAGCCTGTGCTACACTTTAGTCACACATTTTGCCAAACTGAACCATTCTAAATCACAAGATGGCAGATTTAAACATTTAAAACACAATTTCCAGTGGTTCTGTAAACACTCAATAACAAGATATTAAAACCTAAAATCAGACATAAAATACATGCTCAATTTAAAATCAGCCTAATCACATTGTAAAAAGATGTGCCAAAAATAAGGGTAGGCTATACGTAGTCAAAACGTAGTCATGTCTCTTATTCAGACTCACACAGCCTAGGCCTATAGAGCAACTTCTGCCATGTTTTACCTTTGGGCTACGGTAGTTCAGATGTTTACGGGAAGTTACCCTAGACTAGGTCTTAACGCAACACTCGTTTGAAGGTTTTTTAAACATCAGGGTGAGACTTCTCTTGAGCACACTGGGGTTAGTCGGCTATTCTGCAGGGGCACACTAGCGAAGATGGACCCTGGTTGATTTAAAATGGAATAATGTAGTAATGTAGGCTAATGTTCGAGATGATTGAAAATGTAACCTCATTGTATCTGAAATTCAGAAAGAAAACCCTGTTTCAGTCGTAGGTTTGGTAGCCTAGACTTTCACTATAGGAAACAGGCTAATCTCTTAGGCTAAATGTGATATTCTAACACGTGAAAATGATCATACTGCGAAGCAGCGCGGACAGCTAAGAGATATAGACACTAGATCACTGTCAGGACAGGATACAATTATTAGTTGGGCAGCAATAAACTTCAGTAGCCTAGCCTATGCTTACGGCTTGTTTATTAAGTGTTCGATTCATTCTTCGAGGCGAGGGGCCTGCGTCCACAGTGAAACTGCCCAACAAACCTCTGGAGGGAGCCTTCGTATAGCCTACCACAAAACTATACCGCCATGGTGACTCTTACGTCACACACCGAGAGCACGGATGTGTGTGAGTGAGTGTGTGTGTGGTTCAGAAGGGTGAGAATGTAGCCTAGCCTAGTAGATGATCGAAAGGAGTAAAGGTAGAAGTGGAAGGATATGACGAATATTCATGGAGTCACAAGGATACATTTCTCGATACGGTGTGAGCACTTTTTGTTCGTAAAGGGGCAATTTTTGTTCCGCTGATTTTTGCACAGACTTGTCGCCCGAGTTGTCTCAGGCCACGGACAGGGCTCGAGGTGACAAAAAATCCTCGGGATGGTCTCCCGCTTCCTTGCGCGGCACGCCGGCATGGTTCACGCACAGATGAGGGTTGGTGTTGTGCATGCGCTGTTGTAGCCTGCTTGCATGGTGTATTCGAACGCTGCGTGGCTTCGGCCTCCATTTGCGAATTTATGTTCATGCTCGAAGGATAGCCAGCGTCAAGGCCTTTTGTTTAGACGACGGCGTGCAACAGTTTGACTTATTTTGTCAGTCATACCGCATCGTACACAAAAGAGAAGCGGCAATTAAACCAGAACTTTTCAACCCCCACTCCCCAGGTAAATATGTGAAGGCCTACAACAGCCTTGATAAGGACAAGACAGGGTTGTTTTAACTTTCATTCTTTGCATGTTGTTTTAGGTCACTAATGAACGAGTCGTATGCAGTGGTAAAAATGGTCAAACAAAATGTCGTTATTAAGCCTAGGCACTGTCTTGTTTACAATGCTTATATTCTTTTAAAAACACAGTATGCCTAACTAATGACAATCACTTGCAACCAGATAATGATGCACGTGGTTGTTGATAAAGCTAGCGTTGCTTAGAGTTTGTCATTAAATTAAGCTAAATAGTCCATTTAAGGGGCCTCGTTTTAATGCTTGTATTTTTATGATGACTGACTAAATGTATTTTGCTTTCAGACAACAGATGAACACAACCTCAGTTAAAACCTGAAGTACACCTTTTATTCCTAACCATGGACGACCTTTCTGAGGCAACTAAGCCAGAAGAGGTGGACTCCACTGACACCCACTTGTGCCCCACATCTGAACCTGTCAGCAGGAAGTCAAGCCTCTCTAGAAAGGACAAAATGGACACCCAAGCTGGATCCATCACAAACCCAGATACGGCCCCGGCCGAGGGCTCACCCACCGAGGCAAGCGCAACCAATTCTTCAGAAGTGGCAAATATGGACTCTATTGAGAATGCTGAAGCTAGCTCGGTTACCTCAGCCGCGGAGCAGAAAATAGCCAACGAGGAAAACATGGGAGAGTCATTAGCAGATTCACCGACAGACACTAGTGACCCATACACTAGCAGCACCCCAGACCCTGCTGATCTGTCTGAGGTGCTGACCAGCGGGCCAGTCTCCGTTTCCCTGGAGAACCACAGTGTCTGGATGGAGTTCTACCACCACGGAACTGAGATGATCGTCACCAAACAGGGACGCCGCATGTTCCCGTACTGCTTCTTCCGCCTGAGCGGTCTGGATCCCACACTCCGTTATTCCTTGTTCCTGTCGATCACTCCCACGGACCCCCACAAGCATCGCTGGACCGGCTCCAAGTGGGAGGCCTGTGGGCAGGTTGAACCGTACGAGCAGAGGCTCCCTGGACGGGCCTTCCCCCACGAGTGCTCACCAGCCACGGGCAAGGAACTGATGGGCCGCCACGTGTCCTTCCGTACGCTCAAGCTGACGAATAACATCCTGGAGCCGGAGAGACATGCCGTGTTGCAGACTATGCGTCGCTACCAGCCCAGTTTACATATCATTCCTATCCGTAATGATAGTTTACCTGACCCTCACAATCCTTCACTTAGCTGGCCAGAGGTCATGACCTTCACCTTTCCCCAGATGAGATTTTATTCGGTGACTACCTACCAGAATATGCAGATAACCCAGTTGAAGATTGACCACAATCCGTTTGCAAGGGGCTTCAGGGAGGACAAGTTGAAACAGGAGCCTCCTCAAGCAGACCCAGTGGATACCCGTCTCCCTGGTCTGAACCATGCAAGGCCGAGGATCCATCACAGTGTGAAAGATCCAGACAACGTAGGCCTGGACCTCAGGTAAGCTAAGCAGCTCTTTTTATTATGGCAGTAAGATTTTACTATTCCTTGTGATAAAAAGTAATTATAGTTTCAGTTTCTTTGTATCCACATGTCATGTGAAAGCATCTAGTGACGTGGTCTATTTGTTGACTCACCCACATGCATCCCAAAGTTTTAGTCCTTATTTATATAATAATAATAAAACAATTTATTTGTAAAACCAGAGCATGTTTTCACTGCTGTCCCATTTAGCCGGTTTTAAATGGTCAGAGAGCTCATGCATTGTTTTCAGCTTCAACAGTGACTATGGATTCCTACAGCTATCTAATTTCTAAAACCTTTAATGCTCGTTTACACCGTCGACCAGGCGACTCAACTAGAGAAGTTCTCTTCTCTCATTAGCACCCTGTGTTTCACTTCCAGCTGCAAGAAGCGACCCCTGTCGACCTCAGCCGAGGTAGACGGCAGGGTGCACGCCAAGCTGTGGCGCGTGGGATCCTCTCCCTCCGAAGCCTCGGACACCCAGGAGACAGACGTCTCGGCCGGCGAGGAGGGCCTCGACGTGGACAACAGCGACAGTGACCACGCGCTACACAAACTCCTCCGGAAGAGCCAACTGACCCTGCCGCCCTCCAGTCAGTCACGGCTGACCGCTACCAGTCCTCAGGACACCACACCGTCGCACGCAGCCCCCACCCAGCCTCCAGGGTCCAGCTTCTCTGAGTGCTCGGAGACGGCAGGGGCCGTGGGTCCGGCCATGCAGAGCGCTGTTACTGTCGAGGTCAACAACCTCGTCATCCATGCCAATCTAGCCCCCAGCACGCCCAGAACGCCTCAGCTGAAGAGAATCCTTCCCAGGCCGTCGCCCCCCGACTCCGAAGCCCTCGTCAGACAGTTTCGTGGTGCCTAAGTCCTTTACCAGGGGGAAGAAAACCAAAGCCAAGGGGAAAGGTGTAAACAGCGGGAGGTGTGGCCCTAAGGCAGGATCCGCCCCCGTGACGCCCACCAGCAACGCGCCTACGGTCGCCATGCAACCAGAACTAGACGACGTGGAGGGTCTGCTGTTTGTGTCCTTCACTTCAAGGGTAAAATCCTTCCACAGTTAAATACATCCTGTTTAAGGGGTTCAATATTATCTGAGGTGTTATTTAACGTCATTTAGACGAGCAAATGTGGTGTTAGCATTGATATTTTTTATTTAAGTTAATACTTGATTCGTTCTCGATCTGTGTCTTCTGTTCTCTCCAGGAGGCTCTTGGTGTCCATGTGGTAGACATCCCACCCAGCATCCCCCCCCCAGCACCACAAGTCCCTGAGCAGACCCCGGACATCGCAGGTGAGGGAACGTTCATACGGACGCTCTAAAGAAAAACACGCCAGACACACCTCGCGTCTGACAAGATGCTAACATAGCAGCCGTCATAGCATGTTGTGTTTGGGTCCTTCTCTTAGCTGTCGTGGAGGTCACGGAGACTGTTGAGGAGAAGATATGTCGTGTACAAGCCATCCTGCTGCAGGACCTGGCTACCTTCAAACACAGACAGGTCATCCATCCTGTCCTGCAGCAGGGTAGGTGGACACACACACACACTACATTAAATTCACTTTATCGATCACGAAGGAAATACATTCGGCTATCTTTGTCCTCATCCATGGTGGTTTGTGGTTGCTTATTTTTCTATCCTGTCCCCTCTGCAGTCGGCCTCAAATTGCCTCTGCTGGACCCGGCACAGGCTATAGACCTCCAGTACCTGGGGGTACAGCTGCCCCTGCCCCCGCCTGACATCACAGGGAAGGGCAATCCTATGGCCAGTGGTGAGTCCCTGTGCCTGGAACACAGCCCTGATCACAGCACTGCTGGAATTATGTCTAACACTATGTTTTACAGAGAGCTTCCAAAAGCAACCCCGCTTAACATCAACAGGGAGTTTGTGTACAGTAGCTACAACCTATGCTAGACATTAGCCTAGCCTAGAGTTAGCATGTTCTGATTGATGTTTAACACTCGTTTACATTACATTCACATTTAGTCATTTAGCATACGCTCTTATCCATAACGATTTACAGTACAGAGACATTCCCCCCGAGGCAAGTAGGGTGAAGTGCCTTGCCCAAGGACACAATGTCATTTGTACGGCCGGGAATCGAACCAGCAACCTTCTGATTAATAGCCCGATTCCTTAACCGCCTGACTCCCTAAGTTTAAAGATCTCAATGGTATGAAGTAGAAATGGTAAAATGGTACAGGCATTATGAACAACTTAAGGCGCTGTTAAGAAAGCGATTCACTTTACAAAATCCTAATTCTCCAACGTCCATTAATTTACATTGTATCCCTTCGGTAATTGAAGTCGAAGCCCTGGGTCTGTCATAGTGGGGAAGCAGGACACACTGATTAATAAGGGTAGTATTATTGTGTAACGGAGTTATGCAAATGCCTAGAAATTCATTACATTTAAAAGGAGATATCACTTTCATTTTCATGCTTTGTGTGGTTTCATGTATTACAGCCACTCACTACTTTAATTGGCAGTTTCACTAATCATACTTATTTGATATAAGCCTCATGCCAGCGTGATTACTTAATGTCTTTCCACCAACTTGAACCAGAAAAGAGCTTTGTTTTGTTGCCATGCCGTTCCAACGTATCGTGGCTAAGCCTCAGCGACTGCTGTCTTCCCCCCCCTCCCCCAGTATCTATTGACCTGCAAACCTGAGTGGTGGGTGGTGGGAGCCATATGGTGGATGGTTTGCAGGCATCTGCATTCTACGAGCTTCATCTTTTAATTGGCGACGTCTCCAAGCAGAGGGAGGTTGCTGAGATGACGGCTCTGTCTGTGGCTATGCTAACTTTGTCTCTGATGGCCCCTGCTTAGATGGAGGAGTGGCCTTTGTGTCTCGGACAGGAAAGACCAGCGACCTGACCAAGATCAAAGGCTGGAGGGAAAAATTCACTAAGACCAAAGAGCCCTATGCCCCACAAAACGGTAAAGATATCTCTTTCTCTCTTTCTCACAGACACTGTTGCTCACTCGTGCTCACTCGCCCCTTTCTCTCTCTCTCTCTCTCTCTCTCTCTCTTGTGCTGTATGCTTTTATTAACTTTAACCCGTGTTTATTCCTCCCATCCAGATGGGGCGCTGAAGAACCGCTCTGCGTTCTGGAGCGACATGCTGGATGAGTACCTGGAGAACGAAGCTCACCAAATCAGCGAGCGTGCGAATGCCTTCTCCCTAAACGCCCAGGGCCCGGTAGCCTACGAGCTGCCGGCTAAAAGCACCAGCTACGTACGGACCCTGGACAGCGTGCTGAAGACTCGCACCCCCTCTCCCCAGCTTCCTGCCTGGACCAACAGGCCCTGCCCCCTCTCCCGAAAGTCCCTCCTCTACTCCGTCTTGACCACGCCCCCTCCTCCCCTCGCCAACTCAAAGAAGCCCCTCACCTCAGTAAGAGCCAAACCGCTGGCCACACCCACACAGACCAAAACCAAAACCGCCACGGCAACGCCACGACCGGCGCAGGTTCAGAGCGCCAAGAAATCGCCCACCTCAGCTGTCAGAGCCCCCGCCGGGGCCAAGGCCTCACACGCAGCTAGCCCTGCTGCTCAGAGGTAAGGCTCCGGTCACAGCCGAGAGATGTGTCTCCCTGATGTTCACAGGGCCTCCTGTCCTCTCCTTCACTCTCTCTGATCTGTACTGAGAAGTGTGTGTGTGAGTGTGTGTGTGTGTGTGTGCGTGTGTGTGTGTGGTGTGTGTGTGTGTGTGTGTGTAGTGTGGTGTGTGTGTGTGTGTGTGTGTGGTGTGTGTGTGTGTGTGTGTGTGTGGTGTGTGTGTGTGTGGGTGTGTGTGTGTGTGTGTGTGTGTGTGTGTGTGTGTGTGTGTGTGTGTGTGTGTGTGTGTGTGTGTGTGTGTGTGTGTGCAGGTCTCCTCCTGCCAAGGTCTCTGGGAGGAGGGACAGCAGTCCGGGGGCAGGGCAGGCCGGCAGCTGGCTGTACTACCGGGCACCAGGCCTCACCAGGTTCCAGCTCAAGCTGCAGGAGATGGAGGAGGCCTCTGCTTACCTGGGACACCACCGAACATTCATCAGCCAGGAGAGGACGGAGGTGGCCCTGAGCACACTGCTCACCATACAGGTAACTAACACACCACACACACACACCCCTACACACACACACACACACACACCCACACACCTACACACACACACACCTACACACACACCTACACACACACACCTACACACACACACACACACACACCCTACACACACACACCACTCAGGCTGTTCGTAACGACTTTGTTGCTTCCTCTCCACTGTCTCCTCAGGGTATGGCCAAGACCCGGCCTCTACACACCAAGCCCATGAAGCAGGTGGAGGGCCCAGAGTGTGGGCAGGAGTTCTGCCGGCTGGGCTGTGTGTGTGCCAGTCTGAACCGCAGGAACAGAGGTCCGCTCCACTGCCGACGGACAGAGTGCATGCTGGGATGCGCTTGCTTCAAGCGCAGGATCATCAAACAGACCACAGAGACGGAGAAGGAGGCCCGACAGAGCCTGTGTACAGTAAGTTCATCCCCCTGGAACTAGACTTTGCATGGACTTAACCCTTTGTAGGGACAAAGGTAAAGGATACAATTCTGTACTGGTCCCATAGCTCTTCTTCATCAGAGTTTGTTTGAATAATCATATCATGATCCATGATATGATATGACAATGTTATGTTCCAATAACATTTTCCTGATTCACACCGACCTTTAAATTCAACATCCCCGTCCAACGTTGAATGCTGGCTGTTCCTCCACAGCGGTGTCGAGGGTGGGCTGTGACGCCCAGCCCAGTCCCGGGGTGCCACCTCTCCCGTCTGTGGGACCAGGACGAGGAGAACGACCCCGAGCCGCTCCACGTCCCCAAGTCTGCCCCCCAGGAGCCCTGCAAGAGCACGTCCTCAGCCAAGCGCTACACCCCCAAACCCACCCCTCAGGTACGCTGTGGCCCACGCACTGACATGTCAACACTCAGGGACTGATTAGAGCTTCCTGAAACCAGTCACAGATTCAACTTCTGTGTTAAGAGAGTAACATCAAGTCAACAAATAACAATAAAATGTTCCTAGTAAAATGGACTGATTTGGTGTGCGTGCGTCATCAGATACGAGAGGAGGATAAAGATCCGGTGTATAAATACTTTGAGAGCATGATGACCTGCGCCCGCGTGAGAGAGTTCAACAGCAAACCCCCTCCCCGGATGCTGCTCCTGTCTAACACCTCCACCCCAGCCCCCGCCTCCACCCCAGCCCCCGCCCCCACCCCAGCCCCCGCCCCCACCTCCACCCCAGCCCCCGCCCCCACCTCCACCCCGGCCTCCACCCCCACCCCGGCCCCCGAAGCAGAGCCCAGGATCGTCCTGACCCCCCCTCCGGCCCCACCTAACACAGGTAAGACTCCTCAGCGCCTGCCTCTGCAGGGGAAACATCCGTCAGTGTCATCGCACTAGGTTGTCGACAGATATACAATCCGTTCATCTTTTTATTTGTTATTAAATAACATTTGATCTCAATCTCCCCTTTCTCTGTAGCAGATAAGGGTCGTTCTCAGCCAAGGCCCAGAGTTTCTGAGCCCAGCAAGATGCTGGAGATCCAGTCAGAGTGTAACTGGGACGCTCACCGCAAGCTGGTCCTGATGGTGCTGTGTCGACGGCTGAAGCAGAACGGCCTCTTCGCCCCCTTCAGGGTGGGGCCGTACCAGATCAAGCTGCTGTCCTGCGGCCGCAAGGCTGACAGCAGCACCATCATCTACAAGGTGGGGCTGGAGGTGGGGCTGGAGGGGGGCTGGAGGTGGGGCTGGAGGTGGGGCTGGAGGTGGGGCTGGAGTTGAGGCGTGTCCGATCGCTTACTATAATATTTAATATTTCACTGCATAAAATACAGAAAAAACGATCCATAACTAGTGTGTATAGTAGATAACATCATTCTACATCTAGCCAGCGTATCGTATTTTTGCAAAATTTGTGTAAAAGTTGTATTTTGATCGATATTGCGATTACGTAAACCCAAGTCTGCACACTTTGCCATGACGTTATACGAACTACAACAGTGACTTTAGAGAATACCCCCCCCCCAATTAATTATGCGCGCAACTTCCGGTACTAGCAGTTTCGTCTGTTCGCGCTAACAAACTTCAGTTTTTTTTATAAACGGAATTTGTGTTACCTTGCCAAAATGACAATAAACGACCTAAATGGGATTCTGTTTCTGCCCTTCAAGCAAGAGGGAAAACGGGTTTAAATTGTATGTTTTGAGCTACATCGATAACTAGCTAACTCGCACAGTAAAAGTAGCTAGCTACTGTAGCTCAAACTATCACTAGCTAGCTATCGTACGGATTTGACCAGGAACGTTAGACTAGCTCAGCTGGGCTAGCTAGCAACCTTTACTAGCTAGCTAGAGCTACATTTTAATGTTCATTATCTGATTGTCGGCTTGCTTTCTAGTCGTTAATGTTAACACAAATAATTGGTCTGTCAAATGTGTTACTTATGGATAATGTAGCTAATATAACATGTCTTTCTCAGTTTTTAACAACAATTTGGAAAGAGATCTCAGTTAGGGCGACCTTTTTATCGGTCGATGAAAAAAATTAGAAGTTGCACAATCCGAGTGTAGGGTTAAGATAGCAATAGCTAAGTTGCTATTGATAGTAGATAGTTAATAACCTTAACCTGTTCTGGTTATTAAAAATAATGTTTAGTCTATAACTTCAGAAGAAATTCTTGACCTGGCCTTTTTTTCTCACGGAAATAGTGATCACTGCCGTGTGCATAGAGCAGTTTGCTATTTAACGTTGTGATATGAAACTATAGGAATTGTTGTAATTAGGCTACGCAGGTTACTTCCTAAATGTGTGCTTACTGTGGCGCTGATGGACACTTCTGTCTTATTTGATCCCTCAAATTTAGCCGTGAGAGCGAACTGTTTGGCTCCCGTTGTGTTGTTAGTTAGACATGTGTGATCGGCGCGAATTAAGTGAACGGATGTGTTGGGGGGACCGCAAACATATTTGAGCAATGCATGTGGGGCTTAAAGTGGAAAAGGTCGGGGATGCCTGGAATAGAGTATTGGGCTGGGGCTGGAATTAGCATTGGGTTGTTATGGCCTGTGGCCAGGATGGTGCATGGGGGATGTATCAACCGGAATTGGCTTGGGATTGTCATTGGCTTGGGGCTGGTATTGGCTGAGTCCTGGAACTGGAGTCATCTGACCCTTGAATGGCGATTCAGTTGAACGATCTTTTTAAATCCTAGAGATCCGGAACTAGCAAACAACTAACTCAACATTCTCCCACTCATCCCCAACAGATCAGTGTCAGTCTGGCGGCAAAGAAGGACAACGAAGAGAACCCTAAAAACAGTGAGGAGGATGAGGAGGAGGGTGGAGAGAGTGAGGAGGAAGGTGGGAGGGAGGAGGATGGTGGGAGGGAGGAGGATGAGGTGGTGGAGGAGGAGAGGACCGGTGCCCAGGCAGAGGAGCAGGAGAAGCAGGTTGCCGTCATGCCGTTCTTGGCTGGAGTGTTTCCTGCCGGTCGTCTCAAGGCCAGAAAGAAACAGCCTGGCAAAGCTGCTGTGGGACTGATACAGGTAGGAAGGACTTCCTGTTAACTGCCCTCCAGCTCCACCGACACAAGTTAACAATCTATGTATTTCTCTTTCACTTAAGTACATTTCTTTTTCATCCAAGGGTAAAATGTGACATGTAAAGTATGTTAGGTGTAATAGTAATAACGCTCTGCGCCACATTTAAGTGACATGACTTAAGGATTAGAGCTGTACATTAAGCGCACAGTAGACCCATCACCTGCTTAAGGCTGCGTGCTCACCTGACCTCTCCTGCAGGTGAACGGGAAGTCCTACTCTCAGGCCAGACTCCTGCTGGGACAGATGGGAGCTCTGCATCCGGCCAATCGGCTCGCGGCGTTCGTCACAGGCAGGCTGCGCAATGCACAGAGAAGACCAGCCAAGATGTCTCCCAAGGCCTCCAAGTCTCCTGGGAATACCTCTCCCAGGCCCAGCCCCCTGCCCCGGCCGCGAGTGCTGCCCCCTGGTGGCCCTCAGCCCAAGACCCCCGGAGCCACCGCCCCCCTGCTGCAGAGGGGCTCCAAGGCTGGGGTCCAGAAACCAGGTGAGACACACACACAATACACACACACACACACACTTTTCCCACAACAAACAACTTTTTGTCTGATATTGTTGAATCTGTTCTTGTGTAGACAAGACTTCCCGTACTCCCCTCAACCAACAAACACCAACAAACCCCAAAGAAGTCAGTGCGCCCTGCATGATGTTGGTCACCTCTCAGCACTCCCCCACAGTGCCCTCTATAGCTAAGAAGGTGGTACTGCAGTCCATCGCCAGCCTCCAGGGAACCAAGCTCTACCGCCAGCCCAACGGACAGATAGTCAAACTGGTGGCTGTCAAGCCCAAGGCTGTCGTCGTTGGCAAGAACCCTGTTGAATGTATGTTAACAGTCGAGTGTGTGTGTACACGCACCAAGAAAACACAAAGTTCTCCTTTGTTTAGATGCTAATAGTATAGTATTTAATGTGTTATTACGTACTTGTTCTCACCCCGTGTCTCTTGTCGTTTCCACAGCTCCGACGGCACAGCCGAACCAGCCAGACAGTCTGGTGCCGTCTCGAGTCCTCCCTCCCCTCTCCACCCCCGGCCCCCCCCCTTCCAAGACTGCCGCCTGCTCTCGGAGCCTTCCTCCTCTCAAGCCCCTCATCAAATACATCACCGGACAACATGGCACAGTCACCCCCTCCCAGACGCCCTCTCCTTCCCCCCTCGGTCTCACCGTCTCCTCCTCCATGAAAACACCCAGCTTCCTGGGTCAGAGAGGAACCTACTCCTTCAGGATCTTCCCCCCTCCGGCCGACCAGGCCTCCAAGGGCCCAGGCCAGAGCCAGGCTGGCCCAGCAGGAGTGTCCCTCCCTGGGGGCTTTACCCTGATCCAGCTCCCTAAGCCTGGAGCTGCTGGTGTCACTCCACAGCCAGCCAGGGCAGCCAAACCAACAACCCTAAATATGACTGTTAAACCACTGCAGACAAGGAAGGTTTCCTCTAACGGTGACATGGTCTTACAGAGTCTCTCCAGAGCCCCTACCTCTACAGCCAGCACAGACACACCCGAGCCCGTCTCCGCTGACCACTCCTACACTGGACCCACCCACCAGCCACGCCCTAAACTAGCCCCGCCCCTTCCCCTCCGGCCCCGGGAAGTCCCCCCTGCTGACCTGTGATGAGGAGATGGCGTCTGAGGGCAGCGATGCAGAGATCGGGGAGGTGACGGGGGAACAGATGCAGGAGAACGGTTATTCTGACCTCACAGAGGATTCCGGGGACGACGACTCAGACTCGGATGACTTGACAGACACCTCCGACTCAGACGATTCAGACGACGACGACGATGATGAGGATGAAGACGACGACAGGGTAAGAGGGCAGGGTTAGTCTGGCGATCGATGCCTCTACGACACACACACACACACACACAGTCTAGCAGGCGTGTTCTGCACGGTATCGAGTGTCTGCCCCGGGTTCTGAAGGCGTCGTCTGTGTTTGTCAGGATGAAACGGTGGACATCGAGACGGTGGAGGACAGGACCCAGAGGTGCATCATCGCTGAGATGAGAGCTGCAGCCAGACACAGCACTGATTCCTTGTAAGACGTGGGTGTGTGTGTGGGTGGGTGTGTGTGGGGGTGAGAAGGGACGGTCTGTGTATGTCTCTTGTCAGTTTAACCTCCAGTCAGACGGATGTATGTAGAGGTTGATTCTGAAACGTCTTTTCTTTCCCAGTGACTCCAGCCAGGAGACTGATGCCACAGAAAAACCAAGAAAAAAGGTTAAACTTCTTAATTTTATTTCATGAACTTACATTGTCGAACGGCCTCCCTTGTTAAGAAATTAGTTTCGGATGCAGCAATAAAAATGTGTAGTTTTGTAGGATGTTGACTGTTTTTTGTTTTTTTTTCACTCGGTGTTCCACAGCATAGGAGGGGTGAGGGGGAGGAGGGGTGCGAGGAGGGAGGGAAGCGCAGGAACCACACGGTGACGGAGAGACTACGGCGCTCAGAACACCGCAAGCTCTTCACCAAGCTGAAGGACGTCCTGTTTCTGGAGGAGATGGACCCCAAGGCCTCCAAGCTGCTCGTCCTCTCCCAGGTGCTCCTCTCCTTCCTCCTAAACTCCTGCTGCAGGAGGGGAACTTGTATCTTGCAGTCCCGTTAGAGGGCTTCCCCTCTAGAGGGGCTTCACCTTGCATAGGTTTGAGTCTCACGCCTCTAATCTCTCTGCTCGTAACTGCTTCCTTGTTGTTTCTCAGGCCCGGAGAGAGATCTGCGCTCTCGTAAACAACTCCGCCTACCTGGAGGAGAAGAAGAAGAAACTGACCCTAAAGCAGTCTGCGTACGTGAAGAAGATAGCCCACGCGTCCGGTAGGTCTGCACCTGGTCAACTGGCATGGGCCTGGTTGCTCTGCATAGGCCTAGACGTGTTCTGCTTTCCCTGGATAGGTCATTCAGATTGTAAATACTACTCTGACCCTAATTTGACTTGATTTGACCATGAGTATTGGATTGACATGGCTGTAACCGTGCAATCTATGCCCTGGGATCAATAAAGTACTACTCTGCTTTACGTTACTCTACTTAACTGTCCAACACATGGCTTCACAGAACTTCTTGACCTTTGGCCTGAAGACTTGTTTCCAGGTCTGTTGAATAACACTAACCTCCAGCTGTTCTCTCTCCGTCTCTCTCTCTCTCTCTGGGCGTGTGTCCTTCAGGAAAGCCAGAGGAGTTGATCATGTCCAAACTGAGGGAGATCTGTGAGCGTCAGAAAGACATGTGTGCCCAGAGGAACAAGGCTCCTCCCCCAGACCCCCGGTCCCTGAACTCTAGCATGCTGATCCAGGCGCCTGTTGTCTCCAGACACACCGTCACAGTGCCCCAGCTACACACCAACACCAGCACAGTCACAGAGCCTGCCGCTCTGAACACCGGTAAGCCATCTCAAGGGTGATGTCATAGTTAGATATTACACATTGTGCTCCGTATGTCATATTGAGACAAGACCTTCATTATGTACACGTATATGTCTCCTTTGCTTCAGCTGGAAGAGGAGTCTTCAGACTGAAGGTCACAGGCATTCCATCTCCGGCTCCTCCCACAGCCATTCCGGCAACAGCCTGGGAGGGGGAGGGTGGGGAGGCTGAGGAGGGGGAGGCGAGGAAGGCGACTCCCTCCAACGCCCCTGACCCTGAGCCCTCGGGCCAGAAGCCTGATACGACGGACCGCAAGAGAGGACCTATGGTTCCTGAGCAGACCTCAGGAGAGAAGAGCCCGGAGGAGGAGGAGGAGGACGAGGAGGAAGAGGAGGAAGAAGAGGAGGAGGAGGAAGAAGAAGAGGAGGAGGATGAGGAGGAAGAGGAAGAGACTGACTTGGAGGCTCTTGTCTCCCACAGCTCTGTGGAGGAGGAAGACGTCTCTTCTAACAAGGAAAAGATCTACACCCCCATCGACAAGACCTCCGATCCAAAACTGGCTGACATGTCTCCTATGGGTGAGATGCCTTGCCTCAACAGCGCCATCTGGAAGCCACAGGAGCAGCTGCAGGCTGGTGGCAACCCACAGACTAAATCCAGGAGTCTCAGGAAGGAGGCGGTCGTGCTAGTACAGGCCCTGTCTAAAGACGAGCGCAGAGAGGGGCCAGACTCGCTGCAGGACAAAGACGTTCCTAAGGACCAAGATTTAGTGGCCAGGACAAAAGTGTCTCCGAGGAAGCGAATGCGAGAAACCTCTTCAGAGAGGATTCCTGTCAGCCCGTCCTCAACTCAGCTCCCGGCCAAACGACTGCCTCTGCTCCTGCCCAAGGCTCAGCCCAGCAGGGTTCAGGCCAGCAGGCTCCAGCCCGTGTCCCCAGTCAGAGACCCCCCAGCCCCAGCGGGGGAGGGCTCAGCTCCAGCCAAACGTGGCCGAGGAAGGCCTCCTAAGAAGAAGCCTGCTGGTTCTGAGACGGTTTCGGAGGACAGCAGCACAGGGAGACAGAGGGAGTAAGACTCCGGCCAGCACAGATCCAGAATCTCCAGCTGTTGAAATCCCACCGGCGCCGGAGAGTCCAGCTGCAGTGGACAGCCTCGCTCCGGCCAAGAGAGGCAGGGGAAGGCCCCCGAAGAAGAAGAGCGATGCTTCCGAAGCTCCTGTGGAGGACGTGTCAAAGACGAGCACCAGCCAAGAGGGGTCTGCCCAGGCTGAAGGCAGCCCGGCTGGATCCAAGCCTGGGGGCCGCCTGTCTGGAACTAGCCCCGCCACCCGGACCAGGGGAGGCCCAGACACAGTGCCCCGTGCTGGGGAGAGCCCCCTGACGACGACTGGAAGCAGCCCGACCTCACCGGCTCGAGTCAGCCCTCTCAGCAAGCCTGTGACCCGGAGTGCGTTGGGGAAGGACTTCCCTAGTGCTAAGAGGAAGTCCTGGACTGACTACCTGATGTAGTGGAGCTGATGTGTTCACACTCTAACACAGCTTTAAACTGACACACTCGACAACCACGTCATCCACACTAACAGCAGATGAAACTCTTGTTACTCTTACTGTGGTGCTGCCTTCCTGCCCTGTGCTTGGCTATGTACAGAGGTCTGGAAGCTCCGCTGAATGTGCCTGATCATAAATACAAGGTCCCCTGACATGCCTCTTTTTTACTGCATGTATGGACCACAGTAGGGGGGATGTCTTTGACAGAAACATTAAATTAATGTATGAATGAAAGGAAAAGTATGGCTGATATTTGAGTAGTTGTAGGTTTTCCAGACCCATATTGGGATCAATTTTGTTGTCGTTTGATATATGAAAAGGTATCTCACAGGTCTTTGTTGTTTGATTAGATTAGAAGGATAAAGGACTTGCATGAATTGGGACGGATGAACGAGGACCGATCAATGATGTCCTTGTATGTTTTCAGATCCTTTGTTGGCCTAATCATTGAGGCTAGAAACCACTAAATGGAACAGTAATCAGTGGTAATTAGGGTTGAAATACTGTAAATTACCCTTGTGTGTCAATTGTTTTGCTCACAGTTTGCACTTTATTTCTTTGTAAATTCCTATCCTTCTTCTACAGACCCACCAGAAATAATGTCATTTCATTGTCCACATTTTATTTTTTCTTATTCTTTTCTAACCAAATAAAACTATTCTTAGAGACTTGTACCCAACATGTTTGAGTAACCTTTGTTGAATAATGTGCGATGTAATAACCACTCAGACTTGTTTCAACTTTGTGTGTCACAATCAATTAATTGTAAGCTATCTAATGAAGCGATTACATGATCTGTGTAAATAATGCATTTTTAATTTAGTTTATTTTCCTTCCCTTTTTGCAAAGAAATACTGATTTGGTCACTCACTGAGCAAGTATGTGGCCTTGAAAAAGAATAAATTTGTAAATGCATTTGTTGGTTTCACATTTTTCATCAATAGTTTGTTTTTATTCATTCGTAGCCTACGTGATGGCGATATTTTGTCCAGGGCGCGTGGGCGGACATTAACGCCACCAGATGGTGTGAATTACACAGTCTCTGTTTTGAAAAGATGGTTGAAAAGGTTATAGTTCAAACTAAAATGCATTTTCCAGTAAATACACATACAGACACTGTTGAAAGAGAATCATTGCCAGGTTATGTTCCCGCCACAGTTAACCTTTAAAGAAGGCAATCAATTAACATCGACCTGATCATTATATTTGTATGAAGATATGTGATGTTATCATTTGCTGTTTAACTATGGGTCGCAGGGGGTGGGGGCAAGTTTGGCAATCTTGTTCCAAGGTGGTCAACTCTTAATCAACAGAACTGAAGTGAATAGGGCGGATGTATTAACGTGACCTTTGCTGGCCGATCAAGTGATTATAAGTACACATTCTTACGCTCGAGCCTTAGAACAGTCAGGGTTCGTCACGGTGGTTTTCATTCTCACTATTGTCACGGTGTGTTGTGCTAACAGTCCTTAACTTATTTTGTTTTAGGGTAGGTTAGTGTGGATAGCTCACTAAGAGAACATCACTTTTATCGGGAAATTGGACCCTCAAAATGACTTTCGAAGGATCAACAATCAAAAGTCGCTTAAGGAATATGCTTCGCTCTCCGTCCATCAAACTTCGAAGAAATCGTAAACAAGAAAACATTGACAAAAAGGTAATCGCCTTATTAGATAACTTTAAATTGTGTTTATGGTGCAACTCAAAACTATGTCTATGCCTAGACGTTGCTAGTTATTTTCTATCAATGTGGTGAGTTTGTTTGATAACATATTACAAATCAGAAAGTTGGGCACTGCACCTATAGATGAGAATAGGAATTTGCCAAGTTGATTTGTAGTCTGGTCTCTATTGACTGATTTATAATGACAATTAATGCAACAAGTCTCAACAAGGGCTCACATACTCAACCTTGTGTGATGCCAATGTAGCTATACTTCTTTCACAACATATACAATATTCTTGTATAATTCTCGATGAGGTCAAGCACAGATGTAAATCACTATCTGTAGGCAATTTGCATATTAACCTTTTCCTGTTGGGTCACGAGCTAGTGTCACGTCATGGTTTCTGCTTGTGCAATATTCAATTAGTGCAGTGTTGGCTTTGTCTCCAGAACAACTGCTACAATAAACAGATAAACATTGGCGTAGCTATCAAGAATCACGTGATGACGATAAACACTTTTCTGCGTCAACACTCCAGTTAGGTTACCACGTTTAACTAGATACATGAACAGCCATGTTTAAACAGTAGACTGATTTGTCTTTAGCATATTGATTTGTCTTAGAGCCCGCACTACATATAACCTCCCTATCAGTTATCTTTAGCTTAACATATACGATGTTTCATTTAGCAGATGCTTTTTTTGGCAAAGCGACAAACAAATAGCACGTGTAAAACGATTAAAATGTAGCCAACAATAAACTGTGGATCATTGCTCTGTGTCCCCCCCTGCAGGTCAGATTGGAGAGGGTACTTGGGATCACAGCTTCTGGGAACAGTGGACTGGTGTCTGACCCAGGCTCTGGACTGGTCGCCTATCCTGCTGGGTGAGATAGAGAGGTGGCTGTGTCGTTAAGTGTGTGTGCGTATGTGATTTGCATACAATCAAGTACTTTTGTGTGTGCCTGTAACCATCAGTGTGTGAGCACGTGTCAACGTGCATCTGAAAGAGATTGAAAGACACTTCAAAACAAACAGATAAGGCAAAGTATCTGTCTCTGAGACCGACCTTTGACCGCAAAAGATAGCTATTTGTTTACAGTAGCTGAAAACCAACCATCTCCCAGATGATGTGACCTCCCACACAGACTCCTGTGTGCTTTGCAAATCTGGGTCCCATCGTCTTTAATCAGCGTTATCATGCAGGAACTGACCGGGCCTGGTCAGAACCTTTTTAATCATGCCCATCACACCAGAACAGCTGCGCAAATGAGGATCGTTTATGCTTTAATATGAACAATACTGCAAACCACTTCACTAAGCCGGAGGACCTCTCCTCCAGCTTAGTATCTGATGCTGCATGCTCCTCCAGCTGTATGATGTGCTGCTCTCAGCTGGGAGATGTCGCTTGGCGCATGTCGCTTGGTGCATGTCGCTTGGCGCATGTCGCATGGTGCATGTCGCTTGGTGCATGGTGCATCGCTTGGCGCATGTCGCTTGGCGCATGTCGCTTGGCGCATGTCGCTTGGCGCATGTCGCTTGGGCGTGCATGTCGCTTGGCGCATGTCGCTTGGTGCATGTCGCATGGTGCATGTCGCTTGGCGCATGTCGCTTGGTGCATGTAGCTTGGTGCTGTGTTAATACACCAGAGGAGGGCTAACGGCTGACTCACGACATACACTGGTGCTGAATAAGACCAATGGGAATGAAGCAGTTAGCATCCTGTCAGTGTTTCTCTGTCAGTCAGGACCTGAGGCTGCGTCTGTGCAGCGCAGAGCAAACCTGTCGGGGGAATGCAGACCTCGCAGAACCAACCCAATTCCAGAGAATTCAGTCAAAGCTGCGTTTGTAAAGCTTGTAATTAGGACGCGGTCTGGAACAACGAGAATTAGGACTTAAGGCTAGCTCTTTGCCAATGTGTGTGTGCGTTTGTGTGTTCCCAGGCTGTGATAGCATTGTTCACATCCGCCAATCCACTTCTATATTTATCCTGTTGGTGCAGTCCCTGGTCCTGGGATCTGGTGCACAGCCTGTTGAACAGTAGCCAGATCTACCATGGTGTTCTCTGTCAACCTACATCCCTGTACCCATTTCAACAGGAAGTGGTGACAGCGTGGTGTGGATGATTACAGGAAACGTTGGAGATGTGTGCATGAATGCTTGCGGCCGGATTCGCTACTATTTCGGGCTTTGTAGTCATGGATAGATGGTTGGGGGATGGAGAGATGGATGAATGTATCCTCTCAATGTTTTTTATCTAACATATTTTACAGGGTCAAATAAAACAGCTAATTTATCTTAGCAAAGATTACGGGCATTTCTCTACTTATTACATACAGTATTCAGGTTAATGATTAGAGAATCTTACCAAAACAACCAAGCCGACTTTGAGAACTAGGGCTTATAGCGTTACATCATCATCTTGTTTCATTAGCCTCTATCGGTTGAATGTGTGTGCGACTGTTCCCCTAGCATTAGCCCATTAATACTGCACGCAATCCAGAGTTTTGAACAAGATTTTGTTGAAATCCTTTGTTGACGACCTGCTTGTGACTGTTTTCTCTGTTCCAGATGTGTGGTGGTCTTGCTCGACCCCAAGAACAACAAGCAGCTTCACATCCTGAACACCTCCAGGTGGGGCAGCAACACTCCCCTCCAAACACCCCCCCCCCAAAAAAAACAAGCATTTCTGAACCTATCACATGACTACATCCTCCTCTTCTCTCTTTTCTCTTCCTCCTCACAGGAAAGCCATCACAGCCCTCTCCTTCTCCCCAGATGGGAAGTTCCTGGTCACTGGAGAGGTGAGTTTCCTCTCTGCTTCCCTGTGTTGGAGCTTGTGTCCTGTCAGAAAGGTGCTACGGCTAGGCTAGCTCCTTAACTCATGTTTCAACTCTTTGTTGCTGTTGTGTTGAACTCTGTGGTGTTGCCGTAATCAGAGCCGATTCAAATCCTCTGAGTTTAAGTGGATGACCTCTCCCTGGTTGCCATGACAGCACGCGGCACGGGGTCAAAGTTCTAAATACCCTATGATGATGTGGAAGAGGGAATATGCAGGCGTAAAAAAACGTGTTTATTCAGCCAAAATGGACACAGTTCGATCTTGTCCACTGACAGTCTTTCTTCAAACTACGTTCAAGTGCACAACCATCCAAATGCCAAAATCCAAAAAAGTCACTTTTACAATTATTGTCAACCAGTTTAGACAATGATTTCATAAGATACATCATCCTCTCCTCCCCTCCCCTCTTCTCTCAGAGCGGTCATCTTCCAGCCGTGCGTGTGTGGGACGTGGCAGAGCGGACCCAGGTGGCGGAGCTGCAGGAGCATAAGTACGGGGTGTCCTGCGTGGCCTTCTCCCCCAACAGCAAGTACATCGTCAGCGTGGGCTACCAGCATGACATGATGATCAATGTCTGGCTCTGGAAGGTACGCCTCTGTTCCTCACCACGGCTCTGCTGGCCAAGTCACATGTTACTCAGTGATGGGAGATTAGATATCTATCAGCACATCACTTTTTGTTTATATTTTCAGTGGTCACAACACTACTATTCATAACATCCTAAAAACTCAATCCTGTATAACTGACTGTAATGTGTGTTTCCCAAATATCAATCCTGTATAATGTACTGTAATATGTGTTTTCCCAAACCTCATACCTTTATCATTGACTTTAATGTGTGTGTGTAATTGTGTTGTGCAGAAGGACACAGTTGTGGCGTCTAACAAGGTGTCCAGTAAGGTGACAGCGGTGTCCTTCTCGGAGGACAGCTCCTACTTTGTGACAGCTGGAAACAGACATGTGAAGTTCTGGTACCTGGACCACTCCAAACCCATGAAGGTAACATCAGTACAGCGCTATGTTTGTACGTGGAAGATCTCTATGTTCAATCATCATCCAATGTTAACAGATTGTAACACTTCGATATTGAGCGTTTATGTGTTCTTTACTTTTTCTGTCATCGTGCACACTGATTAACCTGATTGTTTGACTATCCTTTGAGATCAATAGAGTGAATTGAACTGATTCAATACTGCAAGCTTAACATCACAGCTAACCCTTGGTGTGTGTGTGTGTGTGTGTGTGTGTGTGTGTGTGTGTGTGTGTGGTGTGTGTGTGTGTGTGTGTGTGTGTGTGTGTGTGTGTGTGGTGTGTGTGTGTGTGTGTGTGTGTGTGGTGTGTGTGTGTGTGTGTGTGTGTGTGTGTGTGTGTGTGTGTGTGTGTGTGTGGTGTGTGTGTGTGTGTGTGTGTGTGTGTGTGTGTGTGTGTGTGTGTGTGTGTGTGTGTGTGTGTGTGTAGGCCAGTGCTCCAGTTCCTCTTCTGGGGCGACCAGGTCTGCTGGGGGAACTGAGGAACAAATTCTTCTGTGACGTGGCGTGTGGGCGGGGCTCCAAGTCGGACGACACCTTCTGCATCACGTCGTCCGGGCTGCTGTGCGTGTTCAACAGCAAGAGGACTCTGGACAAGTGGGTGGACCTGCGGGTGAGTGACAGCTGCTGATGAAGGACATCCACCTCCAGTTTCTAGCTCACTGGGTCAAGTAGTAGCTAACAAGTGTGGCATTCATTCAGTGGGCGATACCCATCTAAAGTGGCTTCTGTGAGTGCTGAGCTGCAGCCAAGACCCAGTTTCTATAAGCGTGTTTATCAGCCGTTGGGATGGATCGTGTCCAGAGAGGAAGCTCCAGGTGTTCTGTTCCTGTTTCCTGGCTGGGATCAGGTGCAGATTTAGGGACGAGATGTTTGTCATCTGTCCAACAGGGACACCTCACCACCCAGCAGTTTACTCGGGGCGACTGGGCTTGGATACTACAACACACACACACACACATCATTACAGGCCGCTACTTCACAAGGACGACACAATCCTTTGAATCCGTTGTACTGCATTGTCAAGGTGTTGTAATGCACGTAGTTCGCTGTTACAGAGCCATTTAATATGGCATTGTTTCAAGGCGTAACCTTGGATGACAGCAGGATGTGTGATGTCATATCCTGTCCTCCAGACCAGCGTGGCGCGATCCCTGTGCGTGTCAGAGGAGCTGATGTTCTGCGGCTGTGCAGACGGGACGGTTCGAGCCGTCAGGCCTTCTGACCTGCAGTTCGTCGGCATTCTGCCCAGGCCACACCCCCTGGGCACCGACGTGTCGGCCATCACTCAGGCCAGGTGACGCACGCCCCCCTCACTTCTTCTCCCCTTTTGTTTACAGTCATCTCAGAACAAAGAAGTCCTTTTGGTCTTAAAGAATATGTTTTAAAATGTTATTTAAGTGCTTTTATGTCTGTAATTAGAGCATGTTGATTGCTCCCATCAGCCACCTGTTCTCCAGCAAGACAGACACCCGCTACCCAGACGCTGTGGCGGTGACCTATGACCCCGTCAGCCATCGGCTGAGCTGTGTGTACAACGACCACAGTCTGTATGTGTGGGACGTGAGGGACCTTCTCAGGGTGGGGAAGATCCACTCTGCCCTCTTCCACTCAGCCTGTGTCTGGGACCTGGAGGTAAACACACACACACACACACACACACACACCTTGGGCCTTGGAGAAGAATTGAACCCTCTTGGGGAATAGCTACTGAAACACTGTGCTGTTAGGTTTTTGATAACGGGAGGAAAGAACACAATACTCTCATACCAACCTCCGCCTTTCTCTCTCTCTCTCTGTCTCTCTCTCTCTCTCTCTGTCTTCTCCCTCTCTCTCTGTGTGTCTTTCTCCTCTCTCTCTCTCTGTCTCTCTCTCTCCCTGTGCTCCAGGTGTTCCCGGAGCTCCCAGAAAGCTCCGAGGCCGGCCTGTCTTCAGAGGTGTTCCTCAGCTGCTCTGCTGACAACACCGTGAGGCTGTGGAGCATGGAGAGACCCGACGGCAAACGCAACGTCCTCAGCAACGTCCTCAGCAACGTACGCCCCATTCACCCACCGCAGAAGACCGCAAAAAACATGTTTTACTCTTCAGAGAGATGATTTGTTTACCTTCCACTGCCTCAGGACCTGTTGAAAGTCATCTACATGGATGAGAACACTGGAGCCCTGCTGGACACAGAGGGAACTGCGAGCGGGAGCTCGGAGAAGGTGGATGGACTGACGGCAGACACCAGGGCTGGCTTCCGGACCATCTGTGTCAGCCCGGATGGAAAACACCTGGCTTCGGGAGATCGCAACGGCGTGCTGAGGTAGAGAACCAGCCCCGTCAGCGGGAAGACTGACGCTTAGCTGTTCCACTTGTGAAAAGGCCGCTGGTTTCTTTGATGTTATGTGGTTTCAGGGACGGGAGAGTGGAAAGTCTGTCTGAGCAGAATGTTTCATATGGCTCAAGCGTTGTGGTGTGTGATGCCTTGCAGGGTTTACGACCTCAGGAGTATGGAGGGGATTCTCAAGGTGGAAGCCCATGACTCAGAGATCCTGTGTCTGGAGTACTCTAAACCGGAGACAGGTGTGTGTGTGTTCAAATGTTTCTGTGTGTGTGTGGATGTGCCTTTATTTGAATCTTTCTTTTAATGTGTCTAAAATGATTTGCTGCAGATTTCTTCTCAGCATGTCTGTGTAGAGTGGAGCTTGTTCTGTGTAGAGATCCCCTGGTGTGTGTGTGTGTGTGTGTGTTCAAATGTTTCTGTGTGTGTGTGTGTTCAAATGTTTCTGTGTGTGTGTGTGTTTAAATGTTTCTTTGTGTGTGTGTGTTCAAATGTTTGTGTGTGTGTGTTCTCTCTCAGGGCTGAAGCTGCTGGCCACTGCTAGCCGGGATCGTCTCATCCACGTCCTGGACGTGGACAAAGCCTACGATCTGCTCCAGACTCTGGATGAGCACTCTGCCTCCATCACGGCCGTCCGATTCGCCTGTGAGTGGTCCCCCCCTGTCAGACACATCACTGTGGCTATCATCATCCATTACCACCCAATCTCTGCTCTGGCATCTTGTCATCGTGTCACCATGGTTACATAATCCGTCTGTCCGCAGCCAATGAGAACAAGGTCAGGATGATTAGCTGTGGCGCAGACAAGAGCGTCTACTTCCGTACGGCACACAAGGTGAGGCCCGATGCCACACAACCCTCACAGAGAACCACATGAGGAAATGAGCCCGTTTGTGCGTAACGGCAGACTTACCTTAAGAAACCGCTCCGTTTTCTAAGGGCCTAATCAGTATTCCGTAGTTCACATGTGTTCTGTATGTCTAGAGTTATGTAAGGCACGTCACTCACTCAGCTAATTGGCTGAAGAATGGAATGCTCTAGAAACAGAAGATCCACAGAGGTGACCGGGTCTCGGATGTTGACCGAGCACCGCCTTGTTAGCCGCTCTTTCAAGCACATTCAAGCAGTCCCTGAGTCTCTGAGTGGCCATTTGCAAAACAAACAGTGACATCTGCCCCACGTCAGCGCAGGACAATATGCCCTCACAGGGACACACAGGGACACACAGGGACACACAGGGACACACGGGGACAGCCATTCTGTCAAGTCATTAGCATGCCCTTTTGTTCTGAGGAGTTTGTAAATGAGCCATTACTGCCTGTCTGTCTGTCTGCCTGCCTGCCTGCTGCCTGCCTGTCTGCCTGTCCGTGGCCATGTAAACATCCTGAGCGTGTGCTGTTGTCGTCTCCTCAGACAGGCAGTGGAACAGAGTTCAGGTGCTCCCACCATGTGGTGATGAAGGCCACCCTGTATGACATGGGGGTGGACCCCACCTGCAAGTATGCAGCTGTGGGCTGCAAGGACCGCTGCATTAGGTGTGTGTATATTTGTGTGTGTGTGTCGGTGTGTGCATTTTCTACTCTCCTGGGTTTCACCCCCCCCTCCTCATCTTCTCCCCTCCCCCTCCACAGGATCTTCAACATCAGCAGTGGCAAACAGAAGAAGCTGTACAAGGGCACTCAGAGTGAGGACGGTAGCCTACTGAAGGTGAACACCCCCCACAGCGTCTCACAGTCAACATATACACCCTACATCACTGGTTCATGTAAGAAAGGCTTTTGTCCACCTGCAACAGCAGAGAGAGAGGGTCAAGCTGTTGTTGTCTGTGTCGTTTTGATTGACAGGTGCAGATGGATCCCTCTGGTCTGTTTGTGGCCACCAGTTCCTCTGACAAGAACATCAGCATCGTTCACTTCCTGTCTGGGGAGTGTGTGGCCACCATGTCTGGGCACTCTGGTAAGTGAACAGGATGCAGACACACACCGATCTAACTGCAATAGGAGGCAATACAGAGAATGTAAGATTAACCTAGAGGATGATGTCAGTATGTCTAGGACTCGGCGTTCAGTCCATTCCAGTGATGGTGATCGTGCTGTTTGGTCTGGGAGTATTGAGAGGGTGATCCTAAAGTAAAAAGCAAACGGATCTTCAAAGGAATCCTTCTGACTGATTCCTGTTTTCTTTTCAGAGATCGTCACAGGGATGACGTTCACCAACGACTGCAAGTATTTGATCTCAGCGTCTGGGGACAGCTGTATCTTTGTGTGGCGTCTGGCCCCAGAGATGACCCGGAGCATGAGACAACGTCTCTCCCAGCTCAGACACCTCCCAAACACCCAGCCATGCAAGACCTCCCCTCTCAGGTAACACACACACACCACCACACACGAATGCACACACACACACCACCACACACAAATGCGCACACACACACACGCATGCATGCATGCATGGAAACACTCAGGGTTAGGTTTGATTTAAGTATGTTGACTTAAAGGATTGGGATTTCAGGAGAGAGACTTACAGTGTACCCTCTCTGGGAGGCGTCTGGGACCATGACAACGAGGAGGAGGGGCCATTGAATGACTCCCATGACCAGGAAGAGAGGAGAGCCAGTACCTCCTCTGACAGCAGCCGCGATGACGGGGAGGAAGACACAGGTACAGACATGCAAATAAGCACCGTCATGCCAACGCCCTTTATGCAAATCAAAGCCCAATCGTTTACCAATCGTTTTTCTTTCAGGGGTCTCAGATGAAAGTCAAGAAAGGGATTCCAACAAGAAGGTTGGTGGTTTTGTCCTAAAAATAATGATAATATTTCAACTGCAGCTAAACATGAATCCAAAACAACACATTTACACCGGCCTCTCATGATATCGCCTCCCTCTTTTCCCCCCTCACCCCTCCCCCTCCCTTGCCCCCCCACCCCTCCCCCTCCCTGCCCCCTTCCACCCCTCCCCTTCACCAGGAGCCGTGTGTCTCTGTGGCCCCTGAGGCCCCTGCAAGCCCACGCAGGCGCTGGTCCTATCGCATGGCCTCCAAGGAGCTCGTAGTCAAGTCCATGCTGGACCTGCGCCAGCTGGAAGCCTTCTCCATGCCCAGCTCCTCCCACAAGAAAGGCCCCGCCTCCCGGCTCAGAGAGAGAGACGCAAGCAGCACCTCCAGCCTGAAGGGGGCGCTGGTGAGCAAATACACAGGAAGACACAGAGAGAGAGAGAGAGAGAAAGGGAGAGAGATAAAGATAAAGAATGAGAGAGAGGGCATTATTATAAATTAGTTTGTTTCTCACCATCAGGAGATGGAGGAAAGGACTAAGAAAGAACGAAGACAGCGCCCCCATTCTGATTGGTTGTCGTCCACCACATCTGAACGTTCCCCTGGTGCAGATGTACTGTACTCCGAGGGCAGTGAGGACACAGCCAGGCTACTGGGAAGGTGAACGCACACACTCAATCACACATTCAGCACACTCACGCACACTCACTCACTCACTCAATCACACATTCACCCACTCACGCACACTCACTCACCATCACTCACTCAATCACACATTCACCACACCACTCACTCACATCACCACACATTCACCCACTCACACCACACTCACTCAATCACACATTCTCACACTCACACACTCACATCACTCACAGGCTATGCTCACCACCTCTGTCGTGTTTTGATGCCAGTGATGACCTGGTGAAGGAACAGCAGCATAGCAGTGTGGACAGAGCAGTGCATGCTGGGTATCCTCAGGACAGCCAGAGTCCAGATAGCGCCTGCTCTGTGGACTACGACAGCAGAGAGTCTAGCCCAGACCAGGCCCCACGAGGGTGAGACACACACACACACACACACACACACACACACACTGAAGAAATGTTGTACATCTGCCAGATTATCACTACCTCAAGTGTAGTTGCTGACCCCTGATCTGTCCATCTGGTCCCAGACTCTGATGGAGTGGTCCCGTTGACCTCTGAGTCTGACCTGGAGGACGAGGGGGAGGGGGAGGTGGTGAGAGGGAAGGTGACCAGTTTGGATGAAGCGATGAGGACGGTTTCTGCCCTCCCTGAACTGACCCAAGAAGCCTTCCTCAAACAGAACTTTGAGACCCTGGATGACCCAAGCAGCATGGGTAAGACAACTGGGAACACACACACACACACACTTGTCACTCACCAGTTACAGGCATAACACATACCATACAAAGATAATGCGTCACTCCCGTGGGAGGACAACACACACCCAAACAGAGTTGTTTTATGTGATCATCCATGTTTGGATTTCCCCTGGTTCCCAGCAGAGAGCAGCAGAGTAGCCAGACAGAGCTTGTCGGCTCGCTTCCGGGCCAGGGGTTCCAACAACAACAACAACAACAACAACAGGTACAGTGTTCCCCCCCCGCGCGGTCCATCCAGATGCTGAAACGCCACAACAGCATCTTGCCCTGATGCAGTGCAGCACAGTCAGTAACACCACCTGATGTTCAAGTGGAGTGGACATTCCCTGCATTTCATGTGTTCTTCTAACTCAATGTAGGAGGACTCCCAGTCCTGTGGGCAGACCCCCGGCCCAGACAGAGCGAGCTGCAACACGGCAGAAGTCTCGCTCAGTCCAGAACCTCGCCTCAGAAGGTAGGCCTCTGACACGCAGCCATGACATCAGTCTGAAGATGCCCTGGTACACTTTCATTGATTAAGCATATCATTGTATCCGTAGCAACACACAAATATCAGTATATGATATAGTAGTAGTAGAAATAGTAAATGCGCCTCTTGACTGTTGACTTTTGTATCTATTATCTTTCTGTTGTCAGGTGACACCCCTCACACACCAGGTTCCCCTACCCCATCCCGTAGTCCAGGAGAGGCACGCCCCAGGCCTCAAAACCTGCAAGTGGATCGGGACCCCTCCAGATCGCGGTCCCGTCCCTCCTCCCCCCTACCCTCGGAGAGCCCCAAGCTCAAGTCCCACCGCTCCTACATATGCCCCACCAACAGCTCCATGGCTAAGTCCAGCCTTCAGTCCAGTCCTCGCAAAGACGGCTCCTCCCCTTCCCCTGCTTTTCTCTTCTGCCCCCACCTCCCCTCTCTGTCCTCGCAACGTCTCACTTCCTGTGCACCAGGAAACATTCTTGGATTGTCAGAAGAGGTAAACTTTATTTAAAGATTACCATGAAGATCTGTTACAGGCAATATTGTATAGAAGTTCAAATGTATATTATTACCCAAAATATATAATTTCTTAAATCATTTTTCAATCTGTCGTGCAAGTTTCCCAGGGCAGGAACTGCTGCAGTGTAAAGATCGCCCCCTGGTGTCTGTCCAGGCATTCACCCTGACCACGACTCAATCCCAGCCAGGTGTGACCCGATGCCTCTCCTCTCTCCTCTTCACCACCACCTCCCTCCCCTCCCATCATCCCCCTCCCCATCCCATCCATCACCCTCCCCTCCTGCATCCCTCTCTTCACCATTGTCTACCTGTTTTCTGGCCTGTCTGTCCTTCCATGTCTTTTCCCTCTCGCTGCCTCCTGGGTGAGTCTCCTCCTCCTCCTCCTTCTCCCTCTGATCTGGAGGGTGTGTTTCATGTTGGCTTTCCTTCGCTCCGTTCTGTGTTCTTGCCTGCAGCATATCAAATATTGACTGTGGGATGTGTGCCTGTGTCAGAGTTCTCTGTCAGTGTGGAGAGCTGCAGCCTGGCGGCCGCAGAGCTTCACAGCACACTCAGGAACACCACCCAGCTCTACGCCACGGTCAGTGTGTGTGTGTGTGTGTGTGTGTGTGTAGAGGAGAAGAAGGGGTGGGATTAGGAGCAATTGAGAGATGTCTACTGTGTCCTGTGTGTGTGTGTCCTTCTCCTGTGTCCTGTGTGTGTCCTTCTCCTGTGTGTGTCCTGTGTGTGTTGTCATTCTCCTGTGTCCTGTGTGTGTCATTCTCCTGTGTGTGTGTCATTCTCTTGTGTCCTGTGTGTGTCATTGTCCTGTGTGTGTGTGTGTGTGTGTGTGTGTGTGTCCTTCTCCTGTGTCCTGTGTGTGTGTCATTCTCCTGTGTTCTGTGTGTGTCCTGTGTGTGTGTCATTCTCTTGTGTCCTGTGTGTGTCATTCTCCTGTGTGTGTGTCATTCTCTTGTGTCCTGTGTGTGTCATTGTCCTGTTTGTGTGTGTGTCCTTCTCCTGTGTTCTGTGTGTGTGTCATTCTCTTGTGTCCTGTGTGTGTCATTCTCCTGTGTGTGTCCTGTGTGTGTCGTCATTCTCCTGTGTGTGTGTGTGTGTGTCATTCTCTTGTGTCCTGTGTGTGTCATTCTCCTGTGTCCTGTGTGTGTCATTCTCCTGTGTGTGTGTCATTATCTTGTGTCCTGTGTGTGTTGTCATTCTCGTGTGTGTTCTTCTCCTGTGTGTGTCCTGTGTGTGTGTGTGTCATTCTCTTGTGTCCTGTGTGTGTGTGTCATTCTCCTGTGTGTGTCCTGTGTGTGTCATTCTCCTGTGACCTGTGTGTGTGTGTGTGTCATTCTCCTGTGTGTGTCCTGTGTGTGTGTCATTCTCCTGTGTCCTGTGTGTGTGTGTGTCATTCTCCTGTGTGTGTGTTGTTCTCGTGTCCTGTGTGTGGTCATCATTGTCCTGTGTGTGTGTGTTCTTCTCCTGTGTGTGTCCAGGTGCTGGGCTGTGTCTCAGCCCCCAGTGAGGAGCAGCAGGAGATGAGGAGGGTTCTGGACGAGGCCCTGGACCTGGTCCGAGCTGAGCTGGACTCTCTCCCCCAGATGAAGGTCAGAGGTGAGGCCAGCGAGGCCGGGGGGGGGCGGGGGGGGCGGGGTCAAAGGTGAGGGGGCTCTGGCACTGCTGGAGCAGTACTCTGAACTGCTGTTTAAGTCTGTGGAGAAGAGACTGGATAACAAGACCTGACACACACACACACCTACACACACACACACACACACACCTACACACACACACACATACACACCTACACACCTACACACCTACACACCTACACACCTACACACCTACACACCTACACACCTACACACCTACACACACACACCTACACACACACCTACACCACACCACACACACACACACCTACACATCAACACTCATAGAACCATGCCTGCCTTCTTCAGTGTCTGTATAGAAGTTCAGGATTGATCAATATCAGTATTACATGGTGCCATTGGAAGATGTATAGATGGATGTGGAGATGAAAGAGGTGGATTGAGGTATGAAATAAGTAGGGATGGATATATTGTTGGTAAAAATGTAAGCACATTTTCTATTGTATCACTAAGACATTCTCAAGATGTTTTAGCTGTCAGCCTGCAAAGGGTTGAACATGTGGGAGTTTCCTAATGTTACATTGATCTGACTGTTACTGTGTTTTCTGTCTTTTATATTGTATTTAGTGAAACACATTTTCCTGCTTGAAAACCGAGTACTTAAATCTTGTAGTTATATTCTTCTCTTGGAGGTTTTAGTCAGTAAAGTACATGTATTTGGCACTGTTCATTTTATTAAATTAAAATTACATTTAAAAACTATTACTAATTTCCTTACTTCATTTGTAGGTTATATTTAGAGGGGGGTTTAATCCCGTCTAATGCGTGTTCTTGGGGTTATATACATGTATTAGCAAACAAAATATGTTAAAACAACAATGACTTAAATGTGTTAAAAGACGAGGCAATGCATTATTTCATGGTATTCCTACTACAGAAATCCAAACCCGGTAAAGTTAACATATTTCCACACAGTGATTATGGGATTGTAGTATGATCTTTGAGTGAGGTGGAACTTCTTGTAGTTCGAGCACAGCTCAATGTCAGCAGATATACCGGTACTGTATCTGATCTATACCGCTCATACAGTAATTATATGTGAGCATGCATGAGGTGCAATCCTTCAGTTTCATCGATTGCATTGAAGGCTATGATGTCACAAGGGGCGTTGCCTATGGTAACGTGTCCACGTTGACGTAGGTGAGGACGATGTCATGCAGGATGTTGATGCGGTTGATCTGGTTGAGCTCTCGGACCCGGTGCTGGAACTCAAACAGCGGGGAGTTGTTCACCGCCACCTTGAACTCGTTATACGTGCACAGGATCTTCATCTGAAACACACGACCAGTACCTTTACCCAGCTGCTAACTTCAGAGGGCTCACACTGTTGTGAGGTTAATCTCAGTTTCCAGACACAAACAGTACTGGTCAGTTGGCGCGGAGGTCGATGCCAGAAACGACTGAGAAACCGAGAGGCAGTGCAAGCTTTTATAAAGAGGAGATATCATTAAATCATGAGAACAAGACAAACGGTAACACTGGAAGAGTATTAGTCAGTTTAGTAATGCCCCTGAACGTCTTATTTGCAGCGTTAGAGACGGTTGTTAGGAGACGCAGGGTCAGAGGCTTCCTCAGGTGAAGCACTGTTCTCACTGACCTCCACGATCTGGCCTGCTGGCAGCGCTGGCTCTACCTAGGACCAGCCTTTCCAAACGTGAGGCTGACCTTCACCGTTCAAAGGTACAAGGACAGAGTGACCTGCAGTCAGCATCAGACGGAAGCTCTACCTTGCGGCTGGATATTTCTGAGCCTCTGAGCTATCGGTTAGAGTCAGACGTGTAGTGGGGGAGGGGGGAGTGAGCGAGGGAAGGGAGTATGGGGGGGGGGAGGCTTAGTGGGAGAGGCTGGTGGGGAATGTGGGAGAGGGGGAGGTTGTTGCTGAAGGTGGGGTAGTGAGGTGGGAATGTGGGGGGGCAGGTGGGTGGGAGAATGGGGGTGTATGTGCTACTGGGACGTACCTCGAAGGGCTGTCCGGGGGCCAAGGGGAAGGGGGACTGGAGGTCTCTCTCCTCCTTGCCCCAGCGCTCGCCCACCTTGCTGTTCCTCACCAGCGTGGGCCTGCCTGCGTCGCTGAAGCGCGGGTTGATGTGCAGGGCGATGTCGTTACCACGCAGGAAGTTCACCGTGAACCTGAGGAGGACAAGGAAGAAGTCTGGCCCTCTCTTACATCATGAACCTCCGATGAGCCCTGGACTTGTCATAAGAAACATCCACGGTAAATGAAGCGTTATAGGGTGAAAGGAGCTGGTGATGGATGCAAAGCAGAGGTTCCCCTGTGCAGTCCTCTTAAGGACTTAGTGTGAACTCACATCCTGGCATCTGGCTTGACCTGGCCCCTGATGGTCATCATCATCTTGTCGTACACGCCTCTCATCAGATTCAGGTTGTAAGGCACCATCTACACAGCACCACACACACACACACACACACACACAGACACACACACACACACACACACACACACACACACACACACACACACACACACAGACAGGGGTGACAGGAATGAGATCCAATCATCTTCCTTTCGTCCTTTCATCCAGTTGACTTCTTCTCTAAGATTCTCTCACCACTGTTCCTGATGTGGGCTGCACAGGCCACTGTGGAGGTGAGAAGGCGGGGTTCTGAGCTGGCCAGCCAGACTGACCGGGGTTGTAGGGCCATCCACCCTGACTTGGATTCACAGGCCACCCTGGGACTCCAGGCTGTCCTGTGGCTGGAGCTGGAGCCGGGGGCAGCACCTGGGGGGTAGGAGCAGGGGGCAGGAGCTGGGGGGCAGGAGCCGGGGGCAGGACCTGGGGAGGCTGCGGTCCTGGCCAGCACGGCTGGCAGGGGTGGTATGGGGATGAGGCTGGGGCTGGGGCTGGGGCAGGGTCTGGAACAGGAGCTGGGGCCGGGGCTGGGGCTGGGGCCGGGGCTGGGGTGGGGGCTGGTTGTATTCCAGGCCAGCAGGGTGCGTTGGGTTGCCCAGGCCAGCAGGGTTGGGGCTGGATGGCCTGTCCGGGCCACATGGGAGCCACTCCTCCAGGCTGACCGGGCCAGAAATTCCCCTGGGGGACAGAAGCAGAGGACGGGCAGCCGGGCAGAGCGTCACACAGCTGGAGGAGAGGTGAAGGAGGAGAGGGTTGGGAGAGAGAGGGAGAGATGATGGTGGACAGACGGGGGAGAGCGAGAGTGGAGAGGATGGAAGACACCAACTTGCACACATATCGATGCACGTAAGCAAGAACAACCGAAAGAATAATTCAGATGAAATCATTCCTTCTTAAATGATGGATTGTGTCGGTGTCAGTGGATGGAGGGCGGCAGGGATTCGGTACTTACATCCATTTTATCTGTAAATGAAGAAGACAAGATTGAGTCTAATCTCACTTAGACTCCTATTTAATAATATCATTCGAAACGTTTTCAAAGAAAGAAAGATTCTCTACATGACCACTAGATGGACCCAGCTCCAACAAAACCAGTTGTACCTTCCAACAAATTAGCCAGGAATTTGGAAAACCACAAATCCACCTTAAAATGACACCTAAAAACAAAACTATTTAAACAGATCATCGATTTCCTTGTCTTGGAATTGGGCCAATCGATGCGTGACACTGCGCTGTAATAGTCTGTTATTGATTACACATCACCATGCTCATTTAAATGTTCGGACCAATGCAAACATCTATTGACCGTCACACGTATATTGAGTTTCCACCAGTGAGCTGTTACACCATGCTGTGACACTGAGCCTAGCTTACCAGAGCTCTACAGTATATGAACGTGATGGGTTATAAATGACCAGAGAAGAATCACAGTTCAGGGTGAAACAAGAATCAGATGGCTGAGCGGTTAGGGAATCGGGCTAGTAATCAGAAGGTTGCTGGTTCGTTTCCCGAGCTGTGCAAAATTATGTTGTGTCCTTGGGCAAGGCACTGCACCCTACTTGCCTCGGGGGGGGAATGTCCCTGTACTTACTGTAAGTCGCTCTGGATAAGAGCGTCTGCTAAATGACTACATCTCACATTCTCTCTTGGCATCTCGTCTCACACTTGGTGCTCTCGCTACTAGCAGATTCCACAGATATCTCCTCCACTGACAAGATTATTACCTGCACTCAGCAGTAACAGACAGATACTCAGTGCTACTTCCTCAGCGTTACTTGATGGGATCTTTGGGGCATTGTTCTGTGAGTAACCGATCGAGGTTTTAGGAACTTTAACCCACTCGTGATCCCACAGATTTGCCTAAACTCTTCAAAAAGTAAGTCTTACTTCTATACACTGTATTACAAGACAATGTAGCACTAAAGTTGTTATAAATCTCAGGTCAAAAGTACAAAATCAGACCCACATAGTTACCTTGTAATTGTCATCTAATATATAACAGGAGACAGATTGTTTGGCTTAAAATCGTCAAACATCTACAAAATAAACACAACCAATAGCACATAAAGAGCCTGTATAACACAGTAAGCAGTAGATCCCAGGGTATAACATACTCTATCTCAATATCTCCCTTCTCCGTGAAGGGCAGCCTGACCTTACAGAATCAGAAGAGACCTACCTATTCTCCAAGTGGACCTCGGCACTGTAACAGATGCCCAGAGAGTAGAGTAGTGGAGTTGGCAGGAGGACACTGAGGGTTTGCATGGACACAGTGATTTATACTCTCCTGTTGTCTTTAAGCCACTCCTCAATCACGGCCTGGCCTTCTGGGAGAACCACACCCAGCCAGGAAAACTTTGGGTATCACAACGTTTTCATATCAAAATATTGCAAAAGCATTTAGTGTATGCATACACATAAACACACACACATAGCATACACATAACAGACATATACATTTGGACAGACCCAAAAAACAAACTTACACTCACACACGCACACACATCACATGCTTTAAGTGTACAGAGTTATTTCAAGGTTACCATGGCAACCAGGAGCTTTGCTATTTCCAGAAGTCATCCACATCAACAGCTTTAAAAAGAATATGCTTAAAAAAGAAAATCGTTAACTCTTTGTGTGTGAAAGTGTGAGTGAAAGTGTGTGTATGTGAAAGAGTGTGTGTGTGTGTGTGTATGGGGTCAGTTGGGGAGGCGGGGGGGGGGCTTGTGGAGAGGTAGCAAAGGTTTTTTCATCTTCAGCAGATACATCCAAGATGTCTCTCAGTATTGTTTCAATACAGAGCTGTAGTTACAGTAAAGAGCTGTTGTTTCAGGACAGAGCTGTAGTTACAGTAAAGAGCTGTTGTTTCAGTACACGTGACACGCTTCACCCCTCACCCCCAAAAAAGACACAATTCAGCATCAACACGCAACAATGGAGGACGTGGTGGACTTGATGGCTCAGCAGTCATGAGACTGTGGCTCACAGACACCCCTCACACTGAACATGTCCTGACACAGACACTGTGCCAGAGACACTAACGCAATTACAGCTGATACCTCTGTGGGCCTGCGAGCTGCCTCTGGAGGCAAACAGCCTCCGTGCTAGGTTCTCCGTAGGCAGGGGGGAGAACAGGGGGAGAACAGGGGGGAGAACAGGGGGGAGAACCTGCATTCTTCTCTCCGCGGGGAATGGGACAGATACATAGTGAGAGCGTCAACACTGGGCATGTCTGTTGAACCGACGTTGGTTCAACATGAGTATCAAATCATCTCCATCAGCTCGGTCTGTGGGTGAGAAGGCTAATCTTACCATGCTCTCTTAGAAAAGGTTTATTGGGGTGCTATATAGAATCATGGGGGTCTTAGCCAATGAGATAGAACCTTTTGCCTAACACTAGTGTGGTGTTAATGCACAACAACATCCATAGACAGTTATTGGTCAATGTTGGTTGCTCCTCTCTCCCACACATGAACTAGCACCTAACCTCATGAAACTCCCCCCCCTCCTCCTGGCACCTCACCTCTGTTTCCAACGTTCAGGTCAGATGATGCCACGACGGTCAGCTGAAGAAATTACCGTCTCCACGGCAACGACCAAACGACAAATAACAAATCTCAGAAACGTACACTCACAGAGCTGCTTGTGTTCTGCCCCTATTAGATTAACTCTCATCTGAGTTGAGAATGCAGGGATTTCACCAAGGCCCTACAGACATCCAGGAACTGACGTCTCTACATTATAAAGTGGATTTGATTTAAAACTGTGGATCATTTCCCACTTTGACTTGTTATATTATTCACCAGGACTCAGGAAAGATACTTTCAGGAGTTCCTCTTTGTCACGTGTGGTGCCACTTTCCACGGGGGTGGTTACTGACGAGACCTTTAGACATGTCCGTATCTACAAATGTTATGTTGTACACTTGGCAACATTTAAATGTCAAAATATCAAAGTGGTCATGCAGACATTATTGTGACCCAAATGATTGTATCGACGGCAACCAATCAGAGGTCGGCATCGTTCAGTCAACTAAACACTTTACATGACACACTCCATGAGTCAAAGGCTTTGCCCTGAGCTGTGAAAGTTTGTCTGAATGAACAAGACTGGAAGGAATTTGTTATTATGTAATTAAGGTTTGTTTTTGTAGAAAACTAACTTCAGTGTGATTTTAACCGAGCGATGGGGCCTTGGGGCCTTGTGGGGACACCATGTGTGGTAGTTTGTATAATGGTCTGAGTTGACTTAGGAGGAGAGCTTTTTAAAGTCTGTTTTGGATTGGGACAGTTGTGTACTAAAACAGCAACTCTCACAGAACCATCATGCTATCTGATTTGATTGTCCATCATGCCTCTATGAAGATTGCATTAACGTATTGACGCGGGCACACTATTACACAAACACACACACATACACTCACAAGCTCTCTCTCTCTTTCTTTCTTTCTCTTCTCTCTCTCTCTCACACACACACACACACACACACACACACACACACACACCACACCCAGTAGCATGGCCTCAAGAAGGCAGCTGTGACCTGTGTGGGCTTGTCTGTGTGTCTGTGTGTGTGTGTGTGTGTGTGTGTGTGTTTACGTATGAGCAAGTGTGCATATAAGTTGAATGAAGCAGCTGCCTGATGGGCCATGGTGACTCATCAGAGCCCATAAGGCTCTCTCTCATCTCTATAGCTATATCTCTCTATCTAGCTCGCTCTCTATCTCTCTATCCTGATGCCTAGGTCTCTCTCTCTCTCTCTATCTAGCCTCTGCCTACTTTGTCTCTCTCTTCTCTATCTCTCTCTTCTGTCCGTCTCTCTCTCTCCTCTCTCTCTCTCTCTCTCTCTCATCTGTCCGTCTCTCTTGTCCGTCTCTCTCTCTATCTCTCTCTCTCTCTCTCTCTCTCTCTCTCTCTCTCTCTCTCTCTCTCTCTCTCTTCCAACAGGATGAGATGGTGAATGTTGTGTGATTATCAAAGTGTTGAGACCCCTCCCTGTGGAGATGGTTGTTAGAGGAAGTCTTGGTTAAGCACAGATGGATTGCTCTCATGGAGGGATAGCCTATAGGCCCAACAACCATCTCCTGAAAACAACCAATGCTTTATAAGCAAATTTGAACAATTTCTCTGCCAACGACATCCGATCCGCTCCTTCCCAGCAGCTCCGCAACCGACCGCTATCACGGGCACATCCCACACGCAGACCACTCCCGCCGCGCCTGCAACCTAGCCAAGCACCCGTGCAGCGACAACAAACGCGCAATGAAACAAATTTAGCGAAATCCACCTCTAATCCCACATCCTACCAACTCCCTCCACTCCCCCCTCTCCGCCCCCCTCTCCTCCCCCTCTCCTCCCCCTCTCCGCCCCCCTCTCCTCCCCCTCTCCTCCTCCTCTCCTCCCCCTTCTCCTCCTCCTCTCCCCCCTGCTGTCTCCTCCAGGCCTCCCCTCTGGCTGGAGGTGAGAGGAGCAGCACGGAGCAACGAGGAGCCTGCGACAGCCACACACATCTGGGAATGGAGCACACACACACACACACACACACAGGATTGCTATCACTGAATACACCATGCCATTCTATTGTTTTGTTTTGTATGATATTGTATTGCTCTCTTGTTCATCCCTAACACAGGGAAATGTAAGAGGTTTGGGATGATGCCAGGTGAAATCATGGATGCAGATACAGTTTTTGTGTGTGCAAATTAGCCTCTCAGCCCTTGGTTCAGTGATTCGAATACAATTTGCATAAAACCTACGTGATTGGCCATACAGTTGGCAAGCACACCACCGTGGCCCTTGTACTCCTGTTGACCTTGTTACCGCAAGACAGGGGACATGGTGCCCCACGGCATCCTGGGAGATTGTTTTGGCAGGATTGTAATGAAAACGCGATTCCAAGTAGGGAGGCTCACAGTCCTGTCCTTGGTCTGTCCTGGCACTGTCTGTCTGCCTGTCTGTCTGTCTGTCTGTCTGTCTGTCTGTCTGTCTGTCTGTCTGTCTGTCTGTCTGTCTGACCTTCTGCCTGTTTGCCTGTTTGCCCTCCGACTGGGCTCGTTCAGGCCCTCATATAGCATTAAACAATGTTATGCCACATGGTCACATGGTCTGTACAGCTAGCATGGTTTCTAGGTGCCTAAATGCATGTTTGTGGTTGTGTTTGTCTTGTGAGTGTGTGTGTGTTGTGTGTCTTGCCTGTGACAATATGTGTGTCTTGTCTGTGAGTGTGTGTGTGTGTGTGTGTGTGTGTGTGTCTTGTCAGTGTGTGTGTGAGTGCAGGCACATGATCATTGATGGAAGGCATGATGTCACCCATGTATGAAATCTCAGTAGCAGCATCAGCCAATGGGAAAGCTTCAAAATAAAAAGCCAAGAGTGAAGCAGGCTGCTGTCAGGCAGAAATGAGCATTCTGGGAGGGGCGGGGCTTGCCTGTAGCCAAGCAGCAACAGTGGCATTAGGCCCCGATAAGCCTTGGGCCTTGTTCCAACACTTTAGAACCGTAGCCTCCTTCCCTGCCCTCCTTCCTGGAAGTAATCTCTGAGATGACCAGATGGGGAGATGTGTCGTCGACGGGGTCTGTTCAGGGCACAAGGGCAAAATTCCAATTTAGTAAATGACAGAAGTGACATTCTGGCTTCGATCGACTCGGCCAGGGGACAACCGTCCTCCGAGATCCCCAGCCTCAAACGAGGACATGGAAAAGAAGACTTGTTCGTGTTTACTTGGATAGGGTGACTTGGAATCTTAATGAACATGTGATCTGAGACTCTGTCTGAACGCCAGTCGTCTGGAGTTGTGCTGTTCCCAGACCTGTGACTGTGGCTTTGCAGGAAGCTTCACAGAAACAGGGACGGCTTAACCAATTCTAGAAGAGAGAGAGGGGATAATATGACTGCTGTTGCCATGGGGACAGAAGGCAATCACAATGACCTAAGTGTGCCTATTAATAACATGATAAGAACTACTTAAAAGTCATTGACACTAATTAGAGATTTTTTTTCTTCTTTTCTTGCCACATTTTACCATTAGGACGACAATTGTCTTTGGCAATCACGTCGTGGCTGTGTGCTTTGTCGCTGGTTCCTTGTGTGTGTCATAGACCTCAATAAGCTTGCAGTCTCACAATCAGCCACAAGATGGACACGTCAGGTTTTTAAATCCAACACAAACTTCAGCAGAGAGGATGCTAATGGTCTAATGGTCAATACAAACAGATCTAGACACGCTTGGCTCAGCAAGTACAGTCATGAAACCCAAATATGGAGATCTGTCTGGGGAATCGACTCATTACACACTGGTAAAACCTAATTTACCATGCCCCCTCTCTATAGTTGTTGTGGGGGCTGAGTGGGGGCCGTGTGTGGGCTCTGTGGGGGCTCTGTGGGGGCTGTGTGGGGGCTGTGTGGGGGCCCTGTGGGGGCTGTGTGGGGGCTCTGTGGGGGCTGTGTGTGGGCTCTGTGGGGGCCCTGTGGGGGCTCTGTGGGGGCTGTGTGGGGGCTGTGTGGGGGGCCCTGTGGGGGCTGTGTGGGGGCTATCTGGGGGCTCTGTGGGGGCTGTCTGGGGGCTGTGTGGAGGCCCTGTGGGGGCTGTGTGGGGGCCCTGTGGGGGCCGTGTGGGGGCCCTGTGGGGGCCGTGTGGGGGTGGGGGCTCTCTGGGGGCTGTCTGGGGGCTGTGTGGAGGCCCTGTGGGGGCTGTGTGGGGTCCCTGTAGGGGCCGTGTGGGGGCCCTGTGGGGGCTGTGTGGGGGCTCTGTGGGGGCAGTGTGGGGGCTCTGTGGGGGCAGTGTGGGGGGGCAGTGTGGGGGCTCTGTGGGGGCAGTGTGGGGGCTTCCCTCTGCTGTGAAGGTCAGTGAGAAGATTCCTCGCTGTGTCCATTTGAGGAGATGTTGATCCAGCAAGTGTGTGTCTGTCACTGCCTGAAACAGTCCTAACTTGTTCTGTGTTGGCTGCCTGGGCTCAAATTCCCCTGAGGGAGAGAGGGAGGATGAAGGGGAGAGAAAGAGCGAGGAAAGGGGGTCCACACACACACTCACATACACACAGCTGCAAAGAGAATTTCTCTGCTTAAAATAGTAATGTGTGTCAGAGAGGGAGGACTCATCTTAATCACGCTCTTGTTCCTCCACACACAGTTTGTCTCGAGAAGAGCTCCCTAAGCTGCACGCGAACCTCCCGCAGAGATCAGTGAGGGTTCTGACACTGTCAACCAGCAGACTGCACTACCACGACTACACATCTGTGTCAGCTCAAGACTGATTCTCATTAGCATAAAAAACCATGACTCGGCGCTACCGGATGCACAATCACTGTTGAATTTCACCTTGGTTGTGTTCCATTGCGAGGCTACGGCATATTTCGTATCAATTTCAAGTCGCGTTCTGTCACCTGACTCAAGAATCATCATAATAACTCGATTTTATTTTGTGCACTGTGCAACAGCTCTACCGTTATGTCTGAGTCGTAGTCGAGTACTCCATGCTCGAGCGTTTATCGCACAAATCTCTGGAAAACAGGTGCTCTAATTTCCGAGCGCTCGCTTTCTCCGTCGCCCCAAGCTCCGCTCGCTCTGCAACAGCCCGGATGTAGCACACTGCTGCCGCTCTCGCACTGGACTATACAGTTCTCCACAGGGCGACAATAACATGGCGCTGGCAGCCACATAACGGTACCTACCGTAATAATCATCATAAATAGACCAAAATAAGCGCCAGGACATGTGAGCACGTCGAGCCAAGACAGCAGGTACGTGGGTTTCTATTCAGTGATAATATTCGATATTCTATTTCGTAAAACATGGTTCCCTCTTGCAGAAAAATCGCTGTTTAAAACGAAATGGATAAGACCGCTAAGAGTGTTTACTCTCCCTTCCATTCTAATGCCTCATAGCATTTACACTTAAACAGCATTGTCATTGACAGACGATTGTTCGTTTTTGCAAGACTGCCAGGAATAAAGCAATTGCCTTTGAAGCTTATGCTGTCATGGCCACAGGCTTTACTTCCATCGACCGCTGTCCTTGGTATTGAAACGGGGGCGCGCGTCTCTCGATAATGCAATCTGCATTTTGTAAATACAGCCTATACGTGCGGTGATATCGATTTGAATTTAACTGATCAGTACGAGAATGGATGGATGGATTCCAGTGTCTCCGTGGCCGCATCTTCAGTCACACCGAGAACGACGTTATCATCTGATGGTGGCCTGGGTTATCGTGATGATTGGAGTTTGTGGTTCTGGAGGTGGTGGAACAGATGGCTAGTTTTCAAGTTCAGTGTTAGCCTAATATGCCTAATCTCCACCTCACAGTGAAAATAAGGGAAATGTAACCACAACAGACAGCAGCTTGTGCATCCCTTCGTTATCTAGATACAGTCATGAATCCACAACTACAGCCCTTATACGCTCCATTCTGTGCAGCCTATTTGTAGATTAATCGTTCAATCATTACAATGACGGTAAACCTAACGACTATCAATACCTGATCATTCTTTTCAGTATCCGCATGGCATTTCACATAACCGTGGAATAGGCTACCACCTGATAGGGTGTACGTACCCTACCATACTGTGTCAAACATGTTTGGTACAGTAACCTGTGATAAACTAAGTGCAGTGCTCCAACGCAATTTGCTATACGACTTTGATTCAACGACACCGATTCCAAAGCGTTTCTTAAGCCTGTCTCTGTCACACTGTTCCCATCACCCTGAAAATCGGTTCTAACGGAGGACGAGAGAGAGGCTCAGGGCTAGGCCTCCTCTCGAGCGCTGTAAACACACTATAACACTCTCCGGTTATCCGGTCTGTAATGTATTCAGCGCGAGCACACAACAGCTTTACATAATGATCAAAGCACTAAGAACGCAAAAGCATGGGTTTTGCATGCATGCTGTAATAACCTTTGAAGTTACGTGAATGTTCCCTAATATATTTCTGGCTTTCTTTCACCCTCACAAAACACACCCACAGACACAGACATGTCTTATCTTAGTGTGGAAAACGAATAATAGTGATAACCAGACCAGACACACAATGGACTCCACAACTGGCTCTATCCTACTGCATGTCTGGTCGAGATCTGCATCCATCGGGACAGTTGCTTTAGCATGGATTCGAGTTGTGTGTAATATAAGTGAGACATGCATTCTAAGGTGACAAGTGACATGTGGCTTTCACGACTGACCCCGTCGGTTACACCTGGTAATCTCTCTCTCTGTCACACCTGATGTGAAGTGGACTATCGTGTGGGGATGTGTAATTGAACCGTCCGCCTGCTCAGCGTCTCTATTTAGACCTTTGTTTATGTGTAGGCCTCTGGAAGACTCAACAGAGATTGTAACCAAGAGTCTGGGAGAGTTAAGATGATCGATCCCAATGATAGAGGACGCAGGAGAATGTAAATGAACTGGGACTAGATAAAGAGGAGAGCGAGGAGAGGAGAGGAGGAGGAGAGAGGAGAGGAGAGGAGAGAGCAGAGCAGAGCCGAGAGCAGAGCAGAGCAGAGCAGAGCAGAGGAGAGGAGAGGAGAGAGGAGAGGAGGAGAGAGGAGAGCAGGCGAGGCAGAGGAGAGGAGAGGAGAGAGGAGAGGTAGAGAGAGGAGAGGAGCGAGAGGAGAGGAGAGGACGAGGAGAGGAGCGGAGCGGAGAGGACGAGGCGAGGAGAGGAGAGGAGAGGAGAGAGAGACAGTGATGAGAAGATAGGAACAGGAGCGTTTTGAGAATAGGGTGTGTTGTAACTATCACGTGGGTTACCCAGCAACCCCTCCCTCACTTCACACATACATACACGTACACACCCAACACACATGCACACACACAGTACACACACAGACACACAAACCCAGTCATAAGGAGGACTCCTAAGGCCAGTACAGTAGCTAGTTATTGCCATAGATTCAGCATTATTAGAACAAAGTCCCCAGTAACCTACTTATTCTCTGGCTCTCTCCCCTCACTAGTGTGTGTGTGGATGTGATAAGGCAATTCTAGTTATCTCTGTCTGATCCTCCCCAGGTCTCTGTAGCTGGGAAGAGACCATTCTCCACTCTCTCTCTGTCTGTGTCTGTCTGTCTGTCTGTCTGTCTGTCTGTCTTCTGTCTGTGTCTGTCTGTCTGTCTGTTGTCTGTCATGTCTGCCTGTCTGTCTGTCTGTCTGTCTGTCTGTCTGTCTGCCTGTCTCAGTCTGTCTCTCTCCCTTCCTCTTTGCTTTCTGCTGTGGGGTGAGTTTGTGGCAGTGGTCAGGGGGCTGGTATCAGAGGGCATGATGAGAGGGCTAGTGAAGCCCGCCTACCCTGGAGGCCCTCAGGCCTCACTGCTGCTGCCCCAACACTGGCATTAGAGCTCTGCCACTCACCCTCCAGGCCCTCAGGCCTCACTGCTGCTGCCCCAACACTGGCATCAGAGCTTCTGCCACTCACCCTCCAGGCCCTCAGGCCTACTGCTGCTGCCCCAACACTGGCATCAGAGCTCTGCACTCACCCTCCAGGCCCTCAGGCCTCACTGCTGCTGCCCCAACACTGGCATCAGAGCTCTGCCACTCACCCTCCAGGCCCTCAGGCCTCACTGCTGCTGCCCCAACACTGGCATCAGAGCTCTGCCACTCACCCTCCAGGCCCTCAGGCCTCACTGCTGCTGCCCCAACACTGGCATCAGAGCTCTGCCACTCACCCTCCAGGCCCTCAGGCCTCACTGCTGCTGCCCCAACACTGGCATCAGAGCTCTGCCACTCACCCTCCAGGCCCTCAGGCCTCACTGCTGCTGCCCCAACCTGGCATCAGAGCTCTGCCACTCACCCTCCAGCCCTCAGCCTCACTGCTGCTGCCCCAACACTGTTTGTTCAATTGTAACTTGTTTACTCCATGCTCTTATGATTCTTCCCTTTGGCACTTATTGTTGTTTTTTCACAGTGTACGATCCTTGTTTGACTACTTACAATGTTAGGGATATCTCGTTGTTATGATCAGTGACCTATGCACTATGTAAAGCTCTCTCTTGGAAGTCGCTTTGGATAAAAGCGTCTGCTAAATGAATAAATGTAAATGTAAATGTAACACTGGCATCAGAGCTCTGCCACTCACCCTCCAGGCCTGGGGAATCACCGCCTCAACGTGTGTGTGTGTGCGTGTGTATCTGTGTGTGTGTTTGTGTCGTGTGCACATGTGTTTGTTTGTATCTGTGTGTGTTTATATCTGAGTGTGTGTGTATCTTTGTGTGTGTGTGTGTCTGTGCACACGTGTATGGTTGTGCTTTTGTGTATGTCCGGTTGTTTTGGTGCCGGCGTGTGTGTGCGCGCAAGAGAGTGTTTTGTAAGTGTGTTTGTGCCTAAGTAGAGAGAGAGAGAGAGAGAGAGAGAGAGTACTGGCACACATGAGTGGGCGTTCCCAAGGCCCTAGTACTAACCTTCTGATGAACCCAGTGTGAGCGTAATTCCAGTTTAATCGCTATTAAAGAGATACCCGGTGTCCACCAGAATGGAAGGTTTAGAAAGCCAACCGCTCCGAGCGTGATGTGTGCTCCGAGAGCTTGGACGTCTCAGTTGTGTACAACGTTCACTTACTTTCGTGTATAGTTCAAAACGATATTCCCATTTAATAGCCACTATATTGCTCTTACCTGTAGGGATTCACATCAGTATAGTTGGTCTGGAGGAGAGGGAGGGGGAGGGGGGTATTGTATGATGTCTATGAATTCTCACACTGCAATTAGACTTTTCTTTTGTTCACCTCTGGGCCTGTTCTTCACCCATCCTGAATACCTAGAAGGCGTCTGAGGTGGAGTTGGTAGCTAGACAAACTTCCACCGTCACTGCTGTGAATCTCCCCCTGAGTGAATCGCAGTAATAATATTCCATGATTGAAATATTTCTATGCTAGAGAGCACATGTCTCTCTCTGTCCATTGATTTTTAATGAATACATTAGTGCTGAGTGAATTCTCACCTCTAGCTGAACACAGTGTAGACTGATGTTTGCAGGTCTCATTCTCTGATGGAATAACTGATGAAGTCTTCTGCATGTTTCCATTTCATAAGTCTGAAGCCGCGTGGATTTACGGTACAGTAGGGAGTCGGTCTTTTGTTTGACAAACCAAAGAAGCTGTCCATTATTAAGGTAATCCACGCGAAAAGATATTGTGCCGTACAGCTTTCAGTGCCGTTAGCTGATGACTACATGCATGCTAACTAATCCCACCTACAACCTTTGGCTTATCAATAATACCCATTTAATTGTATCAATCACTTTAAGTTAAACTTCCAAGTTTTTACAGAATGGTGTTGTATCACGTTATCGATTTCGTTCTGACAGGAGGAATCTTGGCTAGGTTTTGGCCAATTAAGGCAGAGGAATGAGTTGGAATTAAAAGCAGCATGACCGTGGTCTGGTTAGACCTGGGAGTGTTACATCAGGGCCTCCTCCCTCTTCTCCACTGTAGTCTCACAGAGGAGGAGAGAGAGAGAGGCATAGAGAAAGAGATATAGAGACAGAGAGCAGAGACAGAGAAGAGAGACTAGAGAGACAGAGAGAGAGACAGACAGAGAGATAGAGAGAGAACAGAGAGAGATAGAGAGAAAGAGACAGAGAGAGAGAGAGAGACGAGTAGAGGAAGGGAGAGAGAGAGGGAGAGAGAGCAGAGATAGTAGAAACAGAGAGACACAGAGAGAGACAGAGAGAGAGAGAGAGAGAGATATATAGAGAGAGAGAGAAGAGATGAGAGAGATAGAGATAGATAGACCGATAGAGAGAGAGAGAGAGGTCGAGAGAGAGACGAGAGACAGAGAGAGAGAGAGAGAGAGAGAGAGAAGAGACGAGACAGAGACAGAGACAGAGACAGAGACAGAGCAGAGACAGAGACAGAGCAGAGACAGAGACAGAGACAGAGACAGCAGAGAGAGACAGAGAGAGTACATAGAGAGACAGAGAGAGAGAGCGAGACAGAGAGAGAGCGAAAGAGAGCGAGACAAGAGAGAGAGAACATACAGAGAGAGAGCGGAGAGACAGAAGAGACAAGTAGAGACAGAGAGAGGACAGCGAGAGAGACAGAGAGGAGAGAGAGAGAGAGAGAAACAGAGAGAGAGCGAACAGACAGAGAAAGAGAGAGACAGAGAGACAGAGAGAGACAGAGAGAGAGAGAGGAGAGAGAGAGAGAGAGAAGAGAGAGAGATGACCAGAGAGATCACAC